>LZPO01044439.1:138847-152456 GCA_001675575.1 Neotoma lepida | reverse complement strand
ACACACACACAATCTGGGCTTCTGTAGCTCTAGGTTGACACCCACCTACTCACCAACCCAGGAAAGTGAGGAAAAAAGAAAATCAACCTCAAGATTGAGCTATAACGTGTCTAATTTGGAACTTTGAGTTTTAAGCAAACACAGCTTTATACATTTTTCCTTTTGTGTATGTGTGTATGTGCATACATGTTTGTGGGTANACATGCATATGTACTCATGTGTGTTTGGAAACCAGAGGTCAGTCTAGGGTTTGTCATTCCTTAGGTGCCATATATTTTGGTTTATTTTTCTATTTTTATTATTTTATGTCATTTATTATTGTTGGGGTATGTGTGCAGGTGTGTTCATGCTAGGATGCTTGTGTGGTGGTGAGAGCTAACTTGTAGGGTCAGTTTTCTCCTTCTACCATGTGGATCCCAGGGATCAAACTCAGGTCATGAGACTTGGAGGCAAGCACCTTTAATGGCTGAGACATCTCACTGGATCACAACTTATTTTTTGTGACAGGGCTTCTCACTGGCCTCGAGCCAACAAGCAGGCTAGGCTGACCATTCAGTGAGTCCCAGGAATCCCCCTGTCTCCTTCACCCACCACATCCAGCTTTTTTATGTGGGTTCTGTGAATCAAACTCANGGTAGGTAGGAAGATGGGTGGCTGAGTAAAGGAATGGATGGGTAGACAGGTGAATGAAATGGGTGGACGGATGGATGGGGAGTGGGTGAATCAATGTATGTCTGGATGGGTACATAGACGGGTGGTAGTGAATGCATGAAATAGATGAATGTGGCAGTATATAGATGGGTGGATGGGTAAGCTTCCCCAAGTCTTCAGATTTAACTTGACAGAAGACAAAATCAGCATCAAAATGCTGGGCTTTGAACCACTAGTATGAAAGTCTACCATCTTCCTCACCTCAGATTCCACCTTTACCCCTGAGAAAAGTCTTCCTTCCCTGCCAGTTCAGACAAAGGCATCGATTCACAGCTCATGACCCACCACCTGCTTCCATTCACACCCACCAGTCCACAGCAGCCTGGCACCAGCCTCAGAGAGGATGCCTCCAACAGAAAGTACTGTCTGTCACCCCATCACACTGGGTATGACAGTAACCTGGGACACTAACTAACCATTAGACCTATGCCCAGGCTAGAATCAGCACCAGCGACAAAGCCAGAACCCAATCTTAGAAAACACTCTGGCAACGGTCCCTCTNGTCCCACTCTGTGTTTGCTCCAGGTTCCTGTGCTGCAGGTACCAAGCAGTAACCAGATGTGCCTCAGATGCTCTTGTTAGCTTATGCCTGTATTGAAGCGTGAGAGCTCAAAGCTTTGGTCAGCACCCCCACTGGCAATGGATCAGACTACATCTGCCAAGAAACCACTCACTGAAGCACTGTTTGAGAAATAAGAAAGGGACATGGTTTGTTACATTTTATTTCAATTGAAGTAAGTACTGAAATAAATAAATATAAATATATCTCACATAAGAAAAAGTATATACATATATGAAGTCTCCCCCAAAGAAGGAAAAGTAATCTACTCCATCCGAGTCCAGACAGCTGCATCCCACCCAGCTCTTCATGGGAGTAAAGGACAGTGGGCCCTTATCCAGGGAACTTCATCTCCTTAGACAGGCACTACTAGAAGGAATAGAGCAGGTTCCAGGAGAAACATCAGTGCACGAGGTTCTATTTGTGTGTGGATCTGACACTCCCCAGGGAGAGATTGCTCACCCCATGAAGGGCTGACCCCAGAGGACCAGGTTTCTCAGCCCGGTTCAACACCCAGCAGTGAGGACTTGAGTCATGGGGTCACGACTAACAACCATGCCATTCTCCAGCCAGACCACAGCAACAAAAGCACAGAACCTCACAGCAGGCCAGCCTTCTCNGAGCTCCTACAGGGTCATTTTAGTTCTGAGGGCAGAGAACACGGCGTCTCAGGTGGTGGGAAGCCACAGAGGAGAGAATAAAAGCAACTGTGACCTGCCCCCACAAAGTCCAATCATAACAGACCCGCAGCCAGAGCTCAGCCATTACTCAACCTCCTTTGGTCTCCTCACAGAGCTTGGAGAAAACCCAGAGAGGGGCTGACCTGGAGGAAAAGCATTTAATCTCAGCCAAAAAGCTCAAGGGAGAGCTTTATTACTTTATTATTTTACATGACCAGAGGAAGAGAGGAGGAGGGGAAAGGAGGCAGAGAAGAAGGGAAGAGAGGAGGAGAGGGNAGGACTATGCTCCTGGAAGTAGCCTTGCCCTCATTAGGAGGTGGTGGCCATCCTGGATGGAGGTGGGAAGCATTCTTCGGGAGTCAGGGCTGTGACCAGAAGCCAACTGGTGACTCTCCTGCCCTCACCCCCCCACACACACCCCAACTGCACTGCCCAGACTCTAAAATGCCCCAGAGAACCACAAAGTAGACACAGCTGCAGCCCAAATCTTCCACCCTGAAAAAGCACCAAAACCAAGCCTGCCAATGAGGCCGAGAGGAACACTTGGTCCAGGTGGTGAGAGGCTGGGACTACTGAGGCCACGGTCTCGGTCCAGGCTCACAGAAAGGCCAAGCCGACAGACAAAGAAGCACTGTGGCCCAGCCGCAAGCAGACCTGCCAGCCAACTGCCTCCCAGTCCAGCCTTGGCCACACAAGGGTGAGACACACAGGGAGATGACTCAACTCTCACTCTGCCTCCTCCCCAGCATGGGGTAAGATGTGTTCTGCAGAGGTTAAGCGAGTTGCCTGCCCAGCCAGACCTGACAGCACCACACAGGAATCGGAACATGGTAGCTCCATGTCCTAGGCCAGAACTGCAAAGCCACCTCCTAGGAGGCCTCGGACAGAATGGCCAGCATGCCCAGCCTACTCCTTGCCTTCTGCACTTGCTGCAAATGAGGTAGCCACCACCATGCCAGGCATAACTCAGTGATCGGCGCTGCTTCATTTCTGGCTTTCCAGTCGGCTGCCGTCCCTCCCCACCGCCCCCACACAAACAATCCAGCTCCCAGTCCTTTGCCTTGACCAGCCTGAAACAGAGCAGTTCAGAACACACACAGTCACAGGCCCAGACCCCGCCTCGGTCCTCAGGACTGTGGACCCTGTCATCATCTCCCTTCTTTGCTCCAGTGTGAGGGGCTGAACCCAGGTTTCCACACCTTAGGCACAAACACGGCTCTGCCTCTGAGCCGCCTCCCAGCCTGCCTCACTTCTTTCTTGAATAGCACATAGAAACTCCTAGGAGCAGATACCAGGGGACAAGAGCAGCTGCCACCTGGTCCTTGGCTCTGCCCACCTGCAGATGTGACAAAAAAACACTGCTTAGCAGTCACTCCTCAGAAGCCAGTGCCCTCTCCACTGCAGATCTGAAGACAGATTTGATGGTTGCACACATTGCTCAGAGGACAGATTTGATGGTTGCACACATTCTGAATCACTCCAAATGCGAGTTCTACACCATGGACTCAACCAGCCTTGGCTAGAATGATAATAATATTAAAAATAAAAACACATACATTTTCCTTGTTGTTATTCCATATACATATATATGTATATGTATATATACACACACACTCCCAGTACCACAGCTATTCAGCTTCTATGTTGTATTAGGAATTATAAGCAGGATGTTGAGAGGATATGTGCTGGTTCTCAGCAAATGCCACATCATTTTATATCAGGGCCTTGGGGGCCAGTGAGAGCACTCAGTGCATAAAGGTACCTGATACCATGCCTGACAACACAGGTTCGACCTCCTGGTCCCAAATCATGGAAAGAGAGAACTGTGGAGATAGAAAGATGGCTCAGTGGTTAANAGCACTGGCTGCTCTTGTAGAGGACCCAGGTTCATTTCCTAGCACCCACAGTACAGCTCACAACCACCTGTAACTACAGCTCCAGGGCATACCAGNCCCTCTTCTGGATCCACTTGTACCAGGCACACACTTGGTGTACATACATACATGCAGGCAAAACACATGTACCTAAAATATTTTAATTTAATTCAGTTGGGGGGTAATTAATTTATGTGTTTTACATGTATGAGTGTTGTGCCTGCATGTTATGTCTGTGCATGACATTTGTACCTGGTGCTGGAGGAGGCCAGAAGAGGGCGTTGGATCCCCTGAGACTGGAGTTACANACAGTTGTGAGCTGCTATGTGGTTGCTGGGAATTGAACCCAGATCCTCTGGAAGAGCAGCCAGTGCTCTTTACTGATGAGCCATCTCTCCAGCCCCCACAAAAAGCAAAGCAAAACAAAAATTAATGAGAAACTTGTAAAAATATCGAAAATTGAAAAAGTAAATATAAATTTAAGGAACTTATAATAATTTATTAATAATAAATAAACTGACTAGTGAAGGCTGAGGCAGATGCACTCATTGCCACCTTGGGAGCAACAACAGAATCTCAGTATATTATTTATCATTGATTCATTCTAAAGCTCTATGAAACTTTTGAACATATCCAAGTCTGACAGAATCTAACACCTTAGTTTTGCCACTGCAGAAGACAAGTGACCACTGAGGTACAAAAGTCATCAGTTTCATTAAAGAGAGAGTGCATGCTGCCCAGTCTTCGAGACAGAATCAGAAAGCACCAACTTTCCAGAAAAGGACGACATTCAGCGCACACCTCTAACCCACCAGGGACCAGCCTGTTCCTCAGGCTCAGTGCTGGTCCCTCCCTGGGCCTTCAGGGTCTTTTGGCCCTCAGTTCCATCACCTCCTTGAGTCTCTCAAGGGAATGGAGCTTGCCTCTTGGGTTGCTCCAGGCCAGTCTGGTTGGGCCTGGGTCTCTCTTACAGATTTCCAGACACAGGCTCATTCTTCACATTAGGGACTAGTAACAGAAAACCTCTATCAGCAAGTCCTGGGCAAAAGCCAGGCAGTCCTAAGTGACAGGGTGAGCCCTCCTGGAAGTCTCCTGGGCTCCCTGGTAGGTAGCTAGCCCTGCGAAGCTGCCACAATCCAGCCTCCTGTGAAACCTCTTTCCAAATATCTGCTTTGAAGATTTCCTGTCATAGGCTGACTCAGGAATAAACCACCACAGGAATCCAGCATAAAATGGCTACAGCTACCACACTGCTCAAGACTAAAGTCATCTCATGTGTGTGTGTGTGTGTGTGTGTGTGTGTGTGTGTGTGTGTGTGTGTGTGTGTGTCGGGTCAGAGGTCAATCTTCCCTCAGGAGCTATCACCTTGTTCTTTAAGACAGGGCCTCTCATTGGCCTGGAGCTTGCTATGTCAGCCTGGCTGCCTGCCAGTAAGTTCCTGGGATCTGCCTGGCTCCAGCTCCTCAGAGCTGGTGTTTCAAGCACCACCATGCCCAGCTGCTCTTTACATGGGTTCTGGAGGTCAAACTCAGGACATTGTGCTTACACAGCAAGTATGTCACCGACAGCATTCCCCCCGCTCTCCCGCAGCTCTGTTGCTACTTTTTAAAAAGATTTATTATTATTCTACGTGTATGGGTTTTGGCCTATGTGTTTATATGTGCACCACATGTGAGGCCAGATAAAGGCACTAGATCCCCTGGAACTGAAGTTACAGATCATTGTTGTCTTACTTAGGGTTTCTATTGCTGTGACNAAGCACCATGACCAAAGCAACTTGGGGAGGAAAGGGTTTATTTGGCTTACACTTCCACATCACTGTTCATCATGGAAGGAAGTCAGGACAGGAACTCAAACAGGACAGGAACCTGTGGGCAGGAGCTGATGCAGAGGCCANGGAGGGGTGCTGCTTACTGGCTTGCTTCCCATGGCTTGCTCCTCCTGCTTTCTTAGAGAACCCAGGACCACCTGCCCAAGGATGGCACCACCCACCATGGGCTGGGCCTTCCCTGTCAATCACTAATTAAGAAAATACCTTACAGCTGGATCTTATGGAGGCATTTTCTCAATTGAGGGTCTCTCCTCTAAGATGACTCTAGTTTGTGTCAAGTTGACATAAAACTAGCCACTACAGTTGTGAACCACCATGTGGGTGCTGGGAACAGAACCCAGGTCCTTTGGATAAGCAGCCAGTGCTCTCAACTGCTGAGCCATCTCCCTAGGCCCACTTGTCTCCACTTCTTAACAATAATATCTCCCACTCCCTTCTGAACTGTGAGGCCACATATATTCTCCCAAGCAAGCAAGTCTTCAGTAGACCATTCCATCAGGGATGATCTTAGGGAATGCCAGCTGAGTCAGTTCACTCTGAAACCTTTGGATGGGATGGTTTTAGGAAACAATCTGGAGGAAGTCAATGCAGGGCAAGATGGGAAGACACTTTGACTAATACTGTTCCCAGGCTTCCCCACTGATACCCCCGTCTCCTGATTCAGGCCTCTTCACCAAACCCAAATGACACATGGACTCGTACCTTCTTTGCGAGCAGTGTGGCCAACTGAGACACAGCCACATGGCCAAGGAAGAGCCACACCAGGCTCCGTTTCCCCAATTCCAGCCAGAAGTTCCACTCAAAGTCAGTCGGGTCCTAGGGGGGAAGAACAAGAGGTGGCATTACCAGGGACTGTAATGTGTATGTGACCTGGAGAGAAGGCATTACCAGAGGGACTGTAACATGTATGTGACCTGGAGAGAAGGCATTACCAGAGGGACTGTAACATGTATGTGACCTGGACAGAAGGCCACTGGGAGTCCAGATTCTGTCAGACAGCATTTACTCACTTAGAACCCCAACCTCGCCACCCACCTTGAACTGTCCCCTCCAGTCTGGTCTCCCCACAATTCTCCAGGTGTACCTTTCCTTCTAACTCAGAGTCTTCATGGACACTGGTCCTCCAGGATGGAACTCTTTGTTGTTAGCCCATTTTGTAAAAGGTGAAACGGACTAATGGGTCTTAACTCATGTATGCAAGGTCACATGACAATAAAGAATGAACTCCGATGCTGTGGTAGTTATCTCTCTGTTGCTGTGATAAAACACCATGATTGAGGGAACTTATAGATGAAAGAGTTTATTTGGGGCTTACAGTTTCAAAGGGTTAGTGTTCACGACCATGAAGTAACAGAGAACAGCAGCAGGCAGATAGGCACGNTGCTGAGCAGTGCCTGAATAAAATACACATAGAATGCTATGTGTACACATACACATGCACACATGTAAACAATAAATAAATGTAAATTGCTTTTGAAAGAAGTCATGGTAGATGACTATGTGATTTTTGTTGATGGATATTTTACCAGCACAGGGTTCCAGCTGTACCTGCTGTGTGTTGGGTTCCATCACCACTCCCGCCCTCTGTAACACAACTCCATGCCTTAGGTTAGAAGGTGGAAAACTACATTTCCCAGAATGCCTTGTTGCTCACCTGTCTGTCAATCACTATGACTCTCAAAGTGGAGGAGGAACATAATGATGGCTGTGAGACTCTTCTGGAGGAAGAGTGGCAGAGGCCCTTCATTGAACACCACAGGGTCCATCACCTGAAGTGTGCAGCTTCCCAACCGGGTGCCTTTCGTTACTGTGATCACAGCACAGGTTCCCATGCNGGAAGCTGGCAGAAGAAGCAAACCCACCTCAACTGCCTATAAATCTGCAGACAAGACCACAAAGGGAGGATAGTCCCACAGGAAGTCTGCACAGAAGAGGCGTGCTCTCTGGGTGAACTTGGGCTCACCCTTCCTTCCTCCAGCAGTTACTGGGAGAAATTTCTTTCGACAGCTGCTTTGCCATTTCTAAAATGATTCATCTAAGTCATTTTAGTGCTCACAGTTTCCAGAACCAACAGTCACTCCCTGCTGAATGACAAGACGCTCTTGCTAATAAACTGAACCTTCTTTTCTACGACACTAAGTCTCTACTGAGCCACCTGTGCCACCACACGGGTGAAGAGGAGACTGGCAAGGAGGGGCGGTACCAAGAAAGCCAACTCAAGCAGCACCGTGTGGCACACCCTCACCACCTCAGCCTGGCCACGTGGTTTAGGGGTAACAGCCAAGGAAGTTGCNAGTCCTCACAAGAGGGATCCACCGGCTCTGGTGGTGAAGGNTTTGCTGGGCAAACATGTTGACCTGAGTTTGATCCCCAGAACCCACGTAAAAAGCAAACAAACAAACACAGGTGTGGTGGCTTGAGTGTGACCCCCAACACTGAGGAGCATCCCTGGGGCTCACTGGCTACATAACCTGTCTCAAAGCCCAAAGTGGATTGTGAGTAAGGAAGACATTCAAGCTTGACCTCTGGTGTCTATGGGCATGAGTATACATGTGCACACAAACAAACACACAAGAGAAGTAATTACATTTGAAGGACCTAACTGATGTAAGTAACTTCCTTTACTATCTTCACTCCAACTACCAACCTAAGCCCCCAACACCCCCTGGTTACAGATCTCCACCCACCAAGCTCCCACACTCTGGTGATACNGGCCACACATACCTAGCCTAACATGAATAGATTTGCTCCCCACTTTATATACTCCATAGCCTTCCNTTTATTCCTGAAGCTAATAGAGAGGTGCTGCAAGCCGCAAAAATATATAAGTAGGATTTCAGCTGATTATGAC
Source organism: Neotoma lepida (assembly GCA_001675575.1). Taxonomy (NCBI): domain Eukaryota; kingdom Metazoa; phylum Chordata; class Mammalia; order Rodentia; family Cricetidae; genus Neotoma; species Neotoma lepida. The sequence goes on along the minus strand of LZPO01044439.1, from coordinate 143,950 downwards.
NAAGCTAATACNTGGANGAAGCNAAGGGCCTTCCAGAGGTCAAACTGAGGCTCAAGGAGTCTTGGTGATACTGGCTTTTGATTATTAGTCGTTTCCTACTATNAGTTTTTNGTGTGCTATTGTAGCTTTTCCATCATTTACTGGATACCATTTCCCCTCTACTAAAGGAATATCAGAGATATCTCTGTACTTTCTAAGAACAGACTTAAGCATCAAAGGTCAAATGAAACACCTGTTTCCTAGGTCAGGTGGATAGCTTTATCTCTTGTGCAATTTTTTAGCTGAGACCCTTATACTGCCTTACGAACATTATAGACCCCCAACTTCTTACTTAATAACTTCTAGGAATGTGGACTGAGCGCATAAATTCCCTTTTTAACGGATCATTGCACTCAGCTGACCTCCTCTTTTACCACTGCCATTTTGGGTTGTAAAAGAAAGCCTGGTGGTCACTGCCTGAGGAGAACCCTTACCTGCCTTTATGACCTTGCAGGAATTCAGGCCTGGCAGATGTGCTAATCAAGCCTAACTTTCTCCTCTNCAAAGTCTTATCTCTAGTTTTAGATCCACCCTTAACAATTAACTCAGAACTAAAGGGTTCCAACTTACAGTTACATCTAGCTGTGATGGAAGTTGCCTAGCCAAGTTGCTTAGCAACCGAACACCCTCACCAGAAACGGTGGGAGCAGAGAGACAAGGGTCACAGGGATACAAAGGCAGTTTTATCCTCATGAGGGAGCACAGAAGAGGNCAGAGGAACAGAGAGGAGACGGAGAAGAGAAAAGAGAACGGAAGAACTAGATGGGTAAGAACTGGAGAGGGACGAACTGAGATGGGGAAGAACTAGACTGCAGGGCTAGAAGAGAGAACTAGAGGAACGAGATGGAAGGTGAAGGAGAGCCAGATGGGGAAGAACAAGATGAGGAAGAAGGAGAGGAAGGAACTAGATGGATGAGGACCTAGATGGGACAATGAGAACAGAATAGAAGCTGTGTAGAGAGAGAACTTAGAAGAATAAAGTGTATGGACAAAAGATTTTCCTGTACATAGACTCATTTCATTTCATCAAAGATTAAATTATCAGCTGGTTGTNGATTCTTCCCGGACCCTGGGAGGGGACTATCAAGGGGCTGGACCCCCATAGTCCTCGACAGAGAGGAAGTCTGTATTAGTTACTGTTAACAATCTCTCTAAGGCTAAGTGCTTTATAACGAAAAGAGGTTTATTTTGCTCCTAGCTTGGAGGTTCAAGGTCTTGGCACTCGTTATCGTAAGAACCTCATGGTAGATGGCAGGAACAAGTGTGACTAGGGAGATCACAGGTCAAAGCTAGATGCCAGAAGGACAGATGCCAGACCAAGGTACTCCCTTCTGAGGGTACTCCCTAGTTTCTCTGCTGCTGTGATGAACACCATGACCAAAACTAACTGAGGGGGGAAAGGGTTCATTTCATCCTTCAGGTTATATTCTGTCATCGAGAGAGAAACCATGGCAGAGCTTGAAGCAGAGGCCATGGAAGAGTGCCACTTACTGGCTTGAGCCAGACTCACAGTGAGCTAGGTTTCTTACATAGCCCAGGCCCACAGGCCGAGGGATGGCACCATCCGCAGTGGGCAGAGGCTTCCTACACAATTAGCAATCAAGAAAATGACCCTCAAGGATCTAGACAATTTCCCAACTGAGATACCCTCATATAACTCTGGGCTGTGTCAAGTTCACTCCTGAAAAGCCCCAATCCTTTATGTCTATATGTCTATAAACATGAGGAGGCCAGAAGACGGTGTTGGATACCCTGGAACTGGAGCAACAAATGATTGTGAGCCACCATTTGAGTTCTGGGAATCAGATTCAATCCTGAGTCCTCTGCAAGAGCAGCCAGTGCTCTTAACTGCTGAACCTTCTCTCCAGCCCAACACCCCACTCTTAAACATTCTGCCACCCTTCAACACGGACGCACTAAGAACCAAGCTTTCAACATCCTCCTGCCATATCCAAACCATAGCAGAATCAAATGTCTAAAATGAAATACTAAATTTCAGCATGAGCTCAGGATCACATGCAGGAACACACTCATACACACACACACACACACACACACACACATACACATATACACTTCTTCCCACTGATCATGTTTTCTCCAAGGCATTTGGAGGGAAGAATTGTAAATCACAAACGAGGCTGATATAAAAGTTGGGAATCACAATCCAAAACATGTAATTTAAGACAGCTGTGATGGTGACACTCATGAGACCGTCGCCTAAGGCAGAAGTTCTCAACCTGTGGGTTGTGACCCCCTTGGGATCGCATATCTGATACTTACATTACAATTCATAGCAGTAACAAAATTACAGTTATGAAGTCGCAATGAAAAAAATGTTGTAGTTGGAGTCACCACAACATGAAGAACTGTATTAAAGGGTCGCAGCTTTAGGAAGGTTGAGAACCATTGCCCTAGATGCAAGAGGAGCTAAAGTTCAAGGACCTTCCTCAGCTACATGGCAAACTTGAGGCCAGCCTGGGCTACATGAGATCCTGTCTCAAAAAAAGAAAAAGAAAAAGAAAAAGAAAATAGTAAGACAGTAGAATAACTACAGACCATATTACACAAACTCATGCCTCCCTAATGCTATTGATTTACATGTGTCATAATGCAAGCTCTCCAAATATCAGAGAGACAGTGTGTGTCCCTATAACATGGGGAAAATAAACATCTCCAGTCCTTTGGGGACCACAGCCTCTCACTCAGGCCCTGATATTCAGAGAATTTGGTTTCTGCCCAGAAAGTCGTCTGACCTTCACAACAGTGAGTTTAAAGTCCAACATGGTGGCAATGCCTGTAATTCCAGCACCTGGGAGGCTGAGGCGAGAAGACTACCATGCACTTCAGGCCAGCCTGGGCTAGAGANTGAGTCGGTGACTTTGAGGTCAGCCTGGGCTATGTGGTTAGACACTGTTTAGGGAAAAAGTCAAAGCAGCTCTCCGAGCTCCTATACCTAGGGTGCAGTGGTTACAGCACATGATACTGCGATACAGTGCCTAAACCATAGGAAATCTGCAGGCCTGTGGATCTGACTGGGTTCCTCCATTTGCAGAGTTCTCTGTATCGATGTGAAATCCCCAGTACGCTTTGTTATTGTTGCAACCTCTTGTAGGTGTATAACCACTTCTAAATAAATAGGTTTTACAGAAAAGAAACAAAAATCATACTCAAAGTCCCCATAAACACAAGAAATACAACCAAGTTCCTGTGACTGTACCATAAGTCCAGACCTCCCTCCACTCCGCCCCCTTACGGTGGCGGTGTGATTCGCTGTGAACCAGGTATTTGAAACCTGAAACCTGAAACCTGAAAACCGGTGAGTGAGACTTCTCATTAGCATACCCATAATTCCTTGCGTGTAATACAATCTTTGAAGTTTAAAATATATGTGTATATATAATATATATATAATTACTCAACATCTTTAGCTAAAAAAACTTGGATTGCTTTATAGACAAGGTGGTGTGAGATTCCCTGGGGATGAAAAAGTCACCATCAATGAACTAGGAGCTGCAGTTACTAGCTGCCACAGCTAAAGTTAAGATCCACATACTCTGGTTTCTCTTCAGATCGTATAAATCTTTCGCCTTTTACTAAAGATTTCCGTGGAGAGGAACAAACCTGAGTCTTTACCAATTTTTTTATAGGCCTTGCTTTTTGCAAGGCTGACAATTTGAGTTTAAAATAAGACTGAACACTAATGAGGTACATTGGTTTCTCCCCATGTCTCAGCAAGTAAAGGCCCCAGATTTTGGNTTGTGCTGTTTCATANAAGAAACTGTCCCCTGCCCTTTAGTAGCAGAACATGAACCAGCCTGATGAAGTTTCTACAGTGTTTGACTTACCTGCAGATGGACAACTGAGGCACGGGCCTTCAGAGCATGTTTAATGATGGTCTTTCTTAAATATCCCTATGCTAAATTGAGGTCTACTGGTGCACACTTGTAATCCCAGCACTCTGAAATTGGCAGCAGACTTCAAGTCAGGGTCTACCTTGGGCTATATAGCAAGACCCTGAACCAAAGAAAATAAAGGCAAACAATTGAATTCAGATCTAAGATCTCATTTAACACACCCCTGGGCAGCAGGGTTTGAGAGAAGATATCTAACTCCTCCCAGTGCCAAAATCAATGAAGAGAAAAAGCAAGACTTTCATTTCATTAAACACCCAAGCTAGTTTTCAAAGAAAAACAGTTCAAGATGCAGCTCAACCACCCTCTACTCCTCTTCCAGGGGTCTTCCCTGATCAGCCCAAGTTTAGGGGTTCCAGGAGATATTCAGCGAGGGGCCCAGGTGCTAAGCGCAGGTGTCCACCTCCTTGGTCTGNTGGAAACTTACCAGGCCTCAAAATTTTCTCTCTAACCCTAGGACTCCAAGCCACCTACAGGATATGCAATGTTGACAGGCCATAGCAGTTACATGGCTGTCAGGTGGCTCCATGGGGTGACTCTGAGCACTGAGAACTTCTCCCCTAAGGCAGGGGTTGCCTACACACACAGACCGCTGATGAGAGATGTTANGAAAAATCCTAGAAGAGGTGAGGGATCAGACCCTGGAGCCGTGGCAGGACTTGTTGGAATGATGGGAGCCAGGAAGGCTGCGGAGGCAAAGCCCCTTTGTCTAGAAATAGCAACAGGCCATGGGGCTGAGCTTGGTCCTGACGACGAAGCTGTCAGCGCCTGACCCTGAGTTCATTTCCTTACGCTTCTCTTCAGCCGAGTCTCCTGCTCAAAGGCAGTTCTGCTTATTTTTGCCTCAGGCAAACAATTCTGTATTAGCCAAAATGCCTGTGGTGCTGTTATAAGACATACAGTAACGCTGTGTCTACAGTGACCCACGGGACTACCTCCCCGACTTCTCAGATCCCACTGGGACAAAAACTCCCCAGTTCCCTCATCTTTTAAGCAGCACAAGCTACCAATCCTATATTCTTATGAATGATTCTAAAAAGAGCTGTCATGAAATATAAACATCTAGAAAAGGTGCCATAAATGCAAGTCCAACTTGCATCCAACTACATAAGGGATTGTGTATCTGGGTGAACATGAGTGTATATGTATG
>LZPO01044439.1:113792-126422 GCA_001675575.1 Neotoma lepida | reverse complement strand
TCACATGACCATCGGAATGTCCTCCTGCATCCTCCACCTCAGACACTCCCACCCCACTTCTTTCTTGACAGGCATCAGAAAGCCTTGGAGTCTTACCCCTGGAGACTTTGTAAACTTCATAGAAAGAGTAGAAATGGAAGCCCAGGGAGGCAAGCAGGCAAAGAGCCAGTTCCCAGCGGGGCAGCATTGCAGGAGCCACTGGTTCCCAATGCAGCGTGGAGAGTCTCTAGGAGAGAAACAGACAAAATGTCACTGAGGTGACACTGGACATTGGCCTCTTGATGTCAACTGAGTTAGCTGGCACTCCTAAGGACCTTCACTTTTCAAGGTGACACTGACACAATCCCAAACAAACCCCCGTTCCCATTGACCTTACCCCTTCTTACATCCAACACACACAGACACACAGAAACACAGACACACACAGACACACAGACACACACACAGACACACACACAGAGACACACACACAGAGACACAGACACACACACAGACACACACACACACACATACGTACTCCCCATTTGCCTACTAGGTCTTTCCCTAGATGTATCACAGAACACATCAAATAATTTCCTTTTCTTGTGTGGCACACCTGTCTCCCCTTGTGGAAAAACAAGGACCATGATTTCTAAGGCCCTAGCACTAAGCAATTTGCCTGGGATGTAGCAATAAGGGGTGACCATGCCCATGAATACCAATGCCTTTGAAAGCCCAAGGAACAGGAAAGCACAGATAATCTCCCCCCTTCTTCCTCCTCTTCCTCCTCCTCTTTCTCCTCTCTCTTCTTCTCCACTTCCCTTTCTTGCTTCTCCTACACATACTCAGCCTCCTTTCTCAAAAAGGAACTGGGTTTTTATCCTGACACATGAACACTGAATTCCACACACGACACCATGCTTATCCCTCTTATGAGTAAGGGAGGGTGGAGGCTGTGGGTAAACTCCTCTTTTCCTCCCTTATGCTGACCAAAATTGAGACAGTCCCCTTGAGTCGAGGTGAAGGCTACATAGAAAACAATGTAGAAGGCACCCAGTCCATGACTCCACAGACCTCCTGACCCCAGAGCTGACCACGCCTAGCAAAACTGTCANAAGAAACAGAGACACACTTCTTGGCTGTCAAGACTCCACTGGTCCAGTGTTCTCTGTCATGGCAGCTAAGTCTACATTCCAGGTATCAGAGGAGGTAACAGGAGGCTGAGTCCTAAATTCTGCAAATTANGGCTGGAGAGATGGCTCAGAGGTTAAGAGCACTGGCTGTTGTTCCAGAAGTCCCGAGTTCAATTCCCAGCAACCACATGGTGGTTCACAACCATCTATAATGAGATCTGACGCCCTCTTCTGGCATGTAGACATGCATGCAGACAGGACACTGTATGCATAATAAGTAAGTCTTTTTTTTTTTAATTCTGCAAATTAAATGACCCTAAGTATCCCCAAGCAACAAAGCATCACCTAAATTTAAGCCCTTTTATGCAAACATCTTAAATCTTAAAATGTTATGGTGGGTATCAAATTAAACGGTACAAATTCTTAAATCCCAAGCAAACATTTCTAATCAGAAACAGTAAAGCTAGAACCAAAATTCCATTCTCCCATTTTGTTTCCCTGGTGGCCCAGTGAGGTAGGGAGGGCAGAAGAAGGAAGCATTTTACAGATGAGGGAAGTATTTTACAGATAATGCCTCATAGTCTGGAAGAACTGAGCTCGGCTTAAAGACAAACATTCTATCTTACATTTGTGGAGTCTAAGAAGGTCACAGTCATGGAAGCAAGTGGTAAAGCCATAGTGACCAAGTCCTAGGGCGAATAATCCAAATGTCCCCTTTTCAGTGAAACCGGATAAGAAAATGTGCCAGGTAACAGCTATGTGGGTTGTCTGGGTTTAATATGTCACAAAGGATACTCACATCCAAACAGCACACTGAACATCAAATAGACATACATTTCCAAACTGAAATGAACCACTGTGTCCTAGACCAAACCCAGGTCAACCCCTGCTTCTTCCCACAGCTACGGCCAGCCCCANGCAGGTTCTACATAGAATCCCTTTTCCTCAGAGCCTGACTTGGAACCTGCTACACACAAATTCCTCTCAGACTTCCAAGAGACAGGAAGGAATCTAGGCCTTCATAAGCCATGAGGACAGAAGCCAGTGTCCCTTCACCCAGCACCCCTATGGGTATGACCAAGACCTTGGCCAGGAAGGGTAGTTGGTTTCTCCCATGAGTAATGATGGCCTCTGCTCTCTCAAGGACCCTGATTTCATACATTTCTCCTTGCTTTGCTACTGCCATCTCCTAGAAAAAGTTTCTGGGATTCTGTAGGAACAGAGGGGCCATCTCTCCTGAGGTGGAAGGGAATTTTCTGTTGGTATTTTAGCATATCTCCTGTCATGGAATACTGAGGGTGCACTAGACACCTGTCTCATCTCATGAAGGATTGGGGAATTATAAAGTACTCCTAAAAGTGCATAATTGAACATAACCTTGCATGTCAAANGAAAGCACTAGAAGACATACTTTTTCAAAGATACTCTATCTTTTTTAATATTTATTTTACATTCCTGACCTCAGTTTCCCCTCCCTCCTCTCCTCCCAGTCCCAAAAGATACTCTATCTTGAGTAATGCCTCTGCATGAAGGATTTACCCCCTGTGAAGTACAAAACTCATTTTCATAATATTTCTTTTTGCTGCATTATAATCTTATATAATCTTAGCTGTATTATACATGGGGTGCACATACGCATTGATACATAGTGTTAATAATTATCAGAAAAGCAGTAGGACGGTCTCCTCCATCACATCTAAAATTTGGATCTGGTCCCTACAACTTCCACCCAACAGCTCAGGGACAAATGCCAGCACCCAACCCTGCTAGGAGCCACCACTCTGCCACGTGCTGGTTCAACAACATGGGAAGGTAGCCAGGTCCCAGCCACAGTTCCTCATGAGGCTGGTGAATGAGTTATATGTGAGCTGCTTAGCCCAGGGCCAGCCGTAAGCACTCAATAAACACAGGTAGCTACTAGTTGGTGGATTTAATGCATTGTCAGCTTGCCTATCCATGGCCCAAAGTAGAAGAAATCCAACTAAAAACATCTCACCTGGCCACAGCCATCCCACCTGCTCCTGCTTCTCTTCCAGCAATTGGTAGCCCTCAACTCTTCTTTGGGGTCATTCTTCTTCCTTTTCCCATGCTAAGCCTGGGCTTCCCACCCCTTGGGCAGCAAGTAAATGGTCTTTGGGCATATATGGGAGAGATGATCTATATTAGTTTAGCCTCTGGCCATGCCAATTCAGATTATCTAGATTGGATTACCTCAGGCCATGCCTTTCAGGGATTATTTTGTTTAGGTTAATTGATCTGAGAANACCCACCATCAAAGTGGGCGGCACCACTCCCTGACAGAAAGAGAGTTGAGCACCAGCATTCACTTCTCTCTGCTTCCTGACTGTAGATGCAATGGGACCAGCTGCCTCATGCTCTTGCCACCATGCTTTCCCATGGATGACAGACCATGCCCTCAAACTGTGAGCTGAAATAAACTCTCTTCCTTAAGTTGCTTTTGGCAGAGTGTTTTATCACATCAACAGGAAAAGGAACCAAGTCCCACCTAGTGCATCCCATCCCAGTAAATCCCAGCTAAAATATCCACTCAACACCACCCAAAAAATTCTAAGTCGAGCTATTTTCAGTCGGGGTCATTTGTACTGTCATGTCCTGTGTAGGAAGTCATAGAACNGATGCCTCTCCCATTGTACTTGAGTCTACATGCACCATANCTGTGACTTCCACTGGGCACTTACATGCACCACAGCTGTAACTTCTAGAGTGTGAGATGCAAGAGCATAAATTTAGTTTTTNCCCCTCTTCACAATTTCATGAATAGAAAATGTTTTTAACCACAGATCTCAGCAGCTCCAATTTGACTCCTTTTCTTTCCTTATTAGGAGCTTTCAGCTTGTCTCTTAAAGCAAACAGCGTGGGGCTGCTCAGCAGTATGTCTGAACTGCCAGTCCTGTGCTTTGGAGCCATTGTTACTTAACACAAGCACCCCGAGACTGTGATAGTTAATCTAGGAACTGAGCCTACTAAGGGACAAGGTGGGGGGAGTGCAGATGTTTGGCCCCACTGGACGCAGGGAGAGGCTATGTCCTCTGTGCAATGGGGCCAAACAGCACAGGGTCTTTTCACACCACTCAGGATGGTACACAATGTAACAGGGACCAATTGTTCCTTTCTGGAATTTTCCATTTAATATTTTTGGATCACAGCCAGACACANGTGATCCGATGTGACAGGAGGGTCCTTGATGGTGATGTCGTTCTGTATGCTGTGACTGTGTTGCTTTGATTGGTTGATAAATAAAGCTGTTGGCCAATGGTGAGGCAGATAAGGTTAGGTGGGACATTCTAACTAGACAGAGAAAAGAAAACAAGCAGAGCAGGGCAGACATTGTTAGCCGCCGCCAGGAGAAGCGGGATGTAACAGTACAGGTAAAGCCACAGGCCACGCGGCAAAACACAGATTTACAAAAATGGGTTAATTTAAGATGTAAAAGCTAGCTAGCAAAAAGCCCNAGCCATTAGGCCATAAGTTTGTAAATAATATAAGCCTCTGTGTGTTTACTTGGGTCTGAGCAGCTGTGGGAGCCCGGCAGGACTGGACAAAATATTCTCCTACAGGTCCTACTGAATATTTAATTATGTGAAAGTTCCTGAGAATCCTATAAACACTGTNCGTAGGCAGGGAGGCCTACCATTCAGGTCCTCAATGAGAAGTGGAAACAAAGTGCTGGAACCGAACTGTTAGCTTTGAGGCAGCTGTACTGGCCTGCCCATAGGGTCCTGACAGGATATATCCTCAGCTGCAGCCACTAAGAGCACCCTTGTGCGCATTTGCTACATTTCCTTATAAAAGACAGGCCTTGTACACCTTCCCTCTCTTTCTCTTCCTTTGCTCTCATCGCCAGGGGTGGGTCTCTGGCCCCATTCTCTGGCCCCATTCTCTGTCCCTTCTCTCCCCTTCCCTCAATAAACCTCCCATGTGGCCCCTGTTGTATGGTGTGACCCCTTCCTGCCATTTTTTTTTTAAAGATTTATTTATTACATATACAGTGTTCTGTCTGCATGTGTCCTTGCAGGCCAGAAGAGGGCATGAGATCACACTATAGATGGTTGTGAGCCACCATGTGGCCGCTGGGNTCACACTATAGATGGTTGTGAGCCACCATGTGGCCGCTGGGAATTGAACTCAGAACCTCCGGCAGAACAGCCAGTGCTCTTAACCTCTGAGCCGTCTCTCCAGCCCCTTCCTGCCATTTTTTAAAATACAACACAAACCACAAACATGGGGTACATTTAAGTTCTATCAGCAAACTAGTCCAGGCCTCTGCTGCGGGCTGGGGATCAAGCACAAACACANTGGTAAGTCCAAAGTTGCAGGACCAGGGTCCCAACATGTGACTGACAAGAGCATGAAGTTGAAGGCAGGGAAAACAGGCAGGAAATTGATTTCATATTGCATATTAGAAAGAAGAGACTAAGGTTGATGATGTTTTTAAAGTATCTGTGGTTGATAAAATCAAAGAGCCCTGCACCCATAGAAACAAATCTTAGCCACAAAATATTGAGAACTCTGACAATAGCGTTTCTGTGTTAGAATGATTTCCACTCTCATCGCTGTGTCCTTTAACACCCACCTGATTCACAGAAGCCATCACACAGACTCACAACTCTTTTCCTCCTTTCCAGGAGTCAGAATTCCACTGAGAGAGAAGAATGGATCCAGACAGGGACAGACAGAAGCCAGTACTGACCAGAAATGGGGATGCACGTGTGTGTGTGTGTGTGTGTGTGTGTGTGTGTGTGTATGTGTATGTGTGTGTTCATCTGTATGCACGAGTAGCTGTGTGTGTACCTTCGTGTAGAGACCAGAAGGCAGAACTGGGTACCTTCCTCAATTACTCTCCTTATTTTTTGAGACAGGGTCTCTTGTTAAACCTAGAGCTCACTCAATTTGCCTAACTGGCAGTGAGCTCCAGGAATCCCNGTCTCCACTTCCCTGGTGCTGGGATTACAGGCACATACCACTGTGCCTGGATGTTTTCCAAAACACGGGTGTTGGAGATTTGGACTCAGGGCCTCAGACTTGTGTAGAAAGCATTTCACTAAATGAACCATCTCCCCTTCCCATGTCTAAGGAGAGGANGTCCCTTTGTATGGCTTTCCTACTGTGTCTNAGTAGCTCTAATCTGATAACAGCACTTCGCATGTTAACTGTGCTGAAAATGCAGTCACAAGCATCAATTCTCACCCTAATTACGATATTGAAGGTGCCGTTATCTACTACAGAGGAAACCAAGACCCAGAAAGGTTAGGAAACCTGCCCAGAGTCACACAGCAGAGCAGCAGAGTTGACTCGGACACACTGACCTGATTCTCTAAGTTTCCCTCGGAAGCCTCACTTTTCAGATTCCTTTTTTGTTCTCAAGATCTATAAAGAAATAGGTCTTTCAGAAGCTAAACAATCGTATAAGCTATCTAAATGTAAATAAATTTAAATGTAGGTATAATATTAGGTACTTCCTCAGGAACTTGAAAGCCAACNAGATGTAATTAAAATACGCAAGTGTCTACCTTGGCCATTCCTCCAGAGACTCACTACAGAGGGCAGAGTAAGCTATGCTAACTCCTGTGTATGAGAGTTGGTGGACCACAGACAGGCAGGCTGAGTCGGAAGGCATTTTAGGAGGGATGTGCACTCCAGAAGCCACAGTAATAAAGTGAAGAGAATCCACACCCATGGGACAACTGCAGCTTGGAGGAAAGTGAGGCAGNGGAGNGACTCGTGGCCTCGACTTCTTCTGAGATCCAACTGGATGGAACAGTAGCAGCCTTGTTTGCAGAATATAAATTATATGATTCCCTCCCCCTAGAAAACAAAGTCCAGACTCACGGTGATCCTGCCAAGGTCCACCAACAGGCCCTACTTTTCTGCCCACATCCTATAAAGGGAGCCCCTTCTCCAAACCTAGTGCCACCACGACATACAGGGGATGATGGACCGATGGCGGAGGTGATTCAAGAACTCAGCAGAAAGGCTTTTAACACAAACTGAGGGCTTCTAACCCTGCAGCAGGATGCACCAGTTCCCAGCTCAGCAGCCCCACCCCCACCTCCTCCACTGTGTGCTGGCTTTGAATGGGACACTATGTGAGGGCAGTGTGGGTGGTTCTGTTGACATCATCCTCGGGTCACCTGTGTGACTAGAGTCAGTGCATAGCTCAGCAGATGGAGGGCAGATGTTAGCTTACCTACATCTGGGTTTCTGTGTTTGCAGATGCTGATGCCTCAACCCTCCCACAGGTGGGTGGTGTTCCCCCAGCAGGGTGAAGCTGGAGTTGTAAGGCACCTCACTGGAATGCTGGGAACCCAACTCTGGTCCTCTAGAAGAGCAGTGTTTGCTCTTAACCACTTAGCCATCTCTCCAGCCCCTCCAGCAAGCTGTTTTTTTAATCCAATTGTTATAAACTTAAAAAAAAATCAAACCAGAAGAAAATTAATCCAAAAGCAAAATTTTATGCTCGTTCCTCAATTTAGCATTCCTGGGCTTCTGCGTCACCCCAATCTTATCATCAAATACAACCCTAAGTCTTTTTATATGAGCATTAAAGACCAGCAAAAGGGAATCAACTTTACAAGTCCCTAATTCAACAAAAAATACTGATCTGATATTGCATTTTCCCCCTTGACAGTTCTCAACCTACCTTGAGGCCTTTTAATCACCAATAATATACCCTCTATATTTCAGACTCCCCAGATTAGGGTAAATCTGAATGAGCCAAATTTCTCTTACAGCAGAACACTTTACATATTTTTTATTAAAGTATACTTTTTAAAATGCAGGCTTTTAAGACATGGACTTGCTGTTGAGGTCAGGTTGNACTCTGTCCTAAGTCACTCCNTATTGTTTAAAACTAATTTTTTTTCCAGGCTATTGCCTCATTCCTGAGAGACTCCNTTTTATAAGCAGCTTTGACCCCNTTAGAGAAGGCTGTCTCTGACCCCTTGTTGTCCCCATAAATGCCACCATTTGACCAGCACTTGGAACAGACTGGTAACTTATTTCTAAAGGTAGAAAGGGTGCCACCCTATACATTTATCAAAGCATACTGGGGTCACATTAGCATATTTAAATCCTGTCAGGAAAACTAGANCAAGAACTTACCAAGCACATCAGACAGACAAGGGTACAACCCGTCACCTGGACCCCAGGAAGAAGAGGTCATCTAATATGGCAATGGCAATGTCCCCACTAACCTGTCATCTCACCAGCTGGAGTGTACCCCAAGGAATCTGTTGTCCCAGAGCTTGGCCTGCTCAGATTGCTGTCTATCCACCCATTTGTCCATCCATTCATCCTTCCGTCTGTCTGGAGCTGGCTCTGCTCTTCATCTCCACGGTCCCCCTCACTTCTGTAGCTTGACTCTGCAGCAGATGAGTTCACGATCTACTGTCCTTTGCATCCCTGTTAGCCTCTGCTCACCGACAGGGAGGCCTCTTTGAAGGCCTGTGAACTCTGCTCCAGCTGCCTTAACCCTGGAAAGTATTCTATAGCCGAAATACAAACATCCATAGACAGTAGACCAATGTAGGTGAGCCGGGAGTCAGGCTGCTGGCTCTTACTGTTAACTCTCCCCACCCTCAAAGGTCTAAGGAGGCGTTCTCCTCTGCCACACGAGCTCTGATTCTCTTCAGAGGCCCAGCCATTCTCTCTCTCTCTGAACCTCCTTGTTGCCCCTGTCTGCCATGGCACTAATATCTCTTCTAATAATCTCCTTAGTTCAAGTAATCTGTCTGTGTCTTCTTGAACTACCCACCCCATCCAAAACCTAATAGACAGACAGACAGACAGACAGACAGACGACTGACTGATTTACTGTGTGTTGTGTAATTTGTGATCTGAGGATTACGTCAGCAATTAAGATCGGAATGAAAGGATCTATGTTTGCCTCAACCAGCTATCAAGGGAAATCAGAACTGAGAGTGAATTGNGGCCAATGAAAATGGCGCTAGTTGTGAATTTATCTATCATTATTTAGTACGTTCTGACACCATGGAAAGACACAATGTGTTCATCACTATTTCTAACAGCACACTAATGACACTCACCTAAGCAATTACCGCTGTGGATAAAACCAACATGTCCCAGAAGTCCTTTCTCTCCTGCCCTTGTCACTAATTGCACAAAGACTGACCCCTAGTGCCCTTTTTATACAGTGTTGAGGATGCCAGGCAGAGAGTGTTTGTCAGGCACTCTACCCACTGAGCCACAGCCACAGCCCCTGCCAAAAGTTTGTATTGTTCATAGGTTTATCGGAGATTTTTTTTCCCCCTTTATTCCGTAGTTGGGCTTTCACTGGTTTATTCCTTTCTGAACAAAGCTTTCCTGAGTAAACCCAAGCAGCCACTGCCTGGTGTCCTTTTTATAGATTGCGGGTTGCAGTTACGGCCACATTGTTTCATTGTATCTTTTGTATCTTTTTTACTGACTTTTGGTCCCACACAGTTTCTAGTGATTTCCTTGTCAAGTTTAATAACAATGCTATGTGGCCTTGTCAATAAACAAGTAGTAGCCTTCTTCCTTTCTCATTGTTTTTGAGATGTTTGGAAGACCTCACTNCAAAGCTAGCTGGGCTTGCAAACTTTGCAGGGAGCAGGGTTTTAAGCTACACCCAGTTTCTCAGGACTACTGAACTCTTATTCTCATGTCTTGACTTTTTATTTGAAAACCTGGGAAAATGCATCTTAATTTTCAAATGCATCAGCATGATACGGCTCACTAGAGCATCCTCGGGTCATCTCAGGTTATGTGCTAAGCTGCAATAATCCTTTTCCTTCCCTNACAGACAGAGAGTGTTGAGGGTGGATGAAAATTGTCCTCCTCGACCACTGTTTGAACCTTTAGGGGGTGGACCCTGGCGAGTGACTAAGTCTTGACATTGAGGTTTACAGCCAGGCCACACTTCCTGTTCATTTTCTGCTTCCTGACTGTGGATACAATGTGACCTGCAGCCTCTATAGAGCTCCCCTCCCCACTGATGGAATTAACACCTAGACCTGCATGGGGAGTAAAGCCTCTTCCCTGGAACTGTTTCTTGTGGGGAATTTTGGTCAGAGCAATGAAAAAGTAGCTAAAACAACCAGTGATGCCCTAAAACCCAGAACAACTGCTCTTCACTGGAATTTGGCTGGATTGAGAATCACCTGTGAAATAGCTGAAGCCCACCCCTGTCCTGTTAGTGAGGGCTTTCNATGGCGGTTAACCAAGGGGAACACTCACCTGAATGTGGGTGGCCCAGATAGAACAAAACAAGAAAGCCACCCCAGGGCCCATGCTCCCCCTCTCTGCTTCCTGGCCACCACGATATGAACTGCCCTAATGTGGCATACCCTCACGGCCAGGATGGACTGAAACCCCTGAGACATAAGCCAAAACCACTCTCTCCTCCCTAAGTGGTTTCTGACATGTATTTTGGTCACAGTGACAAAAAATACTCATACACACACTCGCTTACCATCACTGAAAGGAGAGAGGCTGCAGTCCACCACAGACACAACCACTCTGGGTGGAATATTTTGCAAGTGTCACCCACAGAAGGAGCAGAGCAAGGGGGTAAGGGATGGGGGAGGTTGAGGGAATAGGGGGTGGGGGTGTGAACAATCCAGCAGTTACCTCTAGGAAGCTTTGTTTCACTAAAACAACTGTGAACTTGAGCACAGGAGACACTTAAGACTAACAGATGTCAGAATGCAGAGTGGCCAAAAATGCTTCAGCCATAGGGGTCCATATCTATGTCCCTGAACTTGGCAGCTGAGGCAAGAGGATTCCAAGCTCCAGGCTAGCCTGGGCTACACAGTGAGACACTATTGCAAAAACAAACAAACAAACCCATTAAACAATAACAACAAAAACAGAACTTAGAAAGAAAACCACCTCTCAGCAAGTTGTCACCTGAGGTCACAGCCCTCTACTCCCAGGGTGTGCACTGGTAGAATTCAGGGGCTGTGAACTCACACGTACATCTCTATTTTCACAAGTCACTAGATGAAAAAAAAAAATCAGTCTTTAATTTGATTTTTGTTATTGTTGTTTTGTTTTGTTTTCCAGACAGAGTTTCTCTGTGCAGCCCTGGCTGTCCTGGAACTCACTCTGTAGACCAGGCTGGCCTTGAACTCAGAGATCCACCTGCCTCTGCCTCCTGAGTGCTGGGAAACGTGGACTACATACTTGCAGAGAGTCTGGTGAAGCATGTCTGGAGACTCCTCAATACACACAGTCACACAACCTCTGTCCTAAGTCCACCAAGAATGGCTGACAGAGGTGTGGGCCACTCTCAAAGAGGTTAACTGCTTCTGATGACATTTTGTCACTTCAGGCCGTTAATAAAGAACATTGTATAAATTTGAGTTTTAGTAGCATTTTGATGATTGTTTCAATAACATTTATATTCCCTGTATTTTTTTTAATATCTTTTACTTATTTTTAAATTTTTTTTTTTTTGAGACAGTCTCATGTAGCAATGGCTGCCTTGACCTCTTGATCCCCCTGGCCCCATGCAGCACCATCCAGAGCTCTTTTCACACCTTTTAAACAGTCTCCAAAAAGGCCCAGGGCAAGAACCAAGGATTTTATTTCCCCCAGGCCCCGAAGTACAGCAGCACCATATGCCACACACCTACCCCTGGGTCACCAGGACTAGTGCCCATCACCAGGACATCCTGCCAACAGCCAACCAGAACCTTGACCTCACACAAGTTCTCTCATCTTCTTCTCCAAAAGGAAGCAAAGTAAAAAAACAGGTAAAGCCTCTGCGCCCAAAGAAGAGTCCAAACCCCAGCCCTAGCACAGGCTAGTCAGTGGGGTTGGTGGCCTTGAACTCTCTTTACTCCTCTAGCTGGAGAAAGAACACAGACTGTCTCTACAGGCNGCCACCTCTCAGGTCAGAATCGTTTTTAGCCAACCCTTAATCCATCATACGGAGAGAAAGCTCACAGGGAAGGTGGAACATGAATAGAAACAGTGAAGGTAGTGGGATTCGCAGCCCCGAGTGAAAGCCCCACTCCTTAATGCATCCCACAGCACTGAAGAGGGAGCTTCGCTCTAAGAAAGATGAAGATACCACACTGCAAGGGGAAGGCGCACAGCAGTCCCCCCAAGCTCCCTCCCTCCCTCAACAGCTGTGTGCACCTAGATTCTGGAAGGTGTCTCCCAGTCTTGACATTGAACCTAAGAGAAAAACTGAGTCCAGAGAGTAGAAAGTGAAAGAAATCACTAAGAAGTAGTGAGACGGCACAGTGGTTAAACACAGGCTTGAAGACACAAGTTCAGATCCACGGGATGCACATAAAATGCTCCAGGACCTGTAATCCCTGCTGTCTCCAGGGNCCCAGCCTGGGTTTGATTGAGAGACCCTGCCTCACTGAATACGATGGAAGCGGGAAGTTTGGGTCTCCTGCGCTCAAGGACGCACATGCACACCACACACACGGAAATAGAAGAAAAGAGAAAACTCGGCGCTGGGCTGGGCGCAACGGCCTTGTCGGAGCCCTCTCCTGCACAG
>LZPO01044439.1:80129-96443 GCA_001675575.1 Neotoma lepida | reverse complement strand
GGGGAAGCTCTCCAGTAGGGAAAATGAGGACATATACAAAAATGAAAATGTCATAATAAGCCTATTATTTTATACAATTAATATATACACTACAAAAAATGAAGGAAAAATGATGCCAAAATGCCTGAATTTACCAAGCAGGTTAAGCTAGTGTCAGTGGGTCCTTCTAAGCCCTGAGGCTGGAAGGAGCACAGAGCCACAAGGGGCAGGATCCCCTTGGTGGTGTTCATTATTTTAGCTCATTAGGTAGTTATTAGCAAAGAAACTGAAGTGCTGGTCTGCTCACATCTCTGGCTACTGGAGATGAATCAGAAACGAGGATGCTGCTAGAAATTTGAACGCCTCTAAGAAGCTGACTCATCTTCATTTTCATTCATAATCAGAAGCATAATGAGTGCCTCATCAGGCCACACCTGGGCGAGGGGCTGAGGACACAGCTGTGAGCCGCAGTGACAAGCCCCCAGTGCTCCCACAGAACTGGCATTTTAGATAAATTGATATTCACAGAGAAAAATGTGTACAACTTTTCCATTGGGAACCCGATCTGTGTTTCCATGGCAACGCTCTTCCTTTGCCCAGCCCTCACATGTAGAAGTGTGAGGTAATAAGATTGGCTTTATCCACCACAATTAGATGCCACACAGGTTTCCTAGAGTGGGGCTGTGGTGGAATTTTTAAGCCTTTCATCTCCACCCATCATATTCCCCTTCTTGGTCATGGGGAGCCAAGACATACCAGCTACGGTGTGGGCTGCTCCTGGGACAGAGAGCCCAGTGGACACACTGAAAACCAGAGGCTTAAATACAGCATGAAGGAAAAGTGTCCCAAATCCAGAACACCAAGAAGACTGTCAAACGCTCAGAAACGAAAGGTATGGCTTTCCTGAGCATTGCNAACTTTCTCTCTTTCTCCAGCCAAGCCAAACATGACACAATGTAAGCTGACTTTCAGACTTCCCACAGGAAGAAGGATACATTCTAAACTCAAGTGTGGAAATCACAGCTGGGCCTAGAAGATGTCTAGTTTGATCTGCAAGAAGGTAGATGCACTGTGCCCTCTCTGGCATGCTCCTGTGCACACTGGAGAATCAGCGAGGAGACAGGCCATCATAGCTGAAAGGGGGGCCAGCATCTCTGCAAAGGAGAGGCTCTTGCTCAACATCCTGGAGCCTCTACAGAGCCTCTACACAAGCCTGGACTGTAATAGTGTCGGTTTCATCTGTTCCTACATTGTTACAGAAGTGTTTCTTGTCTTCTTTATTTGAGTTTTCTAGGTTTTCCCTGACCTGTGCTGATTACATGGTGCTAAAGCACCACACAGGAAACAACGTGATGGAACCTGTTTGCAAGAGTTAGTGTAGGTGTAATTGTTAGGGATTTCAAGACTGAATCATTCTTGATTATGGTGGGATCTGAAGTCAATATCAAGAGAATAGGAGAGAGGAAGGGGAAGGAAGAGGAGGGGCAAGGAGGAGCCAGAGAAACAGGTTCTCCATGGAGACAAAGATTGGGTGGTTCACCTACAAGCCATGAACTGGGGTGTGGGGTGGACTTCCCCTCTGACTTTGGGCTTCTTGCCTCCAGAACTCTAAGTTACCGAGCATGTAGCACTGTGTTATGTCACTTTAGGAAACTCATAAACATGCATTTCTCAGCTCTGGTTCTCTGGCTTTGTTCCCTCACCTGGGAGTGGAGAGTTCACTGCCATGGGGACANATCAGAGTTGTGGGAGACCAGGGCTGTAGAAAAACATTTGCTCAAGGATAGTCCTCTCACAAGAAGTAAAAACGTTGGACTCCGCCACTGACTGAAGCTACCCACCCCTAGGACATCCTCAAGAAGGGCCTCTCAGATGCACTACAGCTGTCCTCAGAAAGACCCAAAAGGACACTGGGTGGGAACAGAACAAGGTTTCTCTACCCTTGGAGCAGAGTGTGTTTGTGACCAGCTTTTATTGGAGTTGTATTCTTTCTGTAAAAGGAGAGGCTGTGTCTGTTCCCTTTATCTAAGTGACTTTACATGGTACTATGTGTCATAATTTGAGTGAATTTGAAAGAGAAATGGAATTTAAAGTAATAGTCTGGGCAAACCTCTCACACACTGCCATTCTTTTAAGAACNTTTTCTTTCTTGTGTGGTTGTTGGCAAATGTCCACAACAGGAAACAGAGCCATCCTTTCAGGAGGCTTTCTCTGTTTGTCAATGCTATAGAAATAAACACACAACTTTAATTTGTTCCCCAAATGAAGGAATAATAAATTTTAAAAAACACTCAAGACTAGTCAGAGTAGCTGGAAGAACCGGGAAACGGCTTTAGTGTGTGTGTGTGTATGTGTGTGTGTGTGTGTGTGTGTGTGTGTGTGTATTTCTTCATGGTTTTCAAAAAAAACCTAGTCAAGACTGTAGCTGGCCTCTTTTGGTAACACATCCATCCCAGCAGTCAAAGAGATCGACACATTTGCTGAAACTACTTCACATCCCGAGCATATCTCCCCATCGGAACTAATGACACCCACCCAAGTGTGGCTTAAAGAAGCCAGGGGTGGGCTAGGGAGATGGCACAGTCAGTTAAGTACTCACTGCACAAACATGGGGACCTGAGTTTGGAGCCCCAGCTTACCCGGGTAAGAAGCTGTGTCCAGCAGTATGTGCCTGTGATTCAGAACTGGGGGGAGGGGGTCAGAAACAGGAGGGTCCCTGGGGGGCTTCCAACTGGGTCATTGAGTTCCAGGTTCAGTGAGAGACTCTGCTGAAAAAGTAAGGTGGAGAAGAAGACACTGGACATTGGCAGCTCTGGGGCATGTGGGGGGGGCAGCAATGTCCTAAGAAAATCACAACAACTGGTATCAAATGCAGATAAAACATGCCCCCTGGTGAATGCCATTTGGAGCCCAAACTGAAGTTTGAACATGTCAGTGGGTGTACCCACCCTTCTGAATGGACAAGAATGGGCAAGTTTCAACCTCAATTTGTATATCCTGACCTGGGCTTGCTGGCTTGAATATTAGCACTCCCAATGTAGTCGCTAGAAGATGGGACAATGGAGAGATGTCCTCCAAGGCCTTGTGGACTGAGGACATTGGATGGAATCAGGCTGGAGAAGAACTTAGGGGAAGCTGCATGTGGGCTGTAAGAACAAGGTCACTGTGCACAAGGGCAGTGAGAACTACCCTACAGAGACTGGCCTGTAGGGTAGACAGACGGCCCTAGTCCAGCATATGGCAAGATGAACCTATAAATCATTGCTTATTAAGGCTAAGATGACCCCTCTGCGGCCAATGAGATGTCTTAGACAGCAAACTTATACATATCTAGATGTGTATAAGAGGAACCTATAAATCATTGCTTATTAAGGCTAAGATGACCCCTCTGCGGCCAATGAGATGTCTTAGACAGCAAAAGAACCAGTAACCAGTTCAATCCTTGGAATCCACATGGTAGAGACGGAGGACTGACTCTGCAGGTCATCCTCTGGCCTCTACATTTGTGCACAGGTGCACATGCACACAATAAATAAAATGTGCACATGCACACACACACAATAAATAAAATGTATACATGCACACACAATAAATAAAATGTGTACATGCACACACACAATAAATAAAATGTAAGTTTTAGTGAAAATGACTCCCTCTGAGCCCAAGAACATCCCNAGTCCATGGTCCATGATCCACACAGGTTGGGGTTCCACACTACAGCTTCAAGAAGTTCGGTGTGTGTCCTCAGGATTGGAATCACACACCACCTATGATGCTGCAGTTTTCAAATCGTGCTGTTTAGTCTATGGGTTCTGAGGACACCCCCAAGGAAGCAGCTCAGCCCTACAGCCACTGCCTCTTCTCTCTCCCTTCAGTGAGATGTCTAGACAGTGACTAAAGGTTCTCATAGCTTGAGAGAAAGGCCNCCGTTGCTCCATTTTAGGGCTCCTTTGACTAAGCCCAGACACTTGTTCACAGATTTCCAGTGAATCAGATATTTATTTGCACATTTAATCTAACTAGAAGAGAATTTGAAGCTATAATAACTTTTTATTAATGATAATACCAAAATAAGTGATTTAATTCCAAAATGCTCTGAAAGCAACAAGGCTATTAAAATGGTGAAGTGTCTGTCAGGAGGGCCCTGTTATTTCTTTTGCATGTGCTGGAAATGAACAAACACAAATCTTGANGTAAGATGTTTATATTGATTCTATCTATGGGAAACAAACAAAATCGTGGAAGACCATGTATTTCAAAGTTATTGCTGGTGGTATGGATCTGTTTAACGGCCACCAGCTAATTTTCTGTAGCAAGAAAACAATGGCCAGCTCATAAAATTATGTTTCTGAAAGATTTTGATGAGAAGTTGTTAGTGATCCAAATAAAAGGAGTTTTGAAAGATTAAACTCTGTTTATAAGTAACAGCCATCTGAAGGCCATTAACAGTTGAATGTTACTAGCCTGACACTTCACAACATGCAGAGCTACAAGTATTTTCCTCCAGGCAGAAGGATAGTCCAAAGTTTAACTGAGAAGGGCTGTCTCTGTAGCGAGTGATGGATGTTTGTGTGACTGCATCTAACCAGACTGGCCTGCTACAGGGTAGAGCATTCTTTTGCAGGCCTCAAAGCTACCCAGATCAACACCTTTGAAAAACGCCTTGTGGTAAATCTCTCAAATCCTCTGTGACTTGAACTAAGCTGCTGGGAGGCATGGAGCAGGGGGAAGTGATCTTCTAGAATGTTCTTGGGAACTTTTTACTTTGAAGATTTTGAAAGACAGATAAAGTTCTCTGAAAGCCTCCTCACTTGATAAGATTTCTTTGTTTTGTTTAGCGTGGGTCAAGGCCCTTAACAACTATTCCAAAAGGGGGCTAGTATTACCAGAATTCCAGATGAGAGCCAGTTGCTCTAGAGGCTGGGGGAGGAGGAGCCACTGTGAAGCAGATCATCTGGACCAGACACAGCCCTTCCCCAAGCAACCACAGACAAGTCCAAAGGATACACCGTCTGTTTCCAAGCCGGCAAAGCTGTCCAGGAGGGTCTGATCAGAAGAGGCCGTGTGGGAATTGGGTTTCATGAGGTCTTGGCAGTCTCAGTGCTCGGTGTTAGAGGTAGACTGAACTGCTCACAGAAACCAGCCAGCCCCTTGTGAGGCGTGAGACTGGGATTAGGCCCAAGTCTTGGGAAGCTGAACTGGCAGCAGCCAGCCGNGTGGCTGGAACCCAGGCGAGGCCCACCTCAGTGCCAAAGATAGGACAGAAGGGCCTGAGCAGACGGCCTGGCTACCCCTGCGCCTGGCAGCCAGCTGAGAAGCTGTGCTCGCAGTGTTTCTCAGACAAAGGTTGGCAGTAAGGGGTTCCAGGCCTTCATAGCCCATTCTAACTGAAAAGGGCATGGGGTGGAACAGGGCCCTGTGTGATCACACACATCCACAGGCAATGATAAGTCTAGAAAAATCCTCATTTTAGAGTTGAACATGGTAGCTCGTGCCTGTAATTCTAGCACTCAGGGACACTATGGTAGGGACTAGCACTCAGGGACACTATGGTAGGGAGGTTGTGAGTTTGAAGCCAGCCTGAGCTATATCATGAGACCCTACCTCAAAACAAAAAAAAGAAAAAGAAAATCCAGATTTTAGGACAGCCATCCAGGGTGGAGCCATCCACAGAAAAAGTGGTGTGCGTGTACTTCTTGGCACAGCACCACCAAAGTCCCCAATTCATGAATCTCTGCGTACAAACAAGCTTAGTTCTACCTTCAGCTCAGTTAGACAATAAACGCTCTGAAGAACTCTTGAGTCCTTTGGAAATAGTTGAGGAAGTAGCATCAGCCGTTTACCTCGGTGGCTTTGCTTCTGTGTTCTTCACAGAACCTGGGGATCAGGCCCCAAAAAACAGTGAAGAGTGTTTTCTCATGAAAAACAAGTTCAGGTCCACAGTCATCATGCCAGTTGTAAATATGTAAAATCGCAATGGCCTCACTCTTGAGTTCTGTCGCTCCAAACAGCAAGNATCCAAAAGCTGAGCCAGGTCCTGACAGTAAAAGCAAGGACCTCTGATGTCTGGAACCAGTTTCNGCCACGTCACATAACCCCCTGGAATATTAACCAAACTCGCTTTCCGCTTAGTGCTTGCAGCTGTTTGGAATTGNGCACTGCCACTCTGCTGAGAGTCAGTCTCGCTGGGTGCGCTGTACAGTAAACACATGAACCTCTGCCAGCACTGGCATCCGGCAGTGGTGAGATTTGTAAACGTGGGGGAACTGCTATTTTATTCAATAAACAGAACTTACAATGGAAAAGTGATTTGGAAGTTACATCCAACTTGTTTGTGCTGTTGCAGGGGGCTGGAGAAAGCGCTTGTGCTTCGGGTGGGAAGGATCCCTGTCTGGAAGGAGCTGGCAGAATTCCTGGTGTGCCCAGAGTACGTGCTACACACACAGACCTGGACACTCTAAGACTGCTTTACCCAGGCATGGTGACAAATACCTACAATCGCAGCACTTGGGAACTTGAAGCAGGAGGATTGTGAGTTCGAGGCCAGCCTGAGCTGTATATTGAGATCTTGTCCTGATTTTTAAAAAAGACCTCTTGAGGCAGGAAAATGACTCAGTGGTTAAAATCCCTTGCTGCTCTTCAAGAAGACCTGGGGTCAGTTTCCAGCACCTACACAGCGGGTGACGACAACCAACTATAACTCCNCATCTAAGGGGTCTGATGCCCTCTTCTGGCGTCTATGGGAGTTGCATGCACAGGTATGCATGTAGGCAAAACACTCACACATAAAATAAAACTAAATAAAATCTNTTAAAAAGGCCTCTTTACCCAGAATTAGCTCTCTAGTTAGTTAACAAATATTATGTATGTTCTGTCTCCTAGTCTTATGTTGTGTATCCAATGCNATGCTGCTGTTTTTAATGAATATATATGTGCACATGTTAATACATATTTGGTGAAAATGTGTGATGTGTGTATATGCATATGTATGTATATATGCATATATATACGTGTGTGTATGCATATATGAACATGCATTGTGGCATATATGCACACGTCTGTATATGCATGTATGTATNTTCATGTGTGTGTGCCTNTGTATATGCACGGGTATACATTTGTATATACACATATGTGCGTATGCATGTATTCAACTGTGTATATGTATGCGTGTGTGTACATATGCATATATGTGTATATGCCTGTATGTATATTCATGTGTGAGTTTCCTCATATTAAGGCTGTGCTTTCCCCCTCAGCTCTCCACAGACAGCTGGCTGGCCTCCTTCGGACNTTTGTAGAGTTTCCAGTGGGTTCCGGAAGTGTCCCTCCTTAGAGGGACAGTGACCTGCCTCCTCCGTCAGTGAAGATCGGGGTGCTCCTGACCCCTGTGGGGGGCTTCAGGGCACATGCAGAACACAGGAGGCAGGAAACTCTCCAGAGCTGCCCATACTAACAATAGCTGCACTTTGCCTTTTTTTCTGTCTGAGCAGATGGGTGTGGTCATTAGGAGCCGGCGACTGCTCCCCTCAGTAAATAAGCGATGCTGTTCGGTGGAAAGGGAAATTGTAAGAGAAAGTGTCTCATTTCTGCAGCTTGAAAGCAGATAATCTCTGTAGTCTGGGTGTCTATTTACACTGCTTCTCAGCAATAAAGGGTAACATTACCTTAATAACCTGCTCGTCTGAGGCAGGAGGACACTTAGAGCATCAGAGAAAATGGCATTTACTCTGATGAGCCACTTTCCCCAGGAGCGACACCATTCACCCAGGAGCGCAAGATCCACACCATTCACCCAAGAGAGAATTTTCTTTCTTTTATTCTTTTTCCCCTCNTTTCTAAAAATACTTCCCGGTTCTGACATGTGATCTGAGGCACAGACACCCCGCCCTACCCCCACACTGGTAGAGACGGGAGATCGGTGTTAGCACTAGACTTTGAGAGCAGCAAATTCTACAAGTGAAAACCTCGGCTAAGGAAGAAGCAGAAGATGGTTTAGTGATGTGATTTCAGTGGCTCCAGAAGCACCTCTGGGAAGAGCTCCCCGGAGCGGGCGAGCGGGCGGGCAGGCGAGCGAGCAGGCGGGCGGCGGGCCTGGGGAAGCGGCTTCTTGCCTTCTTTCTCAGAGTCCTCTGGACACTTCAGACCTATGCACTGAACTCTGAACTCTNTGAAGCAACTGAAGCGTTTATTTTAAAATGGCCTCTTTTTGACACCTGTTCAAAGCTGCTGGGTGACAAGCCACGCCCTCTCCCACACCCGCAGCCGCGGGGTGTTATTCCAGCCAGCTAGGGAACCTCTAGTCTCAACTTGAGCTTTAAAAGGATCTGAGGACAGACACAGAGAAGAATGTTTTCACAGATGTAGCCTGAGGCATACAATGATTGGTTTTTTTTTTTTGTTTGTTTTTGTTTTTTTTCATCAACAACTAGTGCCCACAATGCCAGCTGATGCCTGTCTGCCTGTGAAAGCTGAACCAAGCACTGAGGTGGGGACCAGGTCTGGAACTCTGTAAGCAAGAAGGCTATTCACTCAGAAAGCAGCTAGTAAAAAATCAAAGTGTTTGAATCTTTGAAGAAAGGGTAGAGT
This sequence comes from Neotoma lepida, assembly GCA_001675575.1. Classification (NCBI taxonomy): domain Eukaryota; kingdom Metazoa; phylum Chordata; class Mammalia; order Rodentia; family Cricetidae; genus Neotoma; species Neotoma lepida. Next base: position 87,875 of record LZPO01044439.1, on the reverse strand, counting down.
CCTTTTAGTTTTTGTATGTTTTTTAAGCCTTCTTTTTTTTTTCTTTATTTTTCTTTCTTTCCTTTATTTTTTAACCTGTTTTTAAAGGTGAACTAAAGGAGCAAGCAAGGGTTGGGTATGTATCTCTCACTCAGTCATTAGAGTGCTCGACTGGCATGCACAAAGATCTTCAATCTTCAAGCATAATCCAGGTGTGGTGATACAACAATAATTCAGGAGTGGTGGTATACGACTACAATCCCTGCACCAGGGAGGTGGAGGCAGGAGGATCAGGATTTCAAAGTTAGCTTCAGCTGCATAGTAAGTCTGAGGCTAGCTTGAACTATAAGAGACTTGTCTCAGGGCAAAAGGGGGCAGGCAAGGTCAGAAAAAGCATGTTCAGCCTACAGGCCTACTTCTAGACAGCATAACTTTGCCAGCATAGGAAGGGCCACAGCTCAGTACTGAACAGCCTTACCTGGTCATTAGCAGCCTCCACAGAACCACAGGCCACCCCCAGAAGCCCCACAGCTAATACAAGTGGATCAAGGTGAGAGCATGGCTCAGCAGCATGGCTCTTGCCCTGGTTANATCTTGGCACCAAGAAAAATATCATGAAACTAAAAATACTTGAACTGTATTTAAGTTGTGGCTGGAATTCTGTATGTTCAGACATTTCAGCCCTGGTTGGCTTGCCCCNTTGCTTTGGGTTTGGGGTGGGGCAACAACACAGGCAGAGACATGTCCACCTTCTGGTGACAGAGAAAAAAATGAACAAGAGGAATGGACAGGATTCCACAGCTCAGGACGGGAAGGAGTAAGATCAGAACAGCTCTTCGAAGGCCCACTGGACTAAGAGTTTTCTTCCCCATGGGTCTTGGGCTGGTGACCAAGTCTTTAGCATGTGAGCCTGCAGAGGACACTGGTAAGAAATGCAACATCTTTGATGTGATCCTGTCTCAACTCCTTCGCTGTCTATGAAACATTAGNTAAATTACCTCCTAAAGCCTGAGCTTCCTCATTCCAAGACTGTTCAGCTTCATGAGGCCTTTGAGCCGGCAATTCCTAACTTGGTGCTTAGGAATCTTTTTCAACACTATACCTCAACTGGGGCCTTGGTTGTGAGGAAACACTCTGGTCATTGGAGAGCAAACTTACTGGAAATGCAAATCTCAGCCACACCTGACTCTGGAATCAGCCACTCACAGTTGTAAAGGATGACAATGAAAGCCCATTAAAGGAAAGTTGTTGCCTCCTAGCTAGAATAATGGAATCTGCCTCTGTGGAGAGATGTGTGAATCATCGGCACCCATAGCAAAACACCAATGCACATAAAATAAAAATAAATAATTTTTTAAAAAGAGCGAATCATCTAGCAGCCAGGTGGTGGTGGTGCACATCTTTGATTTCAGCACTTGGGAGGCAGAGACAGGTGGCTCTCTGTAAGTCTGAGACCAGCCTGGTAAACAGAGTGAGTTCCAGGACAGCCAAGGCTGCACAGAGAGACCTTGTCTTGAAAAAAAAAGAGAAAAAAAAACAAGTGAATCTAGCTGGTGTGATGGTGGTAGCATTTGTGTTTAATCCCAGCACTCAAGAAGCAGAGGAAGCCTGCCTGGTCTGCATGGCAAATTGCAGGCCAGTTTCCACTGCAGAGTGAGACCCTGCCTCAAAATCACCATCATTGTTATCATCATCATCATCATCATCATCATCATCATCATCATCATCATTATCTAGCTGAGCTGGCCAATCATCTGGCCACGGGAGCATACATCCTTCTCAAAGATGGATCCATCTTAAGCCTTGATAAAGAAATAGGAGGAATAGTTATCCATTGAATGAGAGAATGTACTTTTCCTTCCCAGAATTCCTGCCCCTAGGACAGTCTGTTATAAAACTTCTGGCTATAGCTTGCTAAGTCTGTCCACTTCTCTGAACTACTCAGAGAAGAGTAACTTTACCTTTTCTTCTCCTTTTTAATCACACTTTCCCTAACATTTGGGGTTCACTCTTTCTCTAAGGTCTCTCCCTACCATGCAGCTGCCTATCTTGTAGCTGGCCCCCATGCTGTCTTAAACAGCTTGGGTTTCTCCAGTATTGTGTTTTAGGGAAGGAAACAAGGGAGGATCCGAGAGACTCTGAGTGCAATTGTCCTTCAGACAGTACAGCAGGTGTCTGATGTTTCAGTATTACCAGACAAGTTTTTCTTAGTCAGTGTTCTATTGTTGTGAAGAGACACCATGACCACGGCAACTCTTACAAGGAAAACATTTAATTGGGGCTGGCTTACAGTTCAGAGATTCAGTCCATTGTCATCATAGCAGGGAGCATGGCGACGTGNAGGCAGATGTGGTACTGGAGCTGGAGCTGAGAGTCCTACATCTTGCAGACAACAGGAAGACGACTGAGACACTAGGTGGTAGCTTGAGCATACTCAAAGCCTGACTCACAGTGACACACTTCTTCCATCAAGTCCATACCCACTCCAACAAAGTCACATCTCCTAATAGTGCCACTCCCTATGAGCTTATGGGGACCATTTTCTTTCAAACCACCACAGGGAGGGAAGATCTTACATGGCAAGGAAGCAAGCTTACTTAACATGTGACTTGNTATGAGACCAAGGCAGGGGACTGGGACACATGTAATTTAGTNTATGTGAAGGCATTCTCTCTTTCTCTGGATATAAGAGTAGGGGGTTTAATGTGCAGTCTATACAGTGTGACAGTGGTCAGGGTTACCTATGACCTTTCAAGTAGCAGTGAAGCTAGTGTGTTCCCACCCTGCTTGCAGCCTTCTTCGTTTAGGGCCTGATTACTTAAAAGGCTTGGATTCTCAACAGACAGGGGATTCCCAACCACACAAGACTGAGAACTGTGGCCTGGAGCATTACTTCCCGTCCTGTAGCTGCTGTACCAATCCCCTGGAGACCTTGGTAATATGCCAGGAGCCAGCTACAGGGAAAGCTGAAGAGGCTGTGTTTAAGGCACTCCCAGATACCCACCACATTTTCAGTAGTGTGGGCCTGGAAGACACCAGAAGGGTTCCCACCCTTCATGGCCACCTCAGGCCAACATCAGAGATTGTAGACGCTGCTACACATACCCTTGAAGTGTGGAGGCTTGGAAATGTTCTCCTGAGTTGCCCAGAAGCCTCTGCCTGGTGGGGTAGGTTGGAGAGGGTAGTGCTATGCTGTAGCCCTGCATCCCCTTCTCTGTGGTTGGACAGGGTGGTGGTGACAATAGCTTTCAAGTCCCACCCTGGCCCTTATTTCAGACTTGATTTGTTCCCTCCTCCTGGAAGAAGCTGGCCAGCATCTTCTAGAATCTTTTCTGTTTTATTTTTTTAATTAAATAAATATGTATGTGTACGGGTGTTTTGCCTGAATGTGCAGCCNTGTACCACATGTATGCTTGGTGCCTGCAGAGGTCAGAAGGGGGCAGCAGATCCTGAGGAACTAGAGTTACAGATGATTGTGAACTACCATGTTAGTACTAGGAATTGAACCCGAGTCCTCTAGAAGAGCAACCAGTGTTCTTAACTGCTGAGCCATCTCTCGAGCCCTTCTGTTTTGGTTTTCGAGGCAGAGTCTGCTCTGTAAACCCAGGCTGTCCTGGAACTCACTATGTACACCAGGCTGGCTTTGAGCTCCTGAAAATGCTGCTGCCTTGCCCTCAAAGGGCTGGGGTCAGCACCCATCAGACTCCACTTGTGAAATAATTTAGGACAAGGTTTATTTATTTATTTATTTGTTTTTTTGTTTGTTTGTTTTTCGAGACAGGGTTTCTCTGTGTAGCTTTGCGCCTTTCCTGGAACTCACTCGGTAGCCCAGGCTGGCCTCAAACTCACAGAGATCCACCTGCCTCTGCCTCCCGAGTGCTGGGATTAAAGGCGTGCGCCACCACCACCCGGCTGACAAGGTTTATTTTTATGGTGCTGGGGATCGAACCTAAGGACTCACGAGCTGGGCAAGTGCTCGGTCACTGATCCACACATGCACCAACCTTCAGAAAGCATATTTAATATAGGAGTGGGCAGACAGAATGCCCTCAAATAATTATTTTAACCCCACAAGCTTTCATCCCCGCTTTGTTACTCTCTCTCTCCAGGCATCTGGCCTCTCTAAAAATGTGCTCAGAGAAAACTCTGATTTCAGACACTGGATATTTCCAGAGATGGGAAACACAGATCCTGTAGTCAACGAAGAGCAGGCACTTGGCAAGCCTCTGTCCCATGCACCCCTGGTTCCCAGGCTCCACGCCTGCCTCCCTAGTACAGCCCCTGCCAAGGAACAGCGTGTTGAGAGGAGGCTCTTCCTGTAGGGAGAAGCAGNTTTCTGGGTTTTAATGAGACCATTTATTGTCTCCTTGCTCTGACGAGGACAGTAAGTGTGACGGGTGAAGTATAAAGAATAATTAGTCCCAGAGGTGAACCCATCCCCTGCAGTCCGTGTTTCCCCCTCAGCCTGTTGAAAAGTTGACTGCTTCCAGATGCTCCTGATTTCAACAGTGAGCAAAGCGGGTTCCCTTGAGCTGCAGACCTGTCAGGGAAAGCTGGCTTCTGAGAAGGGGCTTAGCGGGTTCCTAAAGAGTCTGCTGAGGAGGAAATAGGACTGAGGTGAAGCCCTGCAGGCCTCGACCCCATGAGGAGGTAGAGGAAGGCCAGGTCAGCCCTAATTAGCTGTTAAGGAATCTGGCCGTCTGGAAGGAGACTGTGAAGAATGCTCTCCTCAATTCCACTAGGCTTCCAACAGAGCCAGCCTAGTGAGACACTTCCTGCTTCCCCAGAACTCTACCACCACCACATCTGGAGTGGCTGATGGAAACTGCACATCAGCCTTTGATAAGCACCTGCCACTCCCACTTCAGAGACAAGCTCTTTTGTCAGTTGTCTGGTAGCTAGGAAAGAATCCTAAGAGCCAGGAGCCCTCAGAGACTGCTCAACCCAGCCTATGNCAGGAGGAAAACCGAGTGTGTGCCTTGGCCCTCCCTTCTCTCTCTGTCCATTCTCTGGGAGCTGAAGAGTTCAAGGGATCTGCTCTAAGGAGGGAACACAAGGCCACATATTCCAGATGTGAGATTCAGGGGCCTAAGGAATGCCAGGACCTGCCATCATCCTTAGCAGGAGGTGCCAGAATACCAGTATGGCCGATGTCTGTGAAGAGGGAGCGACTGTAGGTGGAGGCAGGCCTCACTCTACTAGCCTGGGTAGGCGCAGAGGGAGTGGAGAGGGAGAGCTGAGGCAGGAGTATACCTAAAGAACAGGAGGCATGGCCAGCACAGCTCCTGCCCCGGACAGGGAGGAGAAGGGATCAGAGAAGGAGGCCTGAGCTTACAAAGGCTGTTCCTCGGCTTCCCCACACTCACTCATGCTTTGCCCTCCACAGTTTCCAGCTGAGTTTAAGCACACCCACAAGCAGGACTGACTCATCCACAGTGCTGAGGGCCTATAGCAGTTTTGGAAGCCCACAAAGTGTTTTTATTTCTTTTTAGAAACAGATATGGAAAGAAATTTCGAATCCAAAATGCTTTAATAATAATGTCAACATAGTCATCTGTGTACAGTTATAACATGTTTATAATTTTGCTGTATTCTTATGGGGGAGTGTTTTGTTTGTATTGAGTGAGTATGTCTGTATGTGTGAACACAGGAATGCTCACGCTTCATGCTCTCCTGAGAGTCACAACATGGTCCAGGCTGATCTTAAACTGTAGCAATTCTCCTGCTTCAGCCTCCTGAATTCTGAGATTATGGGGGTAATCGGCATGCCTTGTTTATGTAACGCTGGGAACCAAACCCAGAGCTTTGTGCATGCCAGGCAAGCACTTTACCGCTGGGTTACATCTCCAACCCAATTCTTTTTTTTTTTTTTTTTTTCTGTTTCTCATTTTTTTGTTTGTTTGTTTGAGATAGGGTCTCACTCTGTATCCTGAGCTGTCTTGGAACTCAGAGAACTGTCAGCAATGCTCTGGCCTCAGTCTCTCAAGGGCTGGGATTACAGGTGTGAACAGACCTGCCTTGCTGTGGTCTTGTTTTCCATGAAGGGACTCACAATCACAAAGCCAAAAATGCCTGGGAAGTCACTGACAGGCCTCAGAGAGGAAGCCAGGCTTAGCATCTTATTCATACTATATGAATCTGGAACCTGCTTTTGGCCTTGCCATGTAGCAGGTACAGAGACAGGCTCAGGCAGGCAAAGTCACTTGCTGAAGGCCTAGTTACCTGGCTGTGGAATCTGCATCCCAGCCAAGCTTGTCTGACTCCACTGCTCTCTGCAGAAACTTGAAGGACTCAGGGGCGGCAGGAATGGGGCCAGGAAGGCCCTGAAGCTCTACAGCCCAGCATCTGCAAGTGCCTCATTGTGCAACTCTGTGTATTCTCAGAGCTACGCCGTCTGCCTCCACCAGATGCGAGTTTGTGGCTTTCCTCCTTGGCTCCCTTTCCCAGGTTTTCATTCCTTTTATTCTGAAATGGAGCTGAAATCTTTCCAGCAGGACCCAGGGTGGACACCCTGAAGTCAGTAGGGAGTCCAGAAGGAAGTGAAGACTGGGAAGGGGGCCAGGAGAAGGGGGCCCAGCTGAAGCACACAACACTCAATCCTTTATTACACGCATGTGGCCTGACCACGGTGGATTGGCTCCAGGAAACTCTGAAACCCTGACTGAGCCTCCCCAAGGCTGTCCAGGCCTGGATGCCTTCACCCTAGCCAGGTTTATTTTTCTCATCTCATAGCTGCGGAAAGCTGTGAGCTGGGCCGGATAGACCGTTCTAGTCCCAGTAACACAGCAGACTTGACCTTGTGATCTTGAGCACAGCCCCAAACCTTTCTAGTTTGCAGTTCCCTGGGCCTGGGGGATTGGGGAGAGAGGGAACAGCTGTAGCAGGCCCAAGAAAGACACAAACAGAAAGTCTGTGCTTCCGGTTGTTGGTGGGAGCCATACAGCATGCTTGGAAAAACAGCTGCCAATCTCCAAGCTGCTGAAGCCAACCTGAGAGCTGTTGCCTACATACTGGTCATCAGGAACTATCTGCCTTTATTGGACAGAACTTCCATCCATTTCCTACAGGGATCTCTGGGAGAAAGCAGGCAGGACTTTTGAAGAGTCTCTTAGGGCANGCCAGCCGCAGTCTGCAGTAAGATAGGGCATCCCTTTAGAGATACATGAGTCTGGAATCTGACCCAGTCCTGTAGCTCAACCCCAAGTAGACCCAGATGGAGGCCAGAGTTTGCCATGGCCCCGCCTGCAAAGGACCAGGCTGGCAGTTCCCAGAAGCCAGAACTGAAATCTGATCATGGACTGTCTGGGACAGGTCTCAGGCCCTGTGGCTGGGCCACCAGTGTCAGACATTGAGGCTGTAGGACCCATGCTGGACCCTGGAGGGAGGTGGGATGGATATTTTGTGAGCTGAGGTAGGGGGTAGCCAAAGCAGGCAGGGCAACTGATGGCAGGATAGGTGATATGGAGGCATAGGTACCAACATTCTTACAGCTCTCAGGGCCCCACCCCCAAACTGGGGGGGTGGCAGTGCTAAGCTCTGCTCAAGGGAAGCTAATTACTGCAGCTGAGAGAAGCAGGATAAAAGCAAGGAGCGGGACCCACACACACCAGGCCTGGAGTCTTGCTATTTGCTGCTAATTTAATATAANTATATTACCTAATACAGAAACCACGTTCAGTACCAAGGCTGGGTCTCCGCTCCATCTAGGAGCTTCTGATGGGTTAAAGGCAACATCTTGTTTTAATTCCCTCTCTCTCCCTTTTTTTT
>LZPO01044439.1:33546-59630 GCA_001675575.1 Neotoma lepida | reverse complement strand
TAGGATTTCTCTGTGTAGTCCTGGCTGTCCTGGAACTCGATCTGTAGACCAGGCTGGCCTCAAACTCACAGAGATCCACCTGCCTCTGCCTCATGAGTGCTGGGATTAAGGGTATGTGTCACCATTCCCAGCTTCTTTCTTCTTTTCTTAATATTTTTTTTAGTTTACAATAAGCTTTAAGCACCCTGCACCACCCAGCCCTTACCTGTCTGTTCATGGTCCTAAGTGGGCCTGCGCAGGTGTCACCACACAGTGCTATTCTCTGCCTAACTGCTTTGGAGATGCTTTTGGGGAAAGGGCCTTCCTCTCTCTTTCCCCATCCCATAATAAACTCCAAACTTCCCTAGTACAGAAAGGANCTCTCCCTGCTGTTTATTTTGCAGATGCCCTGTAAGCAATTCTCAAAAAATCCTTATTGTGCATCCATCTGCTGTTACCAGATCACAGGTCATGATCCAGGGNAGTCATGGGAGGCCCAGGAGGCTCCAAATCAATGTTTTCAACAGTAAGATACATATTGGACCCCTGCTGTTTACATTGTGGAGACAGGAGCCAGCTCCTCTCCTCCTCTTTCAAGGGGAAGGTCATCTTGTGGTGGGAAACTGACCAGGGCACAGGCCTGTCAGAACTATGCACAGTGCAGAGCCAAGTTTGGGGTGGCCTTTGGCAGGCCAGGTGATCTGTGAGGGCTGGGGTGGGAATTCCTTCCTGGAGACAGCGGTAAGGAAGGACAGGTGGAGGGCAAGAGGGAAGTCCTCACAACAGGAAGGGAAGCAGAGGCAAAGCCTGTGAGGAGTGTGGTGTGGCTGGAGCAAGAGNGGAGATCTTCAGAGGGAGCTGGGCAGGGTGAGGGTGAAGGAGAGGGCAGGGCTATGGGCTATGATCTCGAAGTCCAAGATACAGCAGGCAGAACGTCACTACACTAGTTTTTGTTGTTGTTTGTTTTTTACTGTGACAAAAATGTCCAATGAGTGCTACTTAAGAAAAGATTTCTCTAATCTCACAGTCTGAGGATACAATTTGTCAGGGCCAGGAAGTCATGGCAGCTGGAGCCTCAGGCAGCTGGTCACACTGGAAGCAGAGAAGGAGAATGCTAGGGCTAGGCTTATTCCCTCTTTTATTCTGTGGGAGATCCCAGCCAGGAATGGTGCTGTTCACATTTAGGGTGGGTCTTCATATCTCAATGCCTCAATCTTCAAGCTCCCTCACAGACATGCCCAGGGCTTTGTCTCCCAGCTGGTTATAGATCCTGTCAAGGTGACAATGGAGAAGAATTGCCACAGTTATATTTCAGTTCTCTCCCAAACAACACCAAGGAGCCCAGGAAAACACCGTCTGGGTTCTCTGCCAGCCACACAGGGCTTCAGTCTTTTCTACTTATGAGTCCCGGGGCCAGAGAAGCCAGAGCAGCCCCTAGGCTGATAGCAGGACATGCTACAGAGAAGAGGAAAGGTCCTGATAGATGGGGGTCCTCTCCACCCTCAACCCAGAGCTGTCTTTACCTCCCAGCACACACAATGCTTTGGCACCCCAGTTTACTCCTCATTCCACCACAATCACTTCTAAATANAACCTTCTCCACTACATCCATACCATACTCTTTCAGTCCTCATGTAACTGGATGGGATGGCTAATCTTGGATACCAACTTGACTGGATTTAGAATCAGTGTAGAGTTAAGCCACTGCGCACACCTGTGAGGGACTATNTTGATCGGGTTATTTGAAGTGGGAAGAGCCACCCTAAAATGTGATTGCCATTTTCCAGTGGCAACCTAGCCCAGATAAAAGGAGATTTGAGGGGNAAAAACTCTACGTTTTGTCTTACTGCCTTTTGTGTCTTGCTGGTGAGTTCAGCTACCCTGTCTGCAAGTTCATTCACCCTGTCAATGCTGCCACCACTGCCACACGTTACTTCAGCAAGCTGAGCTTCTTTGGGCTGACTGAGTCTCTGGGTATTTGTAATGTACTGTTACGAGCTAAGAAATGAAGCCTTCACTGTGACATTCCTAGAGTCTAGGACAGTCTGGTACGACAAGTGCTAGATAAGGCTCAATAGACAGAAGCACGAACTTCCAGTGGCTTCTGTGGTCCCATGTTCTCCAGTTCCTTTCCTCAATCCTACGCTCTTTCCTTTTCTGTTCTATGCAGAGTCTCTCTAACTTAAGACAGGGTTGCATCCTGCTCACTTCATGCTAGGTTAGGCATATTGTACATGGAAGGTGCATTTAATACTCAGCTACTCTCCTACTGAATGTCAGAGCTACACCAGCCTACCTTCAACACTCTAAGAAGCTCAGAACGCTTGTATTGGTCCACAGTTGGGCAGTCTGACACACTGCATTTTGTAAGTGTGGACTAGGTCATGTGATATTTGAAGGTACTGAAGATGAAAAAGGACTGTATGACATGCTTTTACATTGTTGTGTAGATCATCCCTTCTGTTTGAAACATTCTCTTAAGACTCTGAGGAGGAACACAACTCACAAGTCTCAACAAGTCCCTGAAACAAGATTCTCAAGACCTGTTCCAAGGTCACACAAGCAGTAACAGTCAGGAGAGGAGACTTGCCTGAAGACTGAGCTGCCTGCAAGCTGTGCAGAGTTTCCAGGGGTGCAGCTTTGGTGAATCGTCACCCACGTGGGGTGGACTTTGGGACGATGCTCCATGCTTATAAAAGTAACCCCTTAGCCATTCTCCCGTAAGAACCCCAATACACTCACTGCCTCACTGGATTAAGCTAGAGTGCAATTGTTTCTTTTGTCTGTCTCCAGTGCTCTGTGTGGGGTGAACATTTGTTCATGTCTCCCCAGAAAGACATACAACACACACTATTGCAAAGTCAAAGACTCATAAGCCATCTTGAAGCAGGCACCATTGGCAGTCTCTCCTTGAGAAAGCATATTCATTGCCTTTAATCTGCATTGGTAGCTGATTATACTGTCCAAGGATGGCCACAGCTAGATGTGCCGTCCCACCCCCCACACACACTCTTTTTACAATGTCACCGATACATGTCCATCAAGAAGTGGAGTCTAAATTCCACAATCCAGGTGGCAAATCATGACTTCTTCAGTCGAGGAAGTATGGCAGAGTTGACAGACTTGACTTCCAAGGTTAGGTCATACACAGGACACAGTTTCTACTTGGCTGTCTCTTGGGACTCATTTTTAGAATCTGTCCTCTATCCTGTTGTGAGGAAGCCTAGGCCACATGGAGACGTTGCAGCCAGCAACTCTAGCTAAGCTCTCAGCCAACATCAACAGCAGACAGCTCCAGCTCCCAGCCACTGAGCCTTCCCACTGAGACCTCAGACACTGTAGGGCAGAGTGAAGTCATCCCCTCTGAGCCCTGGCCAACGTCCCAGCTTGTCCAAACCATACACAACAAAGGAAGGCTGTGCTCAGTCACCAAGCCTTGAGGTAACTTACCACTCAGCAAGAGACAACCGCTATACTGTCCCATCTGGATGCTGACACGGCCNGGATTTACATTTCCAGCCCAGCCTTCTGCTTTGATCTGTGTATCTGGCTGCCTACTCACCATCTCCACTTGGTTTCAAAGAAACTGATCTCACCACTACCAAATCTAAGCTGATTTCCCCACAGCTCTGACCCTTTTCCAGTGCTNTCTTCCTCAGTGAATGGTCCCATTTTCAGATTCAGTCCAGAAACTAAGGAACCATCCCTACTCCTTCCTTCTCCTCCAGCAACAAATTNGGTCTTCTCTTCAGTGTCTCTTTATTCTCACGATACTCCAGTCATTGACACTGTCATGCTTGTAATAGTTCCCTGTTCCTCTGGNTGGGGCTTAATTTGCTCTCCTTTGGTGTTCACCTCAAAGTGAGCCTTCTTTAGGGCACTTCAATGACTTTTCCTTGCTTTTAAAATCAAAACAAAAATCTTTAACATGTATGACATGTCAGGAGCTAGGAGGTCTCCCTTTGACCAAACTCCCAAATCCTGCTACACTCTTCACCTGGGTGGTTAGTCTGATCTATGGGAATGTNCTTTTGTCCTCTGCCTTTTATCTGGTTAAATTTTGTCTATTCTCCAGATCTTAAGNTAACCAAGGAATTCCCCCATCCCTCACACTCCTGTGGAAGGCTCTTGTCTGCCATCGTAACTCCTATNGAAGAGCTCTTTCATCTGACCTCATAATGCACTGTCCTTCCTATCCACAGGGTATCCTTTAAAAAAAATCTTTCTATAATTGTGAGGTAGTTTAATTAATTTCTGCCTTACAAGACCCAGATCTCTAGGTTGGCAGGAAGCATGTCCCTGGGTGACTCTAACACCATGAAGAGGTNATATGTCACTGGTTATGTTGGACTGAGGGGCTGGCTCCACATGAGGAACCAAACAGCCAGGTCCAGTTTGGAGGGCCAGGTCACAAGTATGTACTACAAAGTCAGCAAGCAGGGGCCATTGTGGTGATTATATTGTGTCCTCNAAAATATTGTGTACCCTAATAAAACTTATCTGGGGTCAGAGAACAGAACAGCCACTAGATAGACACAGAGGCCAGAAAACGGTGNCACACACGCCNTTAATCCTAACATTCCGGAGGCAGAGATNCATCNGGATCTCTGTGAGTTTAAGACCACACTGGAAACAGAGCCAGAAGTGGTGGNACACACCTTTAATCCCAGGATTTGAGAGCTATGTCTTGCTTGGGAAAGACACATGCCTTTAATCCCAGGAAGTAATGGCAGGAAGTAGAAAGGTATATAAGGCGTGAAAACCAGAAACTAGAGGCCTCTTAAGCTTTCAGGCTTTGAGCAGCAGTTNAGCTGAGATTCATTTGGATGAGGACTCAGAAGCCTGCAGTCTGAGGAAACAAGACCAGCTGAGGAGTTGGNGAGGTGAGGTTGGCTGTGGCTTGTTCTGTCTCTCCAGTCATTCAGAATTTACCCCAATATCTGCCTCCATGTTTTTTATTTAATAAGACNGTTTAGAAATTCNTTTACAGGCCATTCTGCCGGGAGCAGCCCGTCCCCTTCTGCAGAAGCACACCATTTTCTAACGGAATATCAAATCCTTCAGATTTCAGCGTCTCTACCCAATGGTCAGTGTGGTTGTGGGGATGTAGGATCTCGACTAAACTAGTAGTCACTCCCTTACTCAGGGTGGATTAGAACTAGGCATGGGATGCATGGGTTGAAGAAGAGATCCTCAGAGATATAGTAGAATCTTGTGACCCTGGGCGGATGAAGGCTCCATAAATGTCAAAAGCAAAGCCCAGGAGAGCACCTAGGTCCTCTGTGATCCAATAAACTAGTCAGTGAATCCTGAATCGCTCACTGTGTGGGACAGTAGCTTCAAGCCTTCTCAGCAGCATTCCCACTAACATCTGGAACCACGATGTGGGTAGCTGTGCTGTGCGCTGGGGATTCATGCTAGCACCCCTGGCCTCTGCCATACACTTCAGTTCAGTAACCCCTTCCATCCCAATTATGACAACCAAAGTAAAGGCTCCACCAAAGAGTACACCAGGCCGCCCTGAGTTGACGGTGGCTGGTATAAGGCGACTCATCCAAATTTTCTATTAGTTACATCAGAAAATCACGCTCTCTCCCAGACTCTTGATTTTTTTTCCCCCTCACAAGACATTTTTTATTTGAGGCAAAGAGAAGTCTGACGAAAATAATAACAGTCCAAGCACCCAAAACTACTTTTAGTGGCATGATTTTTGTTTTGTTTGTTTGGTTTTTGTTTTTTTCCCAAGACAGTGTTTCTCTGTGTAGCCCTGGATGTCCTGTAACTCACTCTGTTGACCATGCTGGCCTCGAACTCAGAGATCCTCCTGACTCTGCCTCTCGAGTACTGGGATTAAAGGCATGTGCCATCACCGACCACCTAAGTGATTTTGACTACAGATCTTGAGCTCCTCTCTAGTCAGAAAAGGGTACTGGGTTAAACGTTTCCTGGGTTCCTGGGTGGGTAAGAACAGCAAAGAAAGACTGGGAGAAACAGATTCTACAGACCCTGCCCTTTAGAGCTTGCATCATGCTAGTACATCCTCAGTGTCTGTGACACAGGCCACACCACAATTTAGAAGGACAGATGAGATAGGAAGGACAGGAAGGAGTTGTGNAGGGAATGTCAGGCCACCACTGCTTCAAACTTCTACATGAAGAGGATAATCCTTGCATTGGGCACAGCTCATCAAGGCGTAAACCCTTAGCTCCTGCTGTGGCTGAGTGAGGTGGCCATGCCTCACTCTTCAGCTCAAAGGAAAAGCCATAAAGTTCTCAGCAATGCATGCTGGTGTCACAGACTTGGGGGTCACCAACAAATTCCTTTATGGGGCACCAGACTAGCACCTGGTTGTAGCGTCATTGTACCTGACTTCGATGACCTTGGTCCTGGCATCCTCCAGGAGAGAATGACAATACCAGATGGAGTTAGGTATGAGTGGCATCCGATCAGGTCACCTGCAGGGTGGTCGTATAAGCTGGGTTCCTTAAGATCCTCTCTTTATGGAGAGGGTTGAAGTCAGAGGCTCTTATTCATTTCACAAGACCTTCGTCCACCAGCCATTCCATAGCCATCAAGTGTCAACAAAAATCACAGTGTCACTGGTGTCACATTATCTGATGCACCTGATGGGAGATAAGCAAGCACAGGCTTGAAGCCTGTCTGCCAGGGAGTAGGTTAGAGCTCTAGCTGGTGCAGTGTCAGGTCACCGGCCCTTCTCTACCTGCTCCTTAAACTTCTCCTGGAGGGCCACGTGTCNTCCTTCTCATTCTAGTACTCCTGCCACAGTCAATATGGCAGCACATATGTCAACTGCAACCTTCATGATCTTGGTCACCTGGCCAGAAGGGAACTTCTAGGTGCTAGACTCAGTGCAGGCATCTAGGTGCTGACCATGGCCTCTGTGTGTTACAGATCCCAGCCAGCAACATTTTTGTTGTTTTGGTTTGCTTTTTATTTTGGTTTTTGGTTTTTTGGTGATTTTGTTTGTTTGTTTGNTTGGTTAGTTGGTTTTGATAAGTTCTTACTATGTAGCCCAGGCTGGCCTCAAATTCAGTATTTGCCTGTTTCCCTCCTCCCCAGCCATGCTGAGGTTACAGCCATGTTGTACCTCACCCAGTCAAAAGGATCTTAACTGCTACAGCACCTTCACTATCCACAACGGAGCCCCTTTTAAACCTTGCTTAAATATGCCTGTCTCCAGGTCCAGCTGAACTCCTGAACTNATCCTTGCTCACCAACACCATTTGATTCTGTGGCCTGCTCTCTCCTGTCACTCAATGCCACAGCTCCTTTGCCTTCAGGTTCCCATTCCATTCTTGGTGGGAANGGTGACAATGCTCTCCATGTGCTACTGTATTCCATTGTTGGCTGTCTGTTACCATCACAAACTGCCCTAGGCTGTCATCTTACCAAGAGGAAATGTTTGTTCTGACTCAGGGTTTTAGGTGTGATGGAGTAAAGCAAATCTACTCAACTCACCACAGTCCCCAAGAGTGAGAAGGAAGACTGGGGAAAGGGGTGGCTCAGTCTAAAGCACTGGCCATGCACACATAAGGACTCACATAAAAAGCTGGGTATGGTGGTACATACTTACAGTCCCAGTGCTGAGGAGGTGAGGACACGGAGGCTCCACAGTCAGCTGCCTTGCTGAATCAGCAACTCCCCAACAGTAAGTTAGCCATAAGGGGGACACCTGATATCAGCCGCCAGCCTTTACACACAAGCACATGTGAGTGCATTGTAGTGGATAGCTATCTTGGCTTTTAGCTATAAGATGGCCCCCTTAGCCAGGTAGCTATGACACCTGGCTAAGACCTCCCTTTTAAGGCNTGGTTCATTGGAGCCCCTTAAAAAATCTGGGATGCTACATGACCNGCCCTGCTCCTGCCTCTGCCTTTCGGGATCGCTATGGTCTCGGAAGACAGACTGAAGACCAAGCCAGATTTCTCCACTGGATCGAGTCACTCTCCTCTTCATCCCTGTACTGGCTCCTCCCCCCCTTTTCCATAAGTTCTTTCTAAAATAAAGCTATCTTGATAAAATATATAAATAATTGGACTGGCCATCTAATTAACATAATATCTGGCACCCCAGGTTGGGCGCCATTTGTAAGCAAAAGTTTGTCTGGTCCCGGTCCCGACCGGCTCCCATGGCNACTTAGATCCAAGTAAACACACAGAGGCTTACATCATTTTTAAACTATGGCTGTGGCAGGCTTTTCGCTAGCTAGCTCTTACATCTTAAATTAACCCATTTTATAAATTTATGTCACCACGTGGCTTTACCTGTGTGCTGTTACATGCTGTTCTCTAGATGGCAGAATGGCGTCTGCCCCACTCTGCTCTCTTTCTCTCTCCCCCTTGTTCAAATGTCCTGCCTAACCTTATTCTGCCTCACTATTGGCCAAACAGCTTTATTTATCAACCAATCAGAGCAACACATTTTTAGAAAGACATTCCCATCAGCGCATCGCTCACATACACAAACAACTCATACCACACCACACAGACACAGACACAGACACACATACACACACACACACACACACACACACATAGAGCATAAAACAGAAGAGGAAGGGGCAGAGAGCCCCATGTTCTCAGCTTCACATCCTCTTCAAAGCATACAACTCATTGTCTAAAAGTGCCACTTTTAAAGCCTCATTGTTTCCCAGCAGTGNCAAGAAGGGGATCAAGATTTTATCCCAAAGACCTTAAGGGAAATTCCACTTCCAAGCTATAGCATGACACAGGTATNTGCTCGCCACACTTAGTAGNTCAATAAAGATTTCTTTCAAACTTTCCCAACCAAGGCTCTTTTCCAATCCTTGTCTTCCAGTGTTTCCAGTTTCATTCATTCATCTAAACATCCATCCATCCATCCATCCATCCATCCATCCATCCATCCATCCTCTCAGCCATACATATATCCAGTCCTCTATTCACCCAGCAATGAATTCATCCATCTACCCACTCATCCATCTACCCACTCATCCATCTACCCACTCATCCATCTACCCACTCATCCATCTACCCACTCATCCATCTACCTACTTACCTATCCATCAATCAAGTTTTCAACAGATCCTTTCATGATTACTATNGGATAGAAGATACATTAGATACTGAGAGGCAAGAACTTGTCCTTACCACCATCCAGGTCAGATAATTCACTGACCTAAATGAGAAGTACTCTAAGTGTTGAAATCCAATCTCAAGGAAAGTGTGCCTTTAGAGCTTGGCATAGTGCCACACATTTGCAATCTCGGCACTTGGGAAGTGGACATAGGATGATCTGGGTTCAAGGCAGCCTGAGCTAGCTAGTTACATGAGACTCTGTCTCAAAAAAAAAAAAGATTAAAAGTAGAGAAAATAAAATTAAAACAAAAAAAACAACAACAACATATTTTCATACCCAGAGAAACCCTCCTGTTAACTAGCTAGTCAAGATGACTTCCGTGAACAATCTCTATTACTTGGACTGAGTCCTGCAGGACCGTATCTGTCCATATGATTAGGACCAGTTCCAGCAACTGGACACACTGGGAGAAGTAAAAGGCCTCCGTGTAACTATGCTGTCAGACTTTTCTTCCGCTCTGGACTTTTCCCCAACTGGTCTGAATTAGTGAGGTCTAACTGCTTCTATTTAAAGAAAAAGGCAACAAAATCTCCAGGGCGTGCCTTCAAGGACCTTGCCAACAGACACACATACACACAACCAGCTCCATCAGCCACACAGTCTGCCCTCAGGACACGGACACACAGTGACATATACTGTCAGGCAGTGAAGGAAACGACAGAAATTGGGCATCCATTTAAATAGTGTGATGCCCAGAGCTGGAAGGGCGCCACGGAAGGGGTGGGGCCAGGGCTTTGGTAAGAAAGTGTTCCAAGCACAACAGCAAAGATCTCCCCAGAACAGTCTGGGTTTCCTCTTGGCTTCTTTCAAAGAACGAGTTTCTGGTTCTGTTTGGCCCGGGGACTAGCACTCAAGGGGTGTGGCTGTGGGCTCCTCTTCCCCTGCACAGTAACCCTATTGTTAAGAGACTGCGGACAATTTATGGAAAGAGGTGGAATGCTTATGTAACTGACTCCACTTGAGACAAGACGTTTGAAAGGAGGGAAAAATGACGGTGGAAGGAGGCCAGTCCAAACAGGGTTTTTCTTCCTTTCTGGACACAGATGTTGGAAAACTCAGGAGAGAGGAGGAGGAGGGAGGAAGAGAAGAAAGGGAGGGGTGGAGCTGTGCCAAAGTCCAAACTGGCCAGAGACAGCCTAGAGCCCGTCTGTGGCCCTGGGCAGAGCCTCCATATTTGGAAGCTGCCGTTTTAATTAAATAGGTCAGCACCATAAGAGCGGCTCTGGTGTGGGGTCTGGAACTCATTAACTTAACATGGGTGGGGTGAGGCTGCCTGTGGGGGAGTGGACCCCCTGGTGAGTGGAGGACTGGGGGGCCTGGGAGGAGGGACTGTCTTGACTGCTTTCCCCAAAGCCAGGCCCCAGGCAGCTGGAACTGCCAGAGAGGGCAGGCCACAGATGGAGAGCTTGCTTCATTAAGCTTGAGTCCCACTCTGCAGCCTGGAGGCCGGGGAAACATCAGGACTGCTTTGAGGGGGGGAGGAGCAGGGACGAATTTCACCGCTGCCCGCAGCCCAACTTGGGGCTAATTAGAACAAGCTTCATACCTCTGCTTTCCCTTGAAGCTTGGGAGCCATGGCTGGCTGGGTACAAGGCCACAGAGAGCAGAAGAAATCCTTCAGATCACAAGAGCCCCGTCCCTGTGAGTCTCCTCTGCTGCAGGAAATTGTTATACTATTGGGAACCCTCACTTGATGGGCTGATCCAACCCGGCCCTTGGAGGATAGTTTCTGGCTCTGGGGGGAGAGGTAGGGCTGCATGAATCAAAACAGTTATCAAATTCATATAAAACTGGCCTGAAAACGGACAATGATGAGCCATTCTGCAATGACAACAGGGGACCAAGCCCAGGACAGTGGGATGGCTCTGGGCTTGGCTAAGCAACACCCTGTCCCTGACTCTGTGTCTTACACATTCTCAGCTCTTTATGTGGCCAGGAATTAGGAGCTCATGTCTCTGTGCCTGTGGCCTCAGTTGTACTGGTTTTGGTCATGAAGCAGAACCTGGGTGCTTCCCCCTGTCGTCCCTCCCCCTGCCCCCAGTAAAGATAGGCTACTTGACAGGATCTGAGCCCAGCCCCTGGGACTGCAGGGTCAGACTGCAATGACATTCCTGTCAGCATATCCTAGGGGTCAGGGACAGTCAGCTGTCCCATGAGAATAAGATAGTCATATAATTTATCATCTAAATAGTGACACAAGTCAGGAAAGGTCATGTTAATCACAGGCGTAAATGGGGCCTGATCCAGATAAACCATTTAGTAACTCTCCATCCAAAGATCTGGAGGGGCCTGGATGTGCATACAACTGAGGCCTGGGAGAGGCCAAAGGATTACCTTCAAGTCTTCTCGCAGCACCTGAAACTCCACGATTTTCACTTTGACTGGCCTGGGCCTGGTCTATGCCTGTGGTGGTTTGAAGAAGAATGTATTTGGGCCAGGCGTTGGTGATATACACCTTTAGTCCCAGCACTCTGGAGGCAGAGGTGGGCAGATCTGAGTTCAAGGCCAGCCTGGTCTACAGAGCTAGCTAGTTCCAGGACAGCCAGGGCTACACAAAGAAGTTCTGTCTGAAAAAAAAAAAAAATGAAACAAACAAACAAAGAACAACAACAAAAAACTTAAATGTAATTGAAAGAGGGGGTGTGTTCCAACCCCAGCAAGCAGAGACCTTGGCAGCTTCAGCCACATGCTTCTGGCTTTAGATTCAAGGATACAAGAAAGGGGTTATGAGGCTGTAGAGATGGCTCAGTGATGAAGAGCCTGACTGCTCTTCCAGATAGACCCAGGTTCAATTCCCAGCATCCACATGGTAGCTCACAATTGCTGTAGTTCCAGGGGACCCATGGCAAAACACTAACGCACGTAAAAAATAAAAGAAAGGGATTATGGAATCTTCCTCCATGACTAAGCCTCTGAGGCCAGGCATGTGTCAGGGATGTCCCTGCATGGAGGTCTAGAGAGGCTACTGTGTGAAGCTATGAAGGTGAAGCCTGGATTGCCCTGGAGACCTCAAGATGTTGGAGATGACAGAGCTATGGAATACCTGCCGAGGAAAGCTGCTAACAGGCCAAGAGAGAGAAGTGTGTTACAGTCAACAAAGCTGAAAGGAGTTGAAGATCTGAAGAGCGCTTTGACATCAGACACAGAGATGCAAAGTTTGAAGTTTGCTCTCCTGGTTTTTAGTCTTATTTCGGTCCAGTATTTCCCCACTATGCTCCCTTTCCTCCCTTTTGAAACAGTAACGTATATTCTGTATCATTATGTGTTGAAAGTATGTGATCTCCTCTTTGGTTTTGATTTTACAGGGAGTTGCAGTTAAGAGATTGCNATGAGTTTCAGAAGAGGCTTTGAACTTTTAAACAATGTTGAGACTGTGATAGACTATGGGGACTTTTGAAGTTGAACTGATTCCGTTTTTGCATTATGATATGGCTACAAGCTTCTGGGGGCCAGGGAGTAGAATGTGGTGAGTGAATAAGAATGGCCCCCCTTAGTCTCATATTTGAATGCTTAAGGAGTGGCATTAAGAAGTGTGGCCTTGTTAGAGGAAGTGTCCACTTGGGGTGGACTTTGGGGTTTCAAATGCCCAAGCCAGGCTCAGTGGCTTTCTCTTTTCTTGATGCTTGCCAAGTCAGATGTAGAACTCTCAGCTACCTCTCCAGCCCAATGTCTGCCTGCACACCATCATGCTTCCCACCATGACAATAACGGACTAAACCTCTGAACCCGTAAGCCATCCCTANTTAAATGTTTTCCTTTATAAGAGTTACTGTAGTCAGCTGGGAGGTGGTGGCGCAAGCCTTTAATTCCAGCACTTGGGAGGCAGAGGCAGGAGGATCTCTGTGAGTTCGAGGCCAGCCTTGTCTATAGAGGGAGGTCCAGGACAGGCTCCAAAGTTACACAGAGAAACCCTGACTCGAAAAAAAAAAGGAAAAAAACAGAGTTACTGTGGTCATGGTGGTCATGGTTGTCTCTTCACAGCACTAGAAATCCTAAGATAATGCCTATGGGGAAGATTTTAGTTTGTTAAATAAAACATGTATATATGTAGTGTATGTGTTCTTCTTAATAGACATGGATGTATGTGAAAGCATTTGTAGCTATATGTCTAGATACATATATACTTGTGTAACATAAAGTTCACAATGAATGCTTTAAAAATATATTCAGGGGGCAGAAGAGGTGGCTCAGCAGTTAGGAACATGTCCTTGCAGAGAACTCAGGTCAGTTCCCAGCACCCACATGGTGGTTAAGAACCATCTGTAACTCCAGTTTCAGAGGATCTTCCGGTCTTTGTCAGCACTGTGCACATGTGGTGCACAGACATACAGGCAGGCAAAATATCCATACACATTAAAAATATACATATTCAGGGCTAGTGAAATGGCTCAGTAGGGGAAGGTACATGTTGTCAGGACTGAAGACCCTAGTTCAAACCCCAGGATTAACTGACTCCAACAAGTTGTACCTTCATGGGTGAGCCATAGTAGGAGGAGTGTGTGTGTGTGTGTGTGTGTGTGTGTGTATGTGTGTGTGTGTGTAACACTTTAAAAGGTTTAAAATGTAATGTTTAAAGGTTTAAAAATGTATTCAAATGAAAAAGAGAACTTACAAACCAAATTCCTTAGGATTGTGTTCCCAGCACCTCAAAGGGTACTGTCATAGACACAAATATTCATGGTAGCCCAAATCTTTTCAACACTCCCTAAATGTGGTCACAGTTCTTCAGAACGTAAATGCCACCTTCACAGTGAGCAGGGAAGCCACCTCCATTTCTAGTGTCCCTGCTGCTGTGGCCTGTTGAGTGATGCAAGTCTCAGACAGTGACCTGGGGACAAGGTGTGGCAGGAAGGGGCAGTGTGGGCAGAGCTGGCAGAGGCTGCTGCCGATTAGCTGTGTGGTTCTGGGTGTCTTCTGCAGCTCAGCCTGGCGTGGTTCCCACTCCTCCCAAACCCTAGTGAATCACTTCATGCCTAGACTCGATGGGGACTGGTTTTTTGGAGAAAGACCCTGGCTAAATCAAACGAAGAGGTACAGAGTTTGAGAAGACTCATTATGAACATTCTGGGGGCAAAATGAGAACAGGAAACAGATCTCCCAGCTTCCCAGGGTGCAGCCCTNGGGGTGCAGCTCTGACCTCTAACCCTGAGTATTTGCTTACTCATTCTTTCTGGCTTTCCCGAATCTCACCCACTGTGTGGGACTCTGCANCTCCTGTCCCTCCTCTCCACCGTCCTCAGAGTAGAGAAGTCGGGGAAGGGGTGTTATGTGTATTTTTTAGTGAAATGATGCCCAGAGAGGTGGCCTCCTGGCCATGGCAGATGACTAATGGTAGAGCTGGGAGACCATGTCTATTCCATCCTTCCTCTCCTTTCTTCCTTCCTTCTCTTCCTCCCTCCCTCCCTCCATGAACAGATCTGAGTTTCCTAAGAGACTCCCTGAAGCCCTGAGCTGTCTGGGCTGCTGCACAGACAGAGGTCGAAGGGCAGTCTTCCTTGGCTCTGCAGCAACTGTCACTGGGGCTTCAGTGTCCTCATGTGTCAAATGAAAGACTTGAACCAGGCTTGTCTTTTTTTCTTTTTTTTTTTTAATGATCCCTTGTGCTACATTTTTTATTAGTATTTATTTGCTCTATTTGCTGTGGATTGAACACATGGCCTTGTGCATTGTGAGGCAACCACTTATCTGCTGAGCTACAATCACCAAGCCAGATCAATANTTCTTTTCTCTTTAATGTGTGAGAGTGTTTGTGTGTGAGTTTGTTATTTGCGTGCGTTCATGCATGTATCTGCATGTGTGTGTGTTCGTGTACATGTGTGGAGGCCAGAGGAGGAAGCCAGGTGTCCTGCCCTATTACTCTCCCTTTATCCTTTTGAGACAGGATCTCTCAATGAACCTGGAGCTAAGCTGGCAACTAGCAAACCCCAGTGCTCCCCCTGTGTTGGATATAAGCAATGCAGCTCAAATGGGAAGGGATCCTGGCAGTGGGGAGCCAAGGAGTATCACAGTCACCATAAGCATAGCAGCTTACAGCCCTGCTCCAGCGTCGAGTTTCCCTAATGTAACAACTCTGCTCCAGCAGGGGAGGGTTTCCCCAACGAANNTGTTACAGCTCTGCTCAGATCCCCTAGAGTGTAACAACTCTGCTCAGCTAGGGGAAGAATTCCCCAGCAACGGTGTTAACAGTTCTGCTCTGCTCCGCTCTGCTCAGGAGAAAGATGTTACTTCTCTGCTCCTCTCATTCCAGTGAAGGTCTCACCCAAACCTCGTTCAAGAGATTTATTGGGAGGGAGGATTCCAGTAGGGTGGCTGCCTCTGCCAGGGTGGAAAAAGGCAGCAGCACACNGAACAGGCTCAGGGCTTATGTAGGGCTTCTTAGGGGTGAAGTTTTTCCNGGGTGAAGATTTTCAGGGTGGGAATTGGTCAGATTTCAATCCTTGAGTTTGGACAAGCTCAGAGATAGGCTGGATTTCGTGCTCAGGGATTGGTTGGTTTCTGTGCTGAGTTGGTCAGGGGCAGAGTGTGGTTCGTTGGTTCCTGTTTCAGGACCAAAGTGTGTGTTTTTCACTGGCCCCTTTTAGCCTTTTGGCTTTAGTTTGAGGGCCAGGATGTGTTTCTTTCACTGGCTTGGGTTTCAGGGCCAAAGTGTGTTTCTTTGGCTCTGGTTTCAGGGTCANGGTGTGTTTCCTTGGCTGGCCCTTTTTCCCTACATTGGGGGCACAAGGGTCCTTGCTCCCACAGAGAACTAAGGAAAGCGGGAATGTTAAGCACGCAGGAGCCTCTGCTCAAAGGANAGATACCTGTTTCCCCCTCAGAAGGCTGGGAGTGGTTTATTGTTGGTGACATGGTGACCTTTTGCTANCTGTAGAGGTAGACCTCACCCGATTCTTGATATCTGTAGGGGCAGATTTCATCCAAATCCCCCAGAATGTCTATCTCAGAATCTCCCTCCTTAGACCTGTATCTTTAGCTCCCAGTCAATAGAACCCATCCCTAGGAGATGTTACATGTACTCTATAGCCTACTGACCTCTATGTGGCCAGAGACCACACCAGATTCTAGGCCTTTTAGCTATAGAACCTATCTTCATAGCCACGTGTACTTTGTAAAGGAGTTTCTCTGTATCACACCTTAAACTTTATTGTGCACCTGGAGTTGGAATGATTGTTGCTTGGAAACCCTTTTCCAAATTCTACTGTGTTTAAATGTGCCTATAACGAACTGCCTGGCATCAGACTCTTTAGAAGTTTGGTCTGGGTTGATGAAGTCAATCTGAACTGAATTTTCATTCTCATCTCTTTGAGGATTGCTCAGCTGCCTGCCTTGACACCTGCAGAGATCCCCCTCAACCCNGTCTCCACCCCGCCTGCCCAGTGTTGGCGTCATAGCCATGGCTAGCTTTTTATGTGGGTGCTGGGATTTAAACTCAGGTCCATATGCTTGTGTAACAAATCTCTTTCCCACTGAGCATCTCTCCAGGTAATTCTCAACATTTTGGGTTCACATACTCCACTAAGAATCAGATCCTCTTTTTCCATGTCCCTAGCCCCATCAAAAAGACGATCTTTTCTATGAAATTGCAAGGTTTAAATATTTGTTTTGTTTGTTTTAAATAAGCTCTGTGTCTTTCAAATGGTTANAGTCTGTGCTTGTGTCCTTATGTGATGACCTAGGAAACTCTGCTGGAAANTCTGTATCTGTTCTTTCCAAGTTNCCCCTTGTTAGGGTTTCTGTTTTTCTAACTTGTGAAATAAGGACTTCAGGGGCTGTCCAGAGATTTGCCGCCCAATGCAGGTGAGAGAGTTGTGTAAGCCTTGAAGAGCTTCCTGTGGGTGAGGGGTTTATTGTTCGTTTGTGGATACAGGGTCTCACTATGTAGACCTCAAACTCACAGAGCTCTGCCTGCCTNTGCCTCCTGAATGCTGGCATTAAAGGCGTGCACCACCACCACCACCCCCGCTCAGCTAATATATTTTATTTTTAGTTGTGTGTATGTGTCTATGTACACGTGTGTGGGTGCCTGTGGAAGCCAGAGGCATTGGAGTCCCTAAGCTGGAGGTACAAGTGGTTGTGAGCCACCAGAGGTGGGTGCTGAGAATGGAACTTGAGTATTCTTGCAAGAGCAGCCCACACTTTCTCTTTTCTAAGCCTGGGGTAGTAGTGATAGCAGGCTTGAGTTGGCAGAGTCNCAGCTGCAAACAGGGAGCCTGGGAATGGGACCCTGACAATATCCCCATACCTTATGGGGTGGGCAGCATTTTCCACAGACATTGCTTCCTCCAAAGCCTCTGCTCAAAGGCTGAAGGTAACAGCCTGAGGCCACACCACAGACCCTGCCCTCAGCTGGGCAATTCCACCTCATACATCTGCTGCTATTCTGCAATAGGACTAGGTAGGAGAGAGCATCAAGAAAGAAGGGCAGGTGTGTTAGCAGTGTCATGTGTCCTGCGTCTGTGCTCTTCCTTAGGCTGCTCATGTTTAAACGTGAATATGTGAACNCAGGAGTCCTTCCTCTTGGGATGCTCTCAGGTGTGGGACATGCAGAGACAGCACATCGCTTAGAGGCAGAGATAGACTATATCAAAGGAGTGAAACAGCAGAGTCAGTGATGGCTCAAGGTCTGTCACAGCTTGGCTAGGCTCGATGGCACTGAGGCACTGTGTCAGAGGGAAGCAGTAGAGGCAGGCATTGGTGACATGGCATGCCAGGCAGCTCCCCTTCCTGCTGGTGTTTTCCCTGACAAGACTTGACTTGCTGCCCACATTCTCCTGCTCTGCTAACAGAGGATTAAAAGCTCCTGTCTGTTGCTAACAATGGTTTTTACCACCTAGGGAACACCACAGTCTGCCGCCAACACCCCTGCCTTCNGTGGTCCCAAGCCTGTCTCTGCTCACTCTGGCATAGCCCTGTCATATGCAGTGGGGACAATGCAGGTGGGCATGGGCTAGAGCTGGCCCAGCCCAGCGTATGGACCCTTGGACAACACGGGACAGTCACTGGGAACAACAGCAGTTTCCAATGCCTTTCTAGGCTTCTGTGGCCTTGAACTAGAGAGCTGGGCCGAGGGGCCCTGAGAAGAAAATTCATGATGGTACCCAGAGGACAGATGGGAGGAGGATTGTAGTTGGAGCTGCATGACCCCATATCAGGGATCACAGTGCTACACAGTGACCTTGTCCAATGTAGGAGCCACTGCCTTATTGTCATGCTTTAATTTATATGCATTGTAAAACATATAGCAGGGGGCTGGAGTGATGGCTCAGTGGTAAAGAGCATTGGCTGTTCTTCCAAAGCACCCGGGTTCAATTCCCAGTACCCACATGGTAGCTCACAACTGTCTGTAGCTCCAGTTCCAGGGGATCTGGCATCCTTACACAGACATACATGCAGGCAAAACACCAATTCACATAAAATATAAATAAATAAAAAGCATACAGCAGACTGGCTTGGGAGGTGGCTTGGCAGTTAAGAGCACTTGCTGCTCTTCCAAAGGACTGGGGTTTGTGCCCTAGCACCCTCATGGCAGCTCACAACCTGTTCCAGGGGATCTGATGCTCTCTTCTGACCTCTGTGGGCATGATACATATGTAGTGCACAGATACACATGCAAACAAAACATTGAAAAATATAAAAGTAATAAAAATGTTTTTTAAAAATACACAGCAGATTTCAGATTCTGGAAACCGAAAAGAATGCAACATACCTTATTTGTAGATTTTGTATTGATTGGGTCTAAGTGAAGACATCTGGTGGATGTTTGGGTGAAACAAAATATATAATTAAAATTAACATCACCTCCTTCTTTGAACTTCTTTTAAAATGGGATTACTAGAAAATTTAAAATCATGTCTGTCTTAGTTAGGGTTTCTATTGCTGTGAAGAGACACCATGACTGCGGCAACTCTTATAAAGGAAACCATTTAATTGGGGCTGGCTTACAATTCAGAAGTTTAGTCCATTGTCATCATGGTGGGAAGCATGGCAGCATGCAGGCAGACATGGTGCTGGAGAGGTAGCTGAGAGTTCTCCATTCAGATCAGCAGACAGCTGGAAGAAAGTGCCATACTGGGTCTGGCTCCAGCATCTGAAACCTCAAAGCCCGCCCCCAGTGACACACTTCCTCCAACAAGGCCACACCACCTAACTAAGCCATTTTCACTCAAACCACCACAATATCTGTGGTTCAAATTNTCTTTCCACTGTACAGTGCTGGCTGACCTCACAGAAGCAGAAAGCCCAATCAGGGGTCAGCTGCAGAGTAAGAGCTGCTTCTCACTACGAAAAGGGCAAGAGCAGAGGTCTCTGAACAGCTCATGGGAAAATGAGTCAGACCTAGAGTCGAGCCAAGGCTGCTAACCCATCCTAAGGTTCTCCCCTGATCCCCTCAACCCCAACAGGGTTTCTCTGTGTAACAGCCCTGACTGTCCTGGAACTTACTTTGCAGACCAGGTTGGCCTGGAACTCCCAGAGATCCTCCTGCCTCTGCCTCTTGAGTGCTGGGATTAAAGGTGTGCACCATCACACCCGGCCTAAGGCTGTTTCCTGTCCCCGACCTCTCATACCCAGGACTCATTGATGAGAGTGGTCNCTGGGGGTGGGAGGCATGTGCCTTTCAGGGACTTGCACTGCTGGACTCACAGGGCAGGGATGATGGTGCCCGTGTTTTCCTGATGGGAGTGCTGTCTTAGCCTCCAAGCTTGCCTCGAAGAGGCCCTTTCGGATACAGGGCATTTTCTATTATTTATTAACCCTGAGGACGCCTGCCCACACTAGCCTTCCAGCTGGTTAATTGGATTTCATGACAACTTTGTTAAAAGGAGCATTCTGAGGAGCCTGTGTCCTGCCCCAGGGGTCCTGTGCAGGTTTTTCCAGCTCCTTGAAAGTGAAGCCACTGTCGTGTAACTCAGGCTTTAATCATGCCAGCCGGAATAGCTCCAGCCCCAGTGGATGCTACTGTGGGCAGATACTGCAGGGAATACTCAGTTATGGAAACCTGGCTCTTTTGTGCCTGTCTGTGATGGGGAAAAATGCATATGCTGTTTATTTTTGTGGCACTTCTGCTCCAGGTACAGCCCTGGAGAAGGCCAGAGTATACACAGGTAACAATCCAAGTGCCACCACTTGCCTTTTCCTCTAGTGAGCATCCCCTACTAAACATTTTCCAGTGACAGCAGCTGCCAGCGAGGTGACAGCAACTGCCATGGAGGCCAAGGCCTCTAATTTAACGATTGCTTTGAGAATCGGCAGCTTAGCCTGGACAGCTTTGCCACTGCTAAGGTTTCAGCCAGAGAATTCTGGAGGGTGGGGTGGGGNGAGAGAAAGGACCTCCTGGGGCCACCGCAGAAGAAACACAAGGCTTGGCTTGCAAAGTCCACCAAGCTGGATTTCCAAGGACAGGCAAGAATTTTGGGGTTGTAGGAGATTTTCTAGGGAGCACTTAGCAGTGGGGGCTTCCTGCTAGACTGAGTCCTTTACAAGGAGGTCCTCAATGGAAGGAGGAGGGAAAACCCAAAACAAGGAGGCAAGGGGGGCTGGAGAGAACTGTTTTTCTGGAGAACCCGAGTTCGGTTCCCTACACCCACATCAGGTAGTTCACAACAGCCTGTAACTCCAGCTCCAAGTGATAGGCTCTTCTGGCCTTTATAGGCACCCACAAACACAAGGCACACACATACACTTTTTTTGAAGCTTAAAAATGAATGCAAGGAACCAAACCCCTGCCCTGTGACTTCTTTGGAGAGTTCTGACATGAGATGTGAACAAAGTGTGCCACTATAAACAAATAAACTAGACCCCTGAAGAGCCTGTCCAGGCGTTTGGAAAGTGCGCTGGAGAAAAGGAATGGGAGGCAGGCCTTGAGAATCTCTAGAGATGAGACTGGATGGAGCCAGTTCAGATGCTCTCTTCCACGTGAACTCACACTTCTTAAACTGTCCTGAAACTGCTTAGGACAATGAGTGCCTGCACTGTGGAGAGGTGTGTCTGTAAGGCGGCCCCACACTCCAGGAACAACAGGATATGCTGTACAGAAATCCTCCTGAGCTGAGCCTCCTCTATGGATGAAGACCAGAGTTCAGAGAAGACATCACCTTGCTTCAGTCCTTAAAGTCATATGAAGGCAGGGCTGGAATGAGGTCTGCGGATCCCCAAAGTTATAGTCATATAATGCTTTTCTAAAATGACAGCCTCTTGACGTGAAAGCAGACAAACAGGACTCTATCATTAGGTCATGGAACACATCTATACAGACTGTAGAAAGTTCTGTAGGACATGTAAACCGTGAGAGGAAGTGGTGTTTGTTTGTTTGTTTGTGATACAGAGGCTGGGAGAGGTTATCCCAGGCTAAGTGAAAAGCAAGGGGAAGACTAAGGCTGAAGTCAGCAGTAGATGATGTATGTGGAGGTCCCCACAGCCAGCAGAAGATTTGGTTGGGAAGAAACCTGGGTTAAGGTTTGGAGGACACAAAGCCAGGTCCAAGAGGTTCCAAGCACCTTTGAAGCTCATGACCCAGGCAGTCACCCCACCATGGCTGGGAGGCAATGCCAGATGGAGGTTGTGCCACTGGGCAAGGGTGAGACCTGGCAGTCTCCAGTAGCTGGTGGGGCGGAAGAAAAGTGTCTTCTTTCTCAAGAGAAAGATAACTCAGAAGAGGACTAACAGGGCAGGGAGGGAAGGAGGANAAGAGGAGGGTGGGTAGGTTGGATTATGTCTCTGAGATGCCACCAGGAAGACATAGGCAGAGGATCCCTCCCTTACTGTCCTTGNCTACACCTAAATT
The DNA here is from genome assembly GCA_001675575.1 of Neotoma lepida. Lineage (NCBI taxonomy): Eukaryota > Metazoa > Chordata > Mammalia > Rodentia > Cricetidae > Neotoma > Neotoma lepida. Next base: position 37,735 of record LZPO01044439.1, on the reverse strand, counting down.
TGGGATTCAGTTTACTGACTGGGCACCCCTGCCCCTCAGGCCTGCCTTGGGTTTAGGGACCTTTGCCAGCTTCTTCATGCACCCTCAGCATGGCAGCAGGAGGCATTTCCCATTTCTCTACCCTCTTGTTCCTCTAATTTTATGATTGTATGAAAATAAGGTTCCCAAATTGCCTTTAATTAGCTTTAATAAGACAGCCTTTTTGCTAATTAAAACGATTATTAAGAAACTATTTATTGAGAATAAACACAGTGGTTAGGACCCGCGAGAATTCTGAACTCAACAACAAATAGCCAACACCAAGTCCTTGCAAAGCCACCAGTTCACCTGCCTGGCTGCTGATCTCGGACAGGGTTCGTCTCAAGCTGAGGGCCAGGGGTTCCACCTTCTCCCCTTTTCCGGACTATCTGACACCCTAAGCTGGGAGTTTATAAGGCAAAACAGGCCTGGGGACGTTAGCACCCAGCATTCTCTGGGCTCGGCCGGGAAGGGTAGCTACTTGAACTGCTGTGTCCCTGACTCCCCTGGGCTTACATCCCTTCAGCGAGGACGGAACGTGGTCCTGGGTGGTGACCTCTGGAACCCAGGCCGCGCGTTCTAAGGCATCTGGAGCTCATTCTCAGAACCCAGCCCTGATGGTGACACCGAGTTTCGGGGTGGCAGAGCCAGGCAGCTGCTCTCAATCACTCTCCTCCGTCGGGGGAGGCGCGCAGCCAGCCTACGGCAGTGGGGTTCACAGACGCCCGATTCCCGCCAGGAGGAAGCGCGAGGCTGGGTGAGGCCGGAGGCGCCGAGGTGCACATCGGTTCCCGCAGCCCGGGTTCCCGCGGCGGCGCTTCCTCCCCACCCTCCCGGGGCAGCGCAGCTGCGGGAGGCCAGTGGAGGGCTCGCCCTTCGTCTTTCCCCGCGGGGAGATGGGGTTTGGAGAGAACCGGGNCCCGCGAAGAGGGGGTCACCAAGGTCTAACGAAAGTGGCGCAGCTGCCGCATCTGGGCAGTGTCCGCTTCTTGAGTTGCGGGTCCTGCTGAGCCTGACTCCTACCTACAGTCCCCACAGGAGACCTCCAAGGCCTGGCAATGGCCTAAAAACAGTGCTTTGGTTTTTGTCAGCCTGTCCGTCCGTCTGTCTGTCTACCTAGTTCAGTTGAGCTTTCCCATCCCGACAGCTTTCTTCCTACCGTCTGTTGCAAGGCTCTTAGCAATAAGCGAGGTGAAGCGGGCTAGTCGGAAGCTTGCGACAGAAGCGCTGGTCAGGAAATGTGTCCTTGACCCCCAGCCAGCTGAGGCGAAGGCCAAGCTCTAAGGTCTCAAACNCGACAGCTCGAGCCCCTGCTCTGACGCTGGCCTCTCGCTTTGGTCAGGGCGCGCCCCGTGGTGTCCAGCTCTGGAAAGCTAGAACGGCTGTGGATGCTTCAGTCAACAACGTTAGGGACCTCGGCCAGGCCAAATTAGTCTAGAGTATGGAGGAAAGCCGGGCCTGGAGCTGGGGAAAGTTCCCCAGGTGGTTCCGAGGTGCGGACCCCGCTGAGAACAGGCGGTGAAAGTCAAAGGACTGCGTTTGGAAAGGAAGACACAACAAGGCCCACTTGGGCGCCAGGATGACGAGCGGGTGAGTGTGCCCAGCGTCTGCGGGTGAGGTTGAGGCACAGGCATCCGCATCCCAGGCCTGGGACGCGGTTCTAGGCAGGCGCGCACCCGCATGCACGCACATGCACACGCGTCAGGGACACACGCCTGCACCCACTGTCTGCCCCCCGCGTGGCCTGCTGCCCGAGTACCCAACAGCAGGCGACCGCGCGCTCCTCCAGCCCCGGGCGCTTCGCAGAGCCCCCGCCCGGCCGCNCGGCGCTGGCTCTGGCTCTTTGTTATGTTAATTCCCTTCCCAGCTGGTGCCAGCTGCCTGCACAATGGGCGCCCTGAGCCCCGCCAGCCCTCGCCAGTCCTCACCAGCCCGTGAGTGGGGGCGGGGCGGACCCTGCGCCCTGTGTGGATGGGGCGGGCGCGTCCTGATGAGTGAGCGCTGCGGAGCGAGCAGCACCTCCCCCCACTCCTGCGAGACCGCGCCTCCGGGGCCTGCGGGGCGAGCTCTGATTCTTTCCAGTCGCCCGGGCTGCCTGCCCTCTAGGTGCCAGGGCTAGATGGAAAGTAAAAGGCTTCTGGGCGGCTCCGGAGCCATGAGGATGAAAGAGGACAGCCGCTTCCAGACCACACAGCTAATCCCGCCATAAACCTCGAGCAAATACCGGGAGAGGAGGAGCAGGCCCGCTACAGATGTGAAGTGCAGCCTCCGGGGATCCCCAAATTAAAACCCGGGCAGGAGAGGCACTTGGACCACCACCAAATGACACTAATTGGGTTATGGGACCATAATCTTAGCTGGTAAGGAAAAATCCAGTTACAGTCACAGCTGCAAGGACTGTCTTCATAAAGCAGCAGAGGGAACGTGGGCTATTTTATAACGCATAAACATGAGGAAGAGAGGCTCAGGGTCCCCCGCCTGCCTGGTGCAGGGAGGCGAAGAAGCTCTTGTGCCAGGAGCAGCAGCGCTGTGCCTGGCTGGCTCCGAGTGTGCCGGGCTAATGGGCTGGGGGAGGGTGGGGTAACGTATTGAGCTGGGGGGAGCGAATCCGCCTGCAGGAATGTAGTGCTACGATAGGAGACTAGTCATGGGCAGTACACACACACACACACACACACACACAGAGAGAGAGAGAGAGAGAGAGAGAGAGACAGAGACAGAGAGAGACAGAGAGACAGAATACTAGAATGATTGAGTTAAGCTTAGATCTATAACAATTGGAGTTGTAAATGAAAGAATTCTTACAACTTTCACGACAGGGGTCATCCCAGTGTGTATCCACTTATTCCGCCACTGAACACCCAGATGGACAAATGATCAGTGGTTCCTTTAGGATTCTTTCTGCAGTTAACTTCCAGAGAGGGGCCCATGCCACCCCCATTGTGTGTAGCCATCTTGACTAAAACCAGTGAAGGCTGAGCTGGCTGCAGGTTCTTACTAGTTGGAGTTCTAGCCACTGGAAAATGGATTTTTTTTCCTTTAGTTGTTGGTTTTCCAAACAGTGAGAAGACAGAGCTTCGAGATGGCCATCCTGGTTTCTCTGAGCAAGCTGAGTGTCTTCTGCCTGCCACCCTCCATTGCTGGCTCTAGCCACCCCCAGGAGACACAAGATCCAGCCTACAACATTCGCTTACAGAAGAAAGGTCAGCAGCCCCTTACCCAAAACTCCAGCCACCCTTGGCCCNTAGCTGCACATGGCCTTTGAGGTTGACTAGAGATGTTGTGTAGCCACCCTTACAAGGTGGGACATTTAGTCACAGGGCTGCCTGAACCACCTATGCTCCTGTAAAACACCCCCAATAAATCCATTGATTCAGCAAGCAGGACAATTCCCCAGAGGCATGGTTTCCTTGTTGATGAAGAGGCATTTCTGTAGGACTCTTCCAGGAAAACCTGCAACTGAGTGGTGTTCTGGCTCCTCAGTGTCTCTCAGCGGACACAAATTGCAGGTATTTGTCATGCTGTTCCTGAGGCTAGTGGTGNAGAGAGAGATCTTCTTGCGGAGCAGTCCCAGGGCTATCATGGTGTAGCACTGACTCTGGTGGCATTTCTCACCCTCCAATCACAGGGCACCCCTTTTTGCTCTCAGGTCCTACCAATTAAGTGGTATACCCACCTTAGGGAAAACTATATAGTTGAGAAACAGGTGAAACTATGATTTTGTGAATCGCACCCTATTCTGAAACCATCAGCTGAATTTAAAGATGACATAAAAAGGGAAGAGAGTCTGAAGTAGGAACCAGCCTACTTGATCTGATATTGAAACTTCCCTTTTACAAGCAGAAAACACAGGATTGGGGTGTAGCTCAGTTGGTAGAGTGCTTGCCTAGCATGCATGAAGACCTGGGTTTGATTCCCAGCATGGCGTTACCCATCAACCAGGTGTGGTGCTGAATGCCTGTAATCCTGGAGACAGGAGGATCATCTTCAGATACATANTGAGTTTCAGTCTGGGTTATAAAAGACTGTCTCAAAAAGGAAAAAAACAAAACAAAAAACCCACCACCAACACAACAAACGGAAAAACAAACCAACAAAAGACTGTCTCAAAAAGGAAAAAAACAAAACAAAAAACCCACCACCAACACAACAAACGGAAAAACAAACCAAC
>LZPO01044439.1:4073-32239 GCA_001675575.1 Neotoma lepida | reverse complement strand
AAAGCACAGCCCAGCAGAGAGCTGTTTACAAGAGCCGCAGCCGCTCTGGAAAGGTATGCAACCAGCAGCAGACTCGGCTGTGTGAGTTCCCTTCTTCGTTTAGTCATCCATCGTTCTGCAGCCCGTCACAGATACCAAAGGGAAATGCAGAGACAGGAAATTACAGGCTATTTTAGACGGCATGTTTTATTAAACTCACTTGCTGATGCACTTCATGGCAGGATGTGAGACTCGAGTGCTCATAACTTCATCTCTGCAAGTACTTTTCCTAAGTGAGTTCTCCCACTGATACACAAGCAGTTTCTAAACAGTTCCACCCCGGGTCATGGAGCACATCACTTCAAATGGGGAGATTTTAGTAATGTGAGGAGAAGACACCTTGCTCACACAATGCAACTATAACTCCAAGAAAGCAACAGCTNGCGCCTGGTAGTAAATTACAACATCCCCAATGCACTGGTTGTAAACCACAGAATCGGATCTCAGCAATGGGGCTGCGGAGAGAGGGGGAAAGGCTCACCATACAAGCATGAGGGTCTAGTTAGGGATACCTGGCTCCCATTTCAAAAGCCAGGTGTGGTAGTTCTTACCTGCAACGTCAGTGCTGGGAGAGAATGTAGACAGGAGACCTCAGGGCTTGCCAGCGGCCAGCCAGTCTAGCTGAAATGGGAAGCTCCAGGTTCAGAGACACCATCTCAAAAATTAGAGGATCTTAGGAGGATGGTTCAGTCAGTAATGTGCTTGCTGCACACACATAAGGATCTGAGCTCTGTCTTTGGTACCCATGTAACAGCTAGGCATGGCAACACATGCCTGTGATCCCAGCACTGGGGAGGCAGAGACAGAAAGTGCCCTGGGGCTCACTGGCTAGCCAGTCTAAAAATCAGTGAGCTTCAGGTTCAGTGACAGACCCTGTCTCAAAAAATAAAATGGGGAGTGACTGGTGTGAGACAACCTTAGATGGCCCTGTAAATTCCCTGTGTATATGTGACCTGCACACACACGGACATATACACACACACAGCACATACACAGCAATCTGAAAAGGGATTACCCAAAGTCATCCATTATAGCTTCTTCTCCACCTAACACTGATTTCATTGTTCTCTCTGCTGAATTGTTCTGTGGGCCAGACGCCATCATTATACCGANACTTGGATCGGCAGAGATGTGGTAACCTTAACTACAAGTTCATTTAAGGATCTGTCATAGACATGGGTTTGAACAGCTCACTTCCTTGTCTGCTCTCAGTTGCATGAGGGATACAGACACTTACTTAACCACAGTGGAAGAAGCCTGCCACCCTTGTCTGCTGTTCAACCCTGACACTGGCATCTTCTAGCGCCCAGGTCTCCTTCAAGCTTTCTGCTCTGATTCTCAGAAAGGAAGCAATTGGTGCAGCCGTATGTGCTACATGTTTTTGACTGGAGAGGTAGTAGCCATGCTCTGCTGGAGTCCNCTTCCTGTGTGGCTCCTGGTACCCAGCACTGTTGCGGCTGAAAACAGACATCCTCATTTGCATGCTTGAATACTTGTGAGAACCTTCTAAGTCTCTATTGACTTGAAAGATCACATCAAGGACGCTTTGCTAATTATGACAGGTTATTAAATGGTGAGTTCTACTGGTTTTAATCTTTTCCACATCCCCCACGTTCCCAGTCCCTGCAGCCTAAGAACTGTTTCAAGGTGTAGTGCAGGTAACAGGGTTTTGAGAGTGAGGTAGTTGCTGGGGGTGATGCACTCCTTTAAGGCAGAGGCAGGAGGATCTCTGTGAGTTTGAGGCCAGCCTGTCTGCATACAGAGTTCCCTTAAAAAAAAAAAAAGAGTTGGGGCAGACAGTGCCTTTGTGGGATCATCTTCTACAACTACCCACTGTCGGAAAGGAAGGGACAGGAATGACTGGGCTACAAACATGAAGCGTAAGTTGCAAGGGAGTGATGTTGGGAAGCAGGATTTTTTTTTTCTGTTTCTAGACTGGGTCTCAAGTATCCCAGGCTGGCTTCACACTTGCCATGCAGTTGCACTGCTGACCCTCTCGTCTCTACCTCCCCAACTGGGATTTACAGGTGTGTGGGCCATGCTGTTGTGCCATGATGGGGATGGAACCCAGAGCTGTGTGCATGCTGGGTGAGTTCTCTTCTGACTCAACAGCCCAGTACCACTTCGGTTATTGGGTTGGTTNGTTTTTTCAATGAATCTTTTCTGTGCTCTCATGCCTGTGTTCATGTGTGTACACATGCACACGTGGGTGGATGGTGGTGTGTGCACATGCATGTCTGTGCATGTGGAGGCCAGAGGTCAACTTCGTGTTGTACTTCAGGAGCTGTCCCCTTGTTTTTTGGGACAGGGTCTCTCAGTGGCCCGAAGCTCACCGATTAGATGAGGGGGACTCACCAAAAAAATTCCAGGGATCCTCCTGTCTCTGCCTCCCCAGTTCTGGATTTAAAAGTGCATGCCACCACATCCAGCTTATTTATGTGGGGAATAGTCTAAGCTTCACAAAGAACCCAGTTAAGGGGTTCACTCACTATGGGGAGTACCTTGGCCACCTGGGAGATCTAGCTAGAGCTGCCTGGGTAGATTCCATAGTGCCACACAGGAAGTGCTCACACACTCACCACAGAACATTTCTCTAATCTGGATGCCTGCATAGGGCCTTCTGGTTTTGTTTTGTTTGTTTTAGGAAAGGAGTTTCTCTTATTATTCTGGACATGTCCTAAAACAAAACCCAGAAGACTAATAGTAACCGATTCTCACACTGTGAAGGAGAGATTCTGCTGAGCAGAGCCTGCTCAGGTGAGCGCTGTCAGACACTGCCAACTCAAAGGGCTTTGCCAGCAGCATCTGAGATCCCAACCCTTGGGAGGAGAGGCAGGAGGTGAGGAGCTTGAGTCAGCCTGGGCTACATAGGAAGACCCTGTCCTAAACCCCCATATAACACAGGATGGACACACCAAGATCACCACACTGTCTGGAAATGCTGGGGTTAAAAAAGCAAAAGGGCAAATCCATTCTTTCTTATTTAAATCTCTGCACAGCACTACACTTTTAATGCAGTTGATATGTTTGACAAATTAATTTGCCTTCAACTAGACTTCCCCCTTTTATCAAATAAAATGTTAGCTTCTAAGAAACATGGATGCAGGATTGTAGGGGAAACTACTCTCAATCCCCTGGCTGCTAAAACCGCTTATAGACGTGTCTTGGTAATCTGACATGTCACAGAGCTCGGGACTGGAGTCATTCTTAATGAGCTTTTCCATTTAAACACCAGTGTGGTCACCATGCACTGTTTCTAGACATTTTGAGNGTTTTTTGTTTTGTTTTAAATAGAGAGAAACATGGAAAAGAGAAGTAGCCATTAAAATGAAATTTGTAAAANCATAATGATTTTTGATCATTTTAATAAATATATATCAAGAAAACCTCACTTTATTACAACACAGTCATGTACTAGCATCTATCACCTAAAATTTCAACACCAAAATGTTCATCAAATATTGAAAATAAAGGACAAAACATTACTAGACTATTCAGCCATAACACAGGAACATGTTTTAAAAAGTGGTCCTTGCGGACAATTTCCCAAATGATCTACTCATACACTGTATGAATGAGACCTATTTAATATTAATAGCAATAATTAAAAAAGCTTCATCTTGGAGAAAGTGGGAGAACTTACCTATTTCCTCCATTTGGCATTTGGTTCCTGTGAATAATCGTTTTAAAAGGCTCAAGTCAACTAGGCCAATCCTTGGCCTTGGAAATGGGAATACATTTTATGAGGAGGAGCTGGCTGGACTGGACCACAGTGCCACTGAGGACACTCAGCAATGTGCAAATTCAAGGTATTGTTTGAGTAGTGTGTTGGCCAAATACATAGTAACAATGATGAGCGAGTCCCATTTCTCCAAAATAACGTTCTGCAACCTACAATCTTTACATTCTTTAAGATAAAACTTATTGATCACCACGTCATCTATTAACATTGTGCTTCTCAATCAACAGCGAAAGTCACATATAGAAACCACATGCTCTTAAGAGGCTAAACGCATGAAATGATGCAAAACAGGTCAAAGTATAACGTATGTAACGCATGCCACGGGCTGTGAANGTCACTGGACAAGAAAACAAAACAACCCAAAGCTCAGAAAGCCCAGACCCAACAACGGTGCGTTGCCATGGAAAAGCCCAGGCAGCTTTCACTGTTCCTAATGGCCTTCCCTATTGTCTCTTCCGTCTCTACCCAAAATGTCAGACCCACAGCCACTGGGCGTCAAAAACAAAGGAGGAAGAGGATGGTGAATCAAAAGTTGAACACAATAGTTCAAAGTTAAGTTTCCAAACTGCATGGATCCACCCTGTGTGTTTTTTCCTATTTGTTAAATCCCTGCTGTAACTCTGATTTATCCTTAATTTTCACTCCGGCAAAAATTAAGATAAAGTAAGGCACCCAAGATCGCCCTATACACCACACCTCNCTATCAGCCCATCATCAAACTGGCCCTGTACACCACTTTCCTTGTCATCCCTTTAAGACCGCCCTCTACACCACACCTCCCTACTTACCCCGTCAAAGGAGGCCCTGTACACTTCCTTACTCACCCCATTAAAGAAGGCCCTGTACACCACCTCCCTACTTACCCCATTAAAGATGGCCCTGTACTCCACCTCTNTACTCACCCCATCAAAGACAGCCCTGTACAGCACCTCGCTAGTCATCCATTACCCATCACAGGGAAGCTAGGAGCTCGCTGGGTATGGTAGGTGTGTTTCATTTCGTCTCATCCTGTCCAATACAAACACATCACAACTCATGAAACCATTTCATTTATCTTCCTGTCTTCAGTCTTTTACTCAGAAAGAAATACTGTATCATATTGAAGAAGCAGACATCACTGCTGGTTATGTTTACCAAGTAACTACCTAATTAACTGGCAAACAAGTTGAACTTGGCTATCGGCGGGCTCTTTGGAGGGGCAGTGGNAATATAATAAGGGCATGTTGTCCTCAACCTAATCTACTGATTTTTTTTCTTTTTTTTTTTAAAGAAAACTAAGATATACTTTCAAACATGAAGTTGGCTTTCCTTGGCAAAATCACATTAGTAAGTGGCTTGTGGATGCCTACTGTACAGATGTTTTGTGCAATCTGCTCTCCAGGCAGTGAAACAACACAGCGTGTTCACTGCATAATTTTATCAGTTGTACAAAACTACAAAATCCATTCAAAATAAAAACTGGTCATGCTGTGCGTGCGTCCACGTGCCGGTAGGAGGAATCACATTTTACTTCCTTTGCTGCAGCACAGTTTGTTGCTTGAGGAAAGCTCCTTTTTCCTCAAAGACTTTTTCCAAGACTCACTCATGTGGTTTTTCTCATTATATCCAGTCTCAAAATAATCATAAAATTGGCCTTTGCACTCAAAATCAAGGTCATTCCCCAGAGGTTCTCGGCCGAGGGCATCACTGTCTCTGTTGCTGTCATGACTTACTTTCCCATCGTTGAATTTGGCCTTTTCCTGGACACCAAGTGACCTAATGTTGGTGACAAAAATTTCATTGGCAGGTATTTGGCCATCACTCTTGTAAACAGGTGCACTGCCTATGTCAAAGTCCACATGGTGAGAACAACTAGGCAACGGTAGAGGGGAAGAAGAAGAGGAGGATGATGGGGAGGAGGTGGATGAGGAAGAAGAGGAAGATGGGGAGGAGGAGGTGGGTGGGGAGGAGGAAGCNGATGTGGCTGAAGCGGCTGAAGCGCTCCCAACACTGGCATTGACAGAAAGGGGCAGATCCAGGCAGTGACCCCCACACTCCTGATAAAAACAGCAAGTGTGGAACTTTTGCCACTCCTCTTTGGCCACCCGGGGCCGTTTCCGGTAAGGACAGTCTTGAGCCAGGAACCACTCTTGGGCGGAGGTGCCACCGAGGGAGCAGGCAGGGAGGCACCAGCTGTTCTGCATGAGGATCTCCCCATGGATCCTCTTCATCAGGTTGTTGATAAGGACAGACCTCCGCAGGTACACTTCCGGGTCGTCGATGAACCTGAGCTTCTCCAAGGACATGTACANGATATGTGCTCGTTCCTCAAAGATGGAGATGGTCTAAAAATCAGAGACAGGAAATGAAGCTGGTGAAAGTGTCATCCCCCAGTTAGAGGCTGGCTGCACNGCTGTGGATGTCCCATCCCCACCAGTTTCCTGACTCCCTGGTGTGTCAGACAAGATTCAGTCACTAGGGGGACCTCAGCAGGGCCCAGTCAGAAGGCTCANTCCTTTAATCACAGTGAAGGAGATGCTGAGACAGTCAACCAGAGCTGTCAGAAGTCAGGCTGGCAGCTGCTGTGGGGTAAGGGGCAGGTGACCCACAGCAGCACAGGGAGGACTCAGGTTGACCTGGCTGTTGGTGACAAGGAGTNCTCTGGTCGAAATGTATCAAGCTGTATTTTCACATGTCTGTGTGCAAAGGCACACTCATGCATTTCACACCCATATGTTTTAAATTTATCATCTATTTTTTAAAAGATTTATATTATTATTATTTTAGCTTTTTGAGACAGGGCCTCTCTGTTATAAATCCTTGGCTGTCCTGGAACTCACTATGTAGACCAAGCTAGCCTTGAATTCACAGAGATCTGCCTGCCTCTGCCACCTGAGTGCTGGGATTAAGGCCTGTGCCATTCCTATTGGCTGAAAGATTATTTTCATGTGTTTTGAGTGTTTGCTAGCATGTCTGTATGTGTANTGAGTACCTGGTACCCACCCCAGAGGCCAGAAAAGGGCACTGGGTGCCCTAGAATTGGAGTGACAGACAGTTGTGAGCTGCCTAGTGGGTGCTAGTGACAGAACTCAGGTCATCTGCAAAGGTCATCTGCCAGTGCTCTTAACCGCTGAGCCATTTCTCAGCCCCAGTATATGTTTTTTAGAGATTCGAGATGCAGGTTCTAATGAGCACATGTCAAAGTCTGGAGTGGGCCACCAAGCAACACTTCTGGAGTTTCACACCTGCAACACACCTTGTTGGGTAAGAGGGNAACTGCAGTTAATGAGGCTCGTAGGTTAGGTAGGACCCGTTGGCTCGTGGAGCTGACAGGAAAGAGAGATGCAGACAGAAACTGGGGATGGGAATGCAGTCTGGAGCTGTGTGAGGCTTGTCACTGGGTGAGGATGGTCCACCAGCAATTGTTATTATTATTCAGTTGTTTTTGTAAAAAACAACAAAAAACAAAAAACATGGCCATGCTATGTAGCCTAGGCTGCCCTGGAACTCACAATGTAGCCCAGGTAGGCTCTGAACTTTCTGAACTTGCATCTTGCTTTGCCTTTCAAGAGCTGGGATTACGGGATGTGCCAGATACATGGAGGCACATCCCAGTAGCAACTGGGAAGCTGATACACAGCACAGAAACTAAAGATACAAGCATGGGTGCCTCCTTACAGGCAAAAGCAACTTCTAAAGGCTGGGGAGGGCTGGGGCCAGGGAGCTGGTGGAAGCTGAACTGAAGAGCTCACATCTGGCCACTAGGCTCTAGCTACACCTCATTGATAAGGNCAGTGGAGTTCTGGAGGGAAGGGACTACAAAGGAAAAAGGACCGATGCTTAGATGCCCAGTTCTCATGTACTTCCCCATTGTGNTATTTCCTTACTTTGTGTGAAAAAGAAAAATAGCTATCTTTGGTCCTTCCTTGGGAATTAATTCTGAATTTTAACAAACTTGACATGTGTCAGGATGTATCACAAACAGCATGCCTGCTCTATGCACATATCCGAGCGATGAGACCCTGACACCCAGGAGGTCAGGAAAACCCCTGGACAACCACCCCAACCAGCACACAGCAGTAGCCTCCTGGGCAGAGCTCAGACTAGGGTCAGGAAAGACAAGTGCATCTCCCAACACGTGNTACCACAGAGCAGCCCTAGCCCTCAATGCAGCCTCAGAATATTAAACCATAGGCAAAAAGATGTGTGCTTCCTTATATACTTTTATTATTTCTGGGCAGAGAATCTCTTTCTGGTTCTTTCTTCAAGTACTTGTGAAAGGTAACACAGGCCCTGTCCTAGTTAGGGTTATTATTGCTGTGATGAAACACATGACCAANTCAAGTTGGGGAGGAAAGGATTTATTTTGCTAACACTGCCACCCTCTAGTCCATCACTGAAGGAAGTCAGGGCAGGAACTCAACAAGCAGGACAGGAACCTGGAGGCAGGAGCTGATGCAGAGGCCATGGAGGGGTGCTGCTTACTGGCTTGCTCCTCATGGCTTGCTCAGCCTGCTTTCTTACAGAACCCAGGGCCATAGCTCAGGGATGGCACCACCCATAATGGGCTAGCCCCCCCTCCATGACTAATTAAGAAAATGCCCTACAGACTTGTGTACAGCCAGATCTTACACCGAGGCATTTTGTTAATTGAGGATCCTTCCTCTCAGATGACTTTGGCTTGTGACAAATTGACCTAAAACTATCCAGTACAGGTGTCCCCAAAAGTGATAGTGATTCATGTGGCCTCACAAAGAAGCTGCTCTCTTCTGTTGCTTAGGTGGAACAATTTAATGTCTGGAAATGGTTCAAGCAAGTGCTACGAGGCATTGTAACTGTTAATAAAATAACTACTATTTAAAACGTACTTTATGGTTGCAGCTGCTGAGCGGTGGGTGAAGATCTTCCTCTTCTGCATATTTCCTCTTGAAGTATGTGACCTTGGATGTGCTTATAGGATTTGGAATTCCCCTGTAATGGGATCCTGCGGTAATAAATCAGATAGACAAATGACACCAGGCCTGCCAGAGGTGCGCCAAGCAAAATACTTTCATTTCCTTTCCCTCTAGTGGATAACTTGGCTACATCCCTGTCTGTGCACGCAGTGATGAAAAACAAACATTTGTCTTCATAGTTGCTAGCGGACTGAATCCTGTGCACCCAGGAAGGGAAAGATTTCCAGCCAGCCTCAGAGGGAACTGTCACCACCCAACATTTACTAAATGCTTGGGATCTTAACTGTCTGTACCAGCAAACGGTAGAATCCAGGGATGGTAGGGGAGTTCGACCCATCTGAAGCAATACTAGCATTGACTCAGACCCCTCACACAGGTGGTAGAGCATGCCTATGAATCACTCTCAGCGTTAATAAACAAGCTCATACACANACATGGATTTATAATGGTTTTTCTTTTGAAACACAAAATTATATATGAAAGCTTAAAATTTGGAGTAATTAAATTCTGTTTGACTCAGGAAATGTTATCACACCAACCATGAATACAGCAGGGTCTCCTTTAAGGGCTTTAAAACCTTTTCAGAAACTAGACTTTCATGAGGATTTATTTCAGTTTCTTTTTAAAAGAAAAAAAGAAAGACCTATCATTTCACAAAAACTCAAAGGAACTTATTTGAGACCACCATTAGAATTAAAGCCCAGAAGAACATATTTCTATTTTCTTGTCAACTGTGTGCTTTATAAGGAGGAGCAGCTTGAAGCTGAGGTAGGGGTGCAGACTTCTTTATGCCTTGTGGGACAGAGCTCTGCATGTGAGGCCTGTGATCTGCACATCCCTGAGGACCATTCACTTCCACGGGACAGAGAGCCCAAACCCAAACTTTTGGTATCTGGTTCAGTCCCTTTAAGAAAAAACAGTTTCAGGACATCCACAGCAGGTGGACTGCAAAGCAAGTTAAGGAAGATATCCCAAGTAGCACAGCCCCAGGGCCTGACTAGACACCACCTCCTAAGGAGAAGGCCAAAGGCAATACCTGCCAGTTGTGGGCTGGCTCCCCCATCTCCCTGCAAAGGAACCTGTGCTGGCCCTGGGGGGCTTGCACCTCTGTAGCTGTCAGCCTCCCATAGCGTTTGGTACCCGGCAATTTCAGCAGCTCCTTCTGAGACAATGGGCTCACAGAATCTATTCATGGACAGAACCAGCGTCATCTCTGACAGCCTTAGATCTGAAAAAAAAAGGGGGTGGGTGGGTGGGACAGACAAACAGCACTGGTTAGGAGTCAGCCAGAGGATGGTCTCCACATTATCCTGTGCTTGGGGAGGCTTTCACTTTCGGTCCCTCCCCTTCATCCCAAACCAGATTATTTTTCCAAGGACACCTTAGCAAACTCTGCTATCAGCTCAGCCGCTGCAATCGGCAGCCTGCATCTCAGGGAGGATCTTAAGAGCCCACTCCTTATTGTTCTCAAATCCCCTCAGCCCCTCAGACAGTTGCTCAAACACATTTTCCTCCTGACCTTACAAATGTACCTCTAAGAGGAAGGGCCAGACCCCTGTGCCTCCTTCCTATTAATAAGGTGAAATCAATTTTCTATTCAAGNCCCTAGGAGTCCCCTTTGATGAAATCTGCTAATCAATGGGGGTGGGGGCAGGGCAGAAGTCCCTAGGGTCCTCCCAGCACTCTTCTCTCTTCCCAGTTTCTTGGCCACACTCTCTCCTCCCGGGGTGAATTAGACAGACACTCGGTAGTGGTTTCCACAACCCTGATCGGCCTGAACTGGATCTGCCTCCAGTCAAAACACTGCGAGATGAAGACAGAAAATTGGCTCCAGTTTCCAGCCGTGAGTTGCAGTCCCACAGGAGCCAAGCACAACATCAACCAGGCAGCAGAATATTAAACAGGAGCCAGGGCTCCGGGCAGAGGCAGCCAGCAACTCTTTAAACTGCAAAGCCAGATGCAAGGCAGGAACTTTCCAAGAGTCAACACATCACCGCCCTACTCTCTGGTTCCCACCCTGACCTCAGAACTGCAGGGAGCCAGCCTAAGCCTCTGACGTTCTGTAATACTCCCAGACTCTGACCCTGTGTAATCCAGGCTACGGGGCTACTTCCATGGGGCTCAGTGTTGACCCTCAAGATAGGGTCAAGAGTATGTTTCAGGGAGAAAAGAGTCTGGGGCCACAGGCCAGAGAGCAGACCCAGCACCTCNGATTCCTGGTTCCTTTAGGACATTGGTTCTCAACCTTCCTAACTCTGTGACCCTTTAATACAGTTCCTCATGTTGTGGGGATTCTTAACCATAAAATTATTTCATTGCTACGTCATAACTACAATTTTGCTACTGTTATGAATTGTGATGTAAATATCTATGTTTTGCGATGGTCTTAGGTAACCCCCTGTGAAAAGGTTGTTTGACTACCACTTAAGGGGTTGTGACCCACAGGTTGAGAATTGCTGCTATGGGCCCTNCAGACCTGCATGGCTCACTTGTGTTTTAAGGACCTGTCACTGACGTGATATCAGGACTGCCTGCTGAAGATGGATTTTCTTTCTGTTACAGTAAGAGCCCAGTTCATTCTTGTGCCTTCAGGCTAGGGCAAGGGTGAAGTTGTCATTGCCTCAGGGAGAATATTATTCCCCACATGCTATGATACCAGTGCACTTCTCGGGGGAAAGGGGAGATCTTAGCTTCAAAAGGTGGTCAAGTCCTCTGGCTACCAGAGCAACTACAGGCAGCAGACTGTCTTTCACTAGGCACCTGTGTTTTTGCATCAGACAGGGCTGGGTCTCTACTCAATGGGTAGAATTAGGGTATAGCGACCTTGGGCTTTGGAGTTTCATTTTCCTTCCCAAAGAGGTATCAGAAATACCTTAGGGAAAGAGGACATGTGCACAGTGTGTGTGTTGTGTTGTGTGAGTAAAATAACTATCAAGAAATGGTGGGCGATATCATTTATTTCATTCTTTCAGTCATCAACAAAAAAATTTTGCCTTTATCAATTTAACAAACTCATCCCTTTGGTCTCTTCCGCCTTAAACTCTTCAGCCAAGCAAAGAATCACTAAAACACTCCAATTTCTTAACCCAGTCTAAAAGACACCTATATCCAGAGAAGCCACAGCCAGGACAGACAACTTGGAATTCACACTCACTCCTGGGGTGGGTTCAGGGAAGGGCATCCAAGCCTTTGCCTGGTGGAACTTTTATTACATATGAACAAAAGCAGGTTGATAAACCCATGCCCCTAAAGAAAGAGAAGCCCTGCCAGGCTCCTGGCAGCAATTACCTTTGCTTAATAGGACATTAATGGGCCCTGGGCTGCTTTAGGGTAGTCAGAGTTTGTTTATATTCTAATGACTTGGGGAGCAGCTTTTCTGTTGTTAAGACTCTCAGGGCTTCTATTTGTTAGCATTGTTCACAACATATNAAATTCCATCGTTATGCATTTGAACTTGAAATGTGGCATAATAGTTTTTTAGCGTGGCTGTTTCTTTTGTTTATAACATCTAATTTCAGCAAGTTTTTCTTTTTCAAATTGGAAACTGTTACACACAAGATCCTAAATGGGAGAGGCTGGGTTCTGCAAGTGATTTATTTAAGCTGGAATAAAACATGAATGAGCTGAGACTACTTGGGAGGGGGGGAGGAGAGTCTGCAATTGAGCCTTCCTGGTCTATTTAGAACTCACACTGATGTTAACCAATTAGGGAGGCAAGTGTAGTGAGTGTTCATGAGACACCGGGCTGTATTGTACCAGTTGAGCATGGGTCTTCTGCTATGGAATCCAGAAGTCCAAGTTCACAAGTTCATGCTGTTAATATGAAATACAGCCACAATGATGTAGATGATAGAGATTTTGTTTTTAAGATCAGAAATGAGAATGTTAATGCGCTAACTTATAGCCCTCAGGCTGCTGTGCCACTGTTTGGTCACTGGGGTGATGCTATGGAATGACCCCCCCCCAGCCCCCAGTACCCTCACAAGGCTAGAGGCCAAGTGTCAGTGTTTCTATCAAATGATCCTCATACAGGCATTTCTATATCGTTTGGTTTTTCCGGATGAAGCCATTATGGTGCTAAAAGGAGTGGCTGCTGTGGTTCAGAGGTGCCAGGCATCTAACGGGCTACTGGGACACAAAACGGCACAGCAGAAGGATCATCCCTCCTCTTCCTGACACTGGGAATTACAGAACGTTTTATAAAGGAGCATCTAGGCAGCTGGAAGACAGAGTCCAACCCTGGATAGCATGGGGGTACCGCAGCTAACCAGGGCGGTCCAGAGAACTGCAGAGCTCTGTCCTGGGGAGCCAAGAGACTTCCTCACCCACCAAACGGTCCCAGACAGGATCTCAACAGTTTGTCCGATTCGCCCCATGGTGGAGGTAGGGGTTGGATGGTTAGAACAAAACCCTTCAACGCTCCAAACCCGACAGGTGCCGCTTTTTCCGCAGGTCCCTGTGGTGATTCAGGAAGCGCACTGGCTAGCGGTGGTCCCAGGAGGCTAACAGCTCTAGGTCCGGTGTTGGGGTTGGGAATGCAGGTGTGGGGGACTAAGGCAGTCAGTGGTTCCCCATGGGGAGCTTTCTCAGACCAGGCCCAAGGTGGGGTGCTAGGGTGTGACGGGTCCCTTACTCAGGGTCTTACACAGACGCACCCAGGAGACTGGTGCCATGCCCTTAAGCCCCTTTCTGGGACAGAGGGCACCGTCCGGCCAGCCGCAAGCCGCAGGGAAAAGTAAACAGCCCAAGTGTCTGGGAACAAAGGCAAGTAGTCTTCCAAGGTACCGGAGCCCAGTGCCTCTCCTGAAGAATAAGGGCTATGATTATTCGCNCTCCTTCTAAAAACCAAGTTTCCTTCTATGGGAAATACACGCCAAGGTGGGATTCCAAGGCTATGACTCACGGCGGCTGGCGGGGCCGCACTCCAGCCCGCAGCTGCCCGGGTCCTTCGCCGAGCCGCGGCCGCCCGCGCCGCTGGGGCCAGGGTGGACCTTGGTGCCCTGCTCCTGCGGCCGGGCGCTCGGGAAAGTTGCGGGGCCGAGGAGGCTGGCAGAGGCGGGGGCGTGGGCCTCGTAGCCCGCGGGAAGGTGAGCCGAGGACAGCGCCGCCCGCAGCCGGGAGCAGGGGCGGGCGCGGAGGTGGCGGGGGACACAAGGTGTCAGCTTCGGCAGCGGCGCCTTGTTCCGCGGAGCGCGCGCCCCTGAGACCCGCAGGCCCTCCTCCCTACCCTCCCGGCCGGGGCCGACCCTCCTGCCACCCGGGGACACCCGACTGGCCGCTACAGGGGTCTCCGCCGACCGCCCGGGTCGCCTCGTGCGCGCCGCTGCTCCGGGGAAGGACGCGCGGCCCTAGAGAGCGCGCGCCGCCCCCGCGCCCGCTGTGTCCAGCAGCGCCCCAGCCCCACGCGCGACCCTCCCCGCCCTCGCGCGCCCTGGGGTCGCGGCTCTTACCGCGCGCCCCGCGCTCCAGCCGCCGCCGTCCTCCGCGCGGCCGCCGCTGCCCACGCGCCTCCCGGGCCCTGTCGGCGTGGCCCGGTGCGCGGCGGCCGAGGTCCCCGCAGGTCCCGCCGCCGCCGCCGCAGACGGTTATGGAAATGAGCCGCTGTGTCTGGCGAGGAGCGCGAGAAACCCGTCAATCCTGTTTGCCATTTCCCCGCGGATTTCCGAGCCCGGCTCTGCTGGATGCCCCCGGGGCGAGAGGGAACCTGACAAGCGCGCTCCCCGCCTCCCTCCGCTCTGCCAGCTTGCAGGGCGCCGCGCCCCCGCCCGCCCTGCCTCCGCCCCCGCTCCGCCTCCGCCCTCGGGGCCGCGCGGGCTGCTCCCGCCAGCATCCCGGACCCCACGCGCGCAGCCCGCCCCGGGCAGGGGCTGCAGCGCGCCAAGCATTCACCACAACCTGCCCAGACGTCTTGTCAATTTTTTAAATTTTGGTTTAGTTTTCTTATTGTGTGTGCATGTGATTAAAAAAAAAAATTCTGTGCCTTTCCCACCCTCTGCTAAAGACTTGCTTCCCCTCTGTACAGCACTTGGAGATGAGAAACAGATGTCGGAGCTGGACTGAGCCGTTGCGCTCCCCCGCCCGCCCGATCTCTTCCCCTGCAGCCGGGGTGTAACAAGGCAACACTCGTCCTAACTCCACGTGAACTGGCAGCTCCTGGGTGAGGATCCCTGCGGGGAAAACCTCCAAGAAAAACAAAAACAAAACTAGTAAAGAAGCTTGCCCTTGGTGGAGAGGCTGTGGCAGAAGCCCGAGCCACTTTATTTTGCAAATAGTGATTCCTCCACCCCCTTCTTGTGGTGGATTCAATTAAGAGTTGGCTTTTGTGTGGGATTTTGTTGTTGTTTTGTTTTTGAGACAGGGTCTCACTGTGTAGACCAGGTTGGCCTTGAACTTATTAGAGATCTGCTTGCCTCTGCCTCCCAAGTGCTACGTAGAAAGACATGCGCCACCATGCGTGGTTGGCTTTTTTCTTTAAAAACAAAAAACAAAATAACAACAAAAAATAAATTTAATTCATAATTCCTGTCTGGGGACCCTCCATCATGAAGCGGTCACTTGAGGTGCGAGGAAGGCAGAGGCTTACAAGAGGTAGACTTAACAAAGCGGGGAAGGGAGGCACCTGCGGAAGTGTTCGGAAGACTGGGGACTGCTGCTATGCCTGGTCGTTACAATCCAGGAGGTGCACCGACTGCAGGCCTGGGGAAGAGGGGCAGGAACCCGGATGAGGATCAGCGCCTGCAGATTGCGCTCCGTCTGATTTGCATGTTTATTTACTAGAATTGTAATTAAATTTGTGTAATAAATGTTTTCCATTTCATTTCTACACTCAAAATTTGGGTGACTGACATGCAGCTAAGTGAATTTCCTTTTTTTTTTTTTTAAAAAAAAGCAAATGTGCTTTATTCAATAAAGCAGCAAATATTAACCATCATTCGGACTAATCTATTTAGAAGGTGTTTCTATTGAACTTTGTGCATCAAAGACACAAAGATTCTTAGGGTATTGAGACGCCGAGAACAATTCTGAAAACAGGAGGCTATGGCAAGCATATTTCAGTTTTTCTGAAAGACAGTCCAGGGTTGCCCACCTGAAATTGGGCATTGGGCATCCACCTTGGCTTCATTCCAAACTATGTTAAATTGCCCTGGCTCATGCCAATACAGACAGTTAGATGATGGATTTCAGAATTTTAAAAATGACTTTTTTCTTCAGTCAGTGAGAGTCCCACGTCCAGGTTGAGGGTAGAGTGAAGGGAGGCAAGGCAAGGCGCACCTGCATTTAGAGCAGTGCAACACTTGGGAATCTAAATACAAACCTAAAACTGCTTATCCTGTAGCTCAAATAAAGAACTAAATGCGGGGCTTGGAGGCATGGCTTATTATTGTTTTTATCTCCCCATATTAAAGTTTTATAGCATTTAAAGGACTGTGGGGAATCCACTTACACACTTAGCTATGTCAAAATACATAAAACCAAAAGGAGCAAATTAAGCATAAAATTGAGAAATAACATGAGACTAGGAACCAACATGAGCTGCCCTTGCTTCTTTGGAGCTTTGTCTCTGGAAAACAAGCCTTCTGGGGAGACTCCACAGCACCCTGGGGTGCAGAGACGCTTGGCTTTACTGGTCTAAGAATCAAACTCCTGTATTTAAACCCTGCACCCTTGTGGATCTGCACATGAACTTGATCCTACCCTGTCCACATACCTAGGTTAGCATGTTCCACTGCCAGCTTTCTTGAGTTACTTTTAATGCCAAGTTTAGTGTCTCTTAGTGTCCAACTGCTGTCAGCATGAACATGCATACCACTGCAAAGGACATTCAAGTGTCTATGGAATGTGAAACATTATTTTAAAATGTAAGTTGTGGCTATGGCCTAAGACCCACAAGTCAATAGTGAAGTGTTTGGAATGAGTGAACATGATTTATAAGCAACAGTCAACTGAGCCTATGATGTCATCATTTGGGGATATGTGTGCACATACATATGTCTGTGAACTTGCAAGAAAAATGTTTGAGTATAAAACTTAAAATACTTTGAGCTGCAAAGTCACTGAAAGCCGTGGTTGTTTTTCAGTGTCAGTCTGGGAGTGTCCTGCCTTCTACAACCCCCAACAGATGCTGGTGCTGGGGCCACACTCCCCTTTCCAGCACAGATTCCCAGTGCTCAGAGCTTGGTCCAAAGTTTCCACCTCAGAAGTGTGTTAAGTGGCTTTGAAGAACTCTGTCATTTCTTGGCAAAGCTGCCCTCAAAGCAGCCAAGGTGTGGGAGAGATGAGCAGGAACCATCCTAGACTTACGGAGTTGCCAGTATGGTCAGCAGTAAAGAGGAGCCTATAATGGTGGAACTATTTAGTCATTCAGGCATAGTTCATTCATGCATGGGAGTTCAGTGATGGGACTTGTAAGTGCTCAGGTTTTACTAGAGGGCATATAAGAGCGGGCTGCAGATGGAACCAGATCACACTGGGCACTGGAGGATGGAAGGGGTGTTAGTTCAACAAGCAGTGAATGCCTTAAAGGGTTATGTCCAGGGCGACAGTGATGTTGGAACACTGTTCTCTCAACTGCATAGCAAGGAATCATGCACTAGAGTCGTGGCCCTAGAAGGAGAAGGGTGTGAGGATGTCCCAGAGGATGACCCATGCTGTCACCACTGATTGTGAGGACAAGAAGTATAGAAGGTAACTGAGGTTACTGGTCATACACCATATGGCTAAAAGCAAAGCCACGAGGAATGAGGAGAGACAGGATGGAAAGGATGTGTGACATGAGCTGTCCAGGGAGCAGACAGATGGAGATGCACGGGGACAGCCAGTGTTCCATCTAGCTGAGATGCTATGAGAGAAAGAGGCAAGAATGATGTGTACCCGGTAGGGTGGTGGTGGTGGTGGCACACACCTTTAATCCCAGCACTCAGGAGACAGAGGCAGGCAGATCTCTGTGAGTTCAAGTCCAGCCTGGTATACAAAGCCAGTTCCAGGACAGCCAGGACTGTTACACAGAGAAACCCTGTCTCGAAAAACAAAACAAAATGAAAAGGATGATGAACACGTTTCTGTCTGTTGGACATAATGAGTCAACTAAAGGTATTTTCTGAGAATTAGAGAAAGACTTAGGTCAGCTTTTTAAAGAATCCAGCAAATGTATTTATTCAGAGTTGAAAATGACATTTCAGGTCTAATGCGTAAACTCTCTTAAGGGATGTGTATCTCAAAGCATACAAAGACCTCTTTGGCTTAGGTTAGGAGGTAGAATTTGGCAGCAGGCAGCCTCTCCTCCACGTCCTGTTAGCACAATACAGAAGTCATTCTGCACTGTGCTTGTTCACAAGCCATCTTTACTCATGTACCTTCACAAGCAGAAAGTGATTCATTTCATCAGATAATCCTGAAATAATCCCCACAAAGATGGAAACTGTAGATAATGAGCTTTGCATGTTAACTCCCTCAGGGATATTTGTATTTTAATGGGAGTGTCATAACATCACAAAAACTTTAATCAAAGCAACTGATAATTAATTAATGGCATGATTTCAGATGTAAGCTGGTGAGGTGTTATTTCTGAATGCTAATCTTGTAACATATATGGTCCTTTGCTCAGGATGTTGCTTTAGGAGACCTACATTAGTGATTACTCAGGAATGGTTTACAGTAAATATACTGATTAGCTGCNGAGAGCTGTTCTTCTAATACACTCAATAACTTTTTTGGTGAAAAATATTCTATGGCACTTTTTTTTTCTTTCTTTGATGTTATCAACATTGTAAGTTACCACACTTTTGCGCTAACTGGGAACACCAACATTCACCCCAAGACTTTAGGGGAAAGGTGAGTCATTGGCCACACAAGTCATTTGGGTGGGAGCTGGATGGCCAAGGAGATAGGAAGGAACCTTGCACCCCCTTAATCCCAGCACCTGTGAGGCAGAAACCAGCCTGGTCCACAAAGAAAGTTCCCAGCCAGCCAGGGCTACACAGTGAGACTTTATTTTAGAACCAACAAGATCAGCTCAGTGGAGGGCTAGGAATTTAACAGTGTAGAGATCTTTGTAGAGTGGGTGAGGCCCTGGGTTCAATCCTTAATCTTGTCCTGAATGGCAGGGACAAAGATTATGTGTGCATGAGCTTGTGTGTTTGTGTGTGTGCATTGTGTGTTCTTCTATATATGTGTGCACTTGTGTGCTGCAGTGCTCGTGTGTTTATGTATGTTTATGTGACATTGCACCAACAATTCTTTCAGGAGCTAGAGGACCTGTATATACCAACACTATTTTCTTGAACTCATAACCTTATACATAGGTGATTGTTGAAGTTTTTATATTTGTTTTTTTCTTCCTTTTTTTTTTTTTTCTTTTTGAGACCAAATCCCAGAGAAGAGTTTTGGTAGCTTACAGGAATATATATTCCAATGAAGTAATAATTTCAGCTATGTGAAAATGTATAGAAAACAAGTGTGGGCCTAATTATATTTATTAAATATTAAGTTACTGAATTTAAGTAGTGTGTTCTTTATTTACTTAAATAATTACTACCGGGTTTATTGAAATACATCTACTTTTCACAAGCATGTACAAGGAAATTATTTTAATAAAAACATATGGGAATTTGCGAATTCATACTCCTTTCTCTTCAAAGCAGATATTAGCCTGGACTTGGAGCTCTGGATACAATGTGTGTGTGTATAACACACATGTGCTGAACTATGCCAACAACTAGCANTGGAGAGAAGGTGGGAGTGGGAGGTGGGGATATACCTGGAGANGGCTTCATCTCGGAGTTTCTTTGTACTCCTAGCTTATGAGTAGCAGAAAATGTGCAGGCAAAGTTCAAAACAAAACCTGCTTATGCCACTGGGAAGATATATTTATTTCCACCATGTAAAAGGAAAAAGCATAAAATCAGGGTGGAAAGATGGAGAGGGAGGAAGGCGGGGGTGGGGAGAGAGAACCTGGCGCAGACATCACCTGAGTGGGAAATCACACATCCCGCACACACAGGCGCTGTGCACACATATGCACAGATTCATCTCTGACAATTTAATTGTTTAATGGTAGGACTAACAAGGAATCCTTTCTGTAGTAATGGCATATAAAGGCTTCCCAGAGAAGTTAATATCCTGCTGCATTTGATGGGTGTTTCCCATTTGTGCGGTTCTGCCTTAACAGACTCTCCGTGCTTGTGGAGGGGGTGGGCAGGAGGGGCGGTGGTGTCTGCATTCAGCAGCAGAATCTGGAGACCGACTTAGCCTGTCAGCTTAGCCATTAAGGCAATAAATCTGAGGCCCCAGCTGACCCCAGACTATTGCTCACATCGGCTGTAAGGTCCTGGCTTGCAGGCCTGAGATCTGACTCCTGGACTAGGGCTGGGTGCTCCCTATACCTGTTATTGCCTGATTGCATAGTTGTCCTTNGTTCCCAGACTCAGAGTTTGGCAGCTGTCTGTACTGAGGTGGCAGGGCTTCCTTGTGGTCAGTCACGATGCTTCAGATGCTTCTGCGGCTTGTGTTTGTGTCTTTCCTTGGGTTTGGCCTTGCTCAGTGAGTGCCTGGGGAGGCAGGGAACAACAGGAACCAGTTGGAAGAGTATGCACCTGAGGAAAGGTTCTCACTGCAGACTCTGTAGCGACTATGCTGCAGTTTCCATTCTTAATACTCTTTATTTTGACTCTGGTTACTTGGCATGGGATTAGGTTGTTCTCCATTAGAAAAACACCAGTGGAGGTGCTTAAGCGGGGTGACTTTGTGCCCTTACCCTCCAGCCCTGTGCTGGCTCCTCTCACTGAAGCCCTGTCTGTGTCTCTCAGTCAAGGAGAAGGCTTAGTAGGCAGAGTTGGAAGCGGCAGACTATTTATAACATGAGCTTTCTATCCCACAGTTCTGGCTTTTACTTCTATTATCATTACTTATTCATAGAGTTTTATTCCCAAATATCATTACCCTTTACAGTAATAGGATCAGGAAAGCAACCACTTAAAACAACACAAACAAATGTGGGCATCTAGTCTGCATGTAACGGGCACATTTTCTCTGCTCTCTCAGCTCCCTTTTCCCCCCGCCACCTGGGGAGCAGTTCTCACCAGCCACCAGCAGCTCCCTCACTGACTGACAAGGGGGCTGGTGTAGGTAAGGCATGGCAATGGTGACAGTCTAAGAGAGCAGGAGGGAGCAATGAAATCTAAGAGAAAAAAGGGGGGGCAAGGGGAGTGGAGGAAGGTGAGAAAGATATGAAATGCACATTCTGAAACTGTCAGCAGAGGAAGACCCTTCTAGTCAGACCCATTCAATAACTGGAAGGTGCAACCACATAGCCATTCCTTATCTGTTAATGTTAGCCGGAGAGCTACTATGTGCCATTGATAGTTACTATGTACCCAAGACCTACTGCATATCACCAATAGCTACCAGGTACCAAAGGCCCACTATGTGCTATCAGTATCTGCAATGTGCTGAAGACCTACTGTATGCAACTGATAGCTATCATGTACCAAAAGACCTACTGTGCCATGGATAACTATCATGACCAAAGACCTATGGTATAGAGTCAATAGTTACCAGGTATAAAGACCTATTATGTACTAATGATAGCTATCATGTACTGAAGAACTACTGTGTACCATTGTTTCTGTTTTTTGACACAGGGGCTCATGTAGCTCTGGCTGGCCTTACACTTGTTATATAACTCAAGATGACCTTAAACTTCTGATCCTCCTGTTTCCACTCCCTGAGTNCTAAGCTTACAGGCATGTGCCACCACCCCACTTTATGTAGTGCCGGGGTCAAATCCAAAGCTTTGTGTATACTAGGTAAGCACTCAACAACTGAGCTATAATATTCCCAGTCTTCTATAGGTTATTTGATCTGCATAACTTTTAACAGTAGGTATAGCTGTTTCCACTTGAGGAAACTGAAGTTTAGGAAGGCCAAACGNCTTATCCAAAGTTGTATGTTTTAATTCTAGGGACCTGGAATGTAAACTTGGATCTTATATTGCCTTGCATTTCACTGCACCTTGTGGATCATTTATATGTATGCAATCTCAGAAATGATTAAAATGTGACAGTACCATGGAGCTACACCCCTAAGCCTGTGGTTAGCACGTGTCCTGCCTTGGTTTGCTTAGCTGACTGAGTACAAAGCCTTGGTTGTCAAGAGTTCAGAGTATTTTCATGGTGGAAACCACTTGTTTTTTATTCATTATTTAAACCTTTAAAAGGACAGCCAGAAACTCATCTGTGNGGTGGTTACTGGGACAAGAGACTAGAGTAAACACTCTCTCTAAATCTTTGGTAGACCTGTGCNTCTGTAAAGGAACAGGTTCTTATGCATAATATGAAGACATGTAAGAAGTGAACTGTCAGGAGAAAGTATGAATTTACCAAAGAGAAACATGACTACTGCATGCAGATGGCCGTGGTTAAAGTCAGTAGTGGTGACTCCAGTTATAGCATGTATGCTTCATGCTTTTATCCCTACAGCCTTCTCCCCTAAACTCATGACTTCATTCTAATCCTGAGATGAACATTAGACAAATCCCAGCTGAGGACTTTCCACAAAGCACCCGGTGGTCCTCCTCAAAACAGGTGAGTTGGAGGCCTGCCAGTCAAGAGCAGTCCAAGGAGACAGGATGATTAGATGCTAGCCAGGGTCCCTGGAACAGGGAACATATGTCATGCTAATGTAAGATGTGAATAACAATAGAAACTGCCTGTACTCTCTTCTTGGTATTTCTGTAAATCTCAAACTATTAAAGACTAAAAATATGATGCCACAAATACATGCAGAAATGCAGGTGCACATGCTCACACCCATACATACATATGTGCATGACTAGACAGAATATATGAAAAGCCAATCCAATCAAAATGAGTAGCTTTTTCTTGAATCAATAGCATTTTGTTTTTGTTGATCTCTGGGATTTTATGACTGCTTTTGAAGTCTGGAGGCAGGACCAAGGGGGAAGCATCAGGTAATTCCCAATAGACAATTCTTGTGGAATAAAAACAGGTGTCACGGCACACTCAGCACTTTCTTGGCCCTAGGATGTACAAAAGATCTTTCAGTTTCAGATCTTCCAGACCTTCACGCTTACCCGAGTCCAAACTCAAGCCACTCCAAGGTCTGAGTCATATTCTTCAGAACCCAACAAGAGGTGTTGAATTGCTCCAGAAACCGATCAAATGATTAGCTCATGACCACATCCTGTCTGGACTGGGATTTGTGGGGAATTCCTAACATTTTGTATGCAACTATACTGGTNGCTTTGTCACCAGCAGAAATCTCATGTGGGTGCATGTCACAGTTTTTGCAGATACTGTAGTTTGAATACGAAAGGTCTCCCACAGGCTGGTGGGCTTGACTGAATGGCTGGTCCCCAGCTGGTGTGCTGTGTGGAAGGCAAAGCTCACTGGAGGATGCAAAGCATCTGGGGCAGGCATTGAAACTGAGCTCTATAGCAGGGCTTTGGGTCCTGATTCCCTGGGCCACTGAACGCAGACCCAGTGTAAGCAGCTACCTCCGGCTCTTGCCACCACCCCTACCCCACCTCCCCTGCCATGAGGGATTGCACCCTCAAACTGTAATCCAAAATAAATTCTTGTCAGGTATTCTGTCTCAGCAATGAGAAAAGAAACTAACACCATTGTCTTGAGATTTGTTTACACTCATCACTACTCCGAGATTACAGCAGTGGTAGTAATTTTCTCTCTGTTGAGATAAAAAACTTAACAAAAGCAATTATATAAGTAAGGGTTTGGTTGGAACAAAGTTAAGGGGACAGTCCATTGTTGCAGAATATTTGTTTAACTATGCAAAGATGTGTTGCATTTGTTTAATTATGTAAAGATGTATTGATGTTTACCTTGCCTGCCTAAGGCACCTGATTGGTCTAATAAAAAGCTGAACAGCCAATAGCGAGGGAGGAGGTTATGTGGGACTTCCAGGCAGGAAGAGAAGGTAGGAAGAGGAATTTAGGCTGAGAAAGAAAAAGAGAAGCCAGGGAGACACCAGTGGCCAGCCAGCCAGACACAGAGAAAGCAGGAAAGTAGGACACACAGAATGAAAGAAAGGTAAAAAGTCCCAAGGCAAACATAGATGACTAGAAACAGGTTAAATTAAGTTAAAAGAGCTAGTGGGACCAGTCTAAGCTAAGGCCAAGCATTCATAATTAATAGTAAGTCTCCCTATCTTTATTTGGGAGCTGGTTGGCAGCCCAAAGAAAATTCTGACTCCAGTCCATCATGGTGGGGAAGTCGTGGTGGCAGAAGTTTGATATCTGGTTACATTGCATCCTCGGTCAGGAAGCAGAGAGCAAGCACACTGCATACTGTTCTTGCAGTCTCTTTTTCTTTTTTTGGTTTTTCGAGACAGGGTTTCTCTGTTTAGAACAGGCTGTCCTGGAACTTACTCTGTAGACCAGGCTAGCCTTGAACTCACAGAGATCTGCCTGCCTCTGCCGCTTAAGTGCTGAGATTAAAAGCTTGAGCCACCATCACCTGGCCTCTGCTCAGTCTCTTTTTCTAATGCAGTTTGAGACCCCAACCCATTGGACAGTACTGCCTACATTCAGACATTGCAGGCAGGCAGGCCTTCCCACCTCTAGAAAGTCCCTCATAAATATGCCCAGAGGCTTGTTTCCATGGTGATTCTAAATCCTGTCAAGTTGACAAAATAAAACATCACAGTGATTAAAGTATTCGCCATTGCAGATTGATATTTAATATGTCAATAGTGAGATACATATGCTATGGGATCACAAATTTAGAAATATTTCGATAATTGCATTTTAATATGATTGGCTTTCTTCCTTCAGCATTCTATACTTTTTGTTCAAATGTTTAACACATTTGAAAACTTTTCAGATAAGCACTTCATAGCTTCTCTGGATTCCTGAGGAGGCTCACAACATAGGTTGAAAGCCTCTGAGGTTGAGGAAAAAACTGAGCCTACTCCTAACCTATGTGCTGTCCACCACATGGCTTCTCCCAACAGTGCCAATTCCATATGTAGTCACTGTTGCAATGTTATGCATGGCCATCAGATAAAAATGACCTTTTAACAAAGGTTTTAAGTGCAGTTTATTGCAAGGGGTATTTTTTTATCTGATGGTTTTGACCATGTTTATATGAGCAAAGTGAAATGGAAAATTGAGTCAATTTTATGGGTAATAATTTATGCTCATAGATTCCTGTTTTGTCTTCATCACCAAGANTATCAAAGAAAAGTTGTCTTTCATCTTGAATTATCACAGTCCCCAGCTTTGTTTTGAACTCATGCATTCTAAGGCCAGAACTGAAAGTTCTTAAGATTGGGAAGAAAAGGAAGACTCTTTCAGGTCTGCAGGCTAAGCATTGCAACTGTGCATAGAAATGGTCCCTAGATCCTAGAGACATGTGTACTGTGAGACACACCTCACTATTGATTGACATCTGTAGTTTAGTGCGAGACACAGTCACTGTTGATTGACATCTGTGGTTTAATGTGCACAACACATACACACCATCAACTGACATCTGTAGTTTACTGTGCATGAGACACACTCATTGTTGATTGACATCTGGTTTACTGTGCATGAAGACACACCACTGATTGACATGTGTGGTTTACTGTGTGTATGACACACTCATCATGGAGTGACATCTAGTTTACTGTGCACAATACACAAACTGTTTAAAATTTCTTCTGTGTTACATAGACATTCTCAATTTTGTTTGTATCCACTGAACCCTAAACCAATTGGACTTCTGCACAATCCACAGGTCTTAGGACAGTGTTGCCTAACTCAGAACCCTGGCACTCTAGCAGCAGGGACTATTTATATGATTCAAAGGCAGGCTTACTTTTGCCTGGAAGCATAGAGCCTAGGGAATCCATACATAGCTGTGTGCCTTTCATGGGCTTTTAAGAAAACTTACAAACTGCTATGGCTTGGTTACTTTTTCTCTTTCCAGGGTCCATATAGCAGTGTCTTGGTCCCAGTATACATTAAGAAGTGGGAGGANGAGCAGGGGAGATGCCTCAGTTGGTAGAGTGTTTGCTGACAGCATGAGGACCTGAGTTCAATCCCCTATAACTCATGTAAATACAGGTCTGGTGCTGCATGGTTGGAATTCCAGCACTGGGCTGGCAGAGACCAAGAAGCTCTCTAAAGCTCACTGGTCAGCCTAGCTGAATGGGCAAGCCTCAGTCCAGTAGGAGACCCTATCTCATAAAAGGTGGTTTTCTCCTGAGGAATAACATCCGAGTCTGACTATGGTCTGCACATATACACACTTGCATGCATTCTGTCTATCTATCCAAGAAGGGATTAATGATAGTCTCATGCAGNGAGTTAGTTCCCATGAAAAGTTGGATGATTTATAAAGAAAGATTTATCTTATAGTTCTGTATATTAGAGCAAGATGCCTGTGTCTGCTCACTCTGGTGAGGGCCAGAGTGAATTTGACTCCCAAATGTTCAAACTCCCTGCCATATATCTGTTTTCCCCTTTNGATATACATGTGTTCCCCTATTAAGTCACCTGCTCTCCCTTACCATAGGAGGCCTTTACCAGAGTGAGCAGATCTGAGATAAATCTTTTTTCTTTATAAATTTCCCATCTTTGGTATTTTGTTGTAGTGATAGAACATGGATGAACACACACACTAAATTTGAAGAGAAAAGACTTGAGCTTGTTAGAAACCAAGCAACGAATGCAACTGGGCAGTCTAAATGAGTCTGATCCTTTTCACCCCAGTAGATAAGCAAATGTATTCAGTCCAAATAAATTAGTAAATACATTTTCTTCATATTATCTCCCCACATAACTCTTCTAATAACTACATGCACATGCACGATNCTCTAAAGAGGAATTTCATTCAGTAGAGGTGCATTATAACTATCTCGATTCTGGATAATATTTGCAACAAAGAAAGCTCTGTGGGGAGTGGACAGTCACTTATAACAACCATGCTTTACACGGGTGTTAGTGTGCCTGGACTGCTGTCATCTCACGGCTCTGGAGGTGGGTTGGGTCCTTTTGAGGACTGTCAGGAAGAGAAGCTACTCCACACTCTTCCTTGTGGTGGCTTGCTGTCAACTGTTAGTGCTCTTGGGGTTATAGAGGTACCATCCATCTCTGCCTCCATCTTCACAGGGTCTCAGTGTCTGTCTGTCCCACCTGTCACTTTGAGGAACCCTCCTGGAGTCGTGTTCCTGCTCTAACCAGAGTCCTACTTGCTCCCATTCTCGATGGATCTTCCTTTATCATCATTCTGGAATTTACCTCACCTTATTCCTGTCATTAGTCTCTGTTCTCTCTTACCTTTCCTTCTCTGACTCTTTCTCCTGTCTTAGTTAGGGCTTGTATTGCTGGGATAAAGCACCATGACCAAAAACAATTGGGA
This sequence comes from Neotoma lepida, assembly GCA_001675575.1. Lineage (NCBI taxonomy): Eukaryota > Metazoa > Chordata > Mammalia > Rodentia > Cricetidae > Neotoma > Neotoma lepida. Next base: position 5,144 of record LZPO01044439.1, on the reverse strand, counting down.
AGGAAAGGNTTTACTTCCTCTTATACCTTGTAGTCCACCATCTAGGGAAGTCAGGGCAGGAACTCAAGGAATGGAGTAGAGCTGCTTCCTGGCTTTCTCAGCCTGCTTTCTTATAGCATCCAGGACCACCAACCCAGGGATGGCACTGCACACAGTGATCTGGGCCCTTCCAAATCAATCATCAATGATGAAAGTGTACCATAGGCATGCCCAAAGGCTAATCTAGAGCATTTTCTCAATTTTGGGTCCCTCTTCCCAAATGACTCTAGCATATGTCAAGTTGACATAGAACTAGCCAGCATACCTTTCTTCCTTCTTTTCTTTTTTGGTAGTCTCATGTAGCCTAGGCTGGTCTCAAACTTGCTAAGTAGCAGAGGATGATCCTAAACTTTTGTTCCCCCTGCTTCTACTCATTGAGTACTGGGAATGACCTGAGTTTATCACCACATTCATTTGATGTGATGCTGGACATGTAAGTCAGGGCAAGCACCCTACGGATTGAGCTATATCCCAATCCTATCTCTAGAATCTTGTTTGTTCTTCTTTCCTAATTTACTTCCTTCTGGTGGATCACCATTTCTACTAGCTTCTCTAAGAACGGGCTTGTCTACTGNAGCTGGATCATGTGAACATTCTCCTTTGCCAGCTGGTTCAGTGTTAGGCTTGTTAGCGAAGGGCTCTGAAAGGACACTGCAAAGCATAGCAGGAAAAGGGCTTCTCTTCATAGGTGCCTGGGTGACACTTTCCCCATCAGTTCCTCCATCTCAATCCAGAGGGGCTCTACATCACCACACTCCAGTGGGTGGCCTCCTGTGGGCCTGCTCTGGCCCCAGGTACCCAACTGTCTTCATTTCTATTCCTGTTGCTGTGATAAACACCCTGACAAAAGGAACACCTGGGAGAAAGGGCTTATTTTAGCTCACAGTTCCAGGTTGGGAAGCCATAGCATCAGGAGCTTGAGGAGTTGTCACACCACATTTGTCTTCAGGAAAAGAGATCAAAGAATGCCTGCCTGTGTTCAGTTTGCTTTCCTCACTCTTGTACAGTTTGGGACACCCTGCCTAGGGAATG
>LZPO01044438.1:418310-431102 GCA_001675575.1 Neotoma lepida | reverse complement strand
TTGAGTAAACAAGCTGAGGCCAAACACCTGAACTTGACCAATGGGGATTTTCCATCCTGCTGTGAGCCTGTGTTGCTGCCCTATATATATCCCACCCTCTCCCAAGAATAAACGGCATTCTCTTGAGACGGATGACCTGCTGTCTTGTCTCTGTTCAATCCTCAGCCCCTCGCTCAAAACTTGGAGGATAACTTGCAGTGCAGGCGCTACAATCTACTACAATTTTTGTCTTTTGGAGCTTAGGATAGGAAGAGTTTTAAACAGTTATCTATGTGCTTCTTGGAACATGAAATTTTCTCAAATAAGAAACAGATATATTCCTTAATGAACTTGACTCTTTCAGAGCTGCAATCACTAACTGACTCAACCTCAATTAGCTTTTGAACAAAAATTCTTATCATAACTCAGGACATAGGCTTCAGATCCAAGACATTAGGAATAGCTACACACTCCCATTAAGTTAAGTGGAAATGATGCATTCATAATTTAGTTAGTCTAGTTGCTGCAGCCTGTTGAAACCTCAAAGGTATGTAGATTCTCTGTGCTTCTGGATTCTCTCACAGTGAAAGGACATGTTGGATTGGTCCAATTGACAGCACATGAGGCTACCTATGGATTCTCAGCATGATTGAGATTGTGATAAGCTGAGATTTGCTTTCTGCTTCCTAGGCCTGCAACAATTGTGCATCCAGTTTAGCAGACGAATAAAAACAAAATGATTTCACCATTGAAGAAATGCATATGGTGGATATCTCTGGATGGTAGACTTTACTTAATCCCCTCCCACTCATCCTGATATCACACATCTTTGCTCATGCCAAACATTTTGATTTGGGAAACATGGAAACTTTAAGATTTCAGTACAGATATTATATCAAGAAACTGCTTCACTATGCCTTATATGGACAGTCTCCCTACTAGTCATCATCACTGTCTACTTTTGCTCATGTAAACATAAACAGATGACATCTTGATAACTCTAATGTCCCAGGCTACTTTATTTAAGACACAAACAAAGGGACATCAATGGAAGGTTTTTAGACACCAAAATTGCCCTCATTAGCTATGATCTGTGAAACTTTAACATACATTGAACATTAACACCTATTCACACAATTTTTCAGGGCAAATGGCAATACTCATGGTGATGCTTTGAATTTATTGGATCTCTGGCACCATCCACTGTGGCCTTAGATTATGTCATCATCATTACTAATATACATGCATAACTGCTAAACTTAGCCTCCATACAAAATAATTATGAGTCCATCATTTGGAGCCTTATTAAATGTTCTAGTCCCCTTCAAATCTCCTGATACTTGCCTTAACTAAGGGTCCCATATCACCTCACAAATAGTTAATTGTAGGAATTGAAACAGAGCATTTAGTAGGCCTTTAGCCCATCTTATGCATCAAGTTTAATTGAAGGGCAGTATAAACTTCTTCAGCTATTACTTCTACAGTTACAGTCTGGCAAATGGACTTCCAAATTAATCTGTTTTCTTCCTTAGGCCTTTTGTATCATAAACTTTCAACCTATGAATTTCCTTTCCCTGAACTCAGGATACCTCCCTGTTTCCATTTCTACACTGGCTATCAAGGGAAGTGGATATGTATATATGTATGCTACTCAGCTTTCCATCACCATGACAAAAATCAAGGGAATTAATTTAAAAGAGAAAAAAGTGGGTTTGAGCTTATAGTTTTGTAGGTCATAGACCCTGGTCAAGTAGCATCATTGCTTTGGGTCCATGGAGAGGCAACACATCTTAAGGCAGGAACCAAAGGGGATGAGGGTGGATGAAGAGCCCACTATCCCCATTAAAGATAGGGAGTCAATGACCTAAGCATCTTCCACAAGGTCTTAAAGGCTTAAAGTTCCCTAAAGGCACCATCGTAGAGATCCAGCGCTCTAGCACTTGGGCCCTTAGGATATATTTAAAATCTAAATTATAACTTATTAATTTTCCAAATTTCCCACTATAAATATGATTTTTCTCTCTGACTATATTCTCCAGGAGCATAGAAACTGGATCGGGGTGCACAGTGTCTTTGATTATTGAAAATAATCCTCTGATAGAGAATTTAATATGGGACCCATCCAGAGACAAATCTCAGAATTTTATATCATGACACTAGTTATTATTGTAAGCTTTGAAAGTTATAAACCTCATTAACTTACCAACACTTTCTAATCCTAGAAATAAGAGGTTACATCCCCAGGGCCAGCTTCTGGTGCATTATAGATTGCCAAAAGATGCAAAGATAACTTGTAGTTGGCTGACTCAAATGCATCACAAAATGATTATTCACATGCTCAATGATAAGTCTATTACCCTGAAGCCTCAATTATAAGAGCCCATTGTTAATACCTTCATTATGATGGAGGAATTAATTAAAGACATGCTGGTACTTCTGTTCATCTTTGTTGTGGTTACAGTTAGGTTTATATTTGATCTGGGTGCTTCAATGGCTCAACTCAGCAGCACTGAAGAAACACAACCACACCATCAGAAATGCTTTGACAACTGGCAAAGAACAGGGATATCATCATTCCATCAGTTTTGTTGTAAGGGACATAAACGAGGCAAATTGCACCTGAGCCAGCGGGAGAAACTACACAGGGAAGATGAACAGAAGTCACATTGGAGACTTTTCTTTCTAGTGCAATGCGTAACTGAACACAAAAGATAAATAGTATCATTCACTCAGATAGCTGACATGAACTGGGTAAATACTAACAGGCCTAGATTGTTAGTGAATATGAGTAATTGGGCATACCATGAAATGAAGACACACAGGGTCAGTCTCAGACCACAAGTGTAGCACTGTAATGGATTTGTAGGAGAAGGTACCAACCAGAACATCCCTATGTAACCTGTGTGGTTCCTGTACATGGAAGAGGCTTTGACAAGAAAGAGGAAAATACATTATCAGCGCACTGTAGAGCTGCTGATGCAGTGTGGACAGGAAAAAGTATAACATCCTGTGTCATCACTGCAATGGTGCAAATGGAAAGCAGACAAAAAGGAGGAAAAGAAGGCCATCCTTATATTACTTATACTACTGGAGCATTTGTGAGTACAACATGAGATAGTTAAAAATCAAGGTCTGGTGTATGTAGGAGAAAGTTTTGTCTGGGTCCTGCCAGACTCCATGGTCAGACATCTGCTTATAAATTAATTACTCAGAGGCTTATATTAATTATAACTGCGTGGCCATTAGCTCAGGCTTATTACTGACTAGCTTTTACACTTAAATTTAGCACATTTCTATTAATCTATGTTTTGCCACATGTTCATGGCTTTACCTGTTTTCCATTACATGTTGCTCCTTTGGCGGCTGGCTGGCATCTCCTGACTCAGCTCTCCTCTTTCCAGAATTCTCCTTGTGTGCTTATCCTACCTATACTTCTTGCCTGGCTACTGGCCAATCAATATTTTATTTACCAATCAATCAGAGCAACACATATTCACAGCATATAGAAAAACATCACCATCAGGTATTGGCATCTCAATGGAACTAAAAGAAGATTCAGCTTCACTGTAGAGTTATATTGACCCTATTCATGTAGTGCTCCCATTGACCTATGTATATAAATGAAGAAAAGAATGAATGGAAGCACTTTTCCAACACTGGAGTTGTGTAATTGTATAACAACGTGCATAAAGTAAACAAGAAAACTACAGAACATTCGGTGTTGGGATGTAATTCAACTTAGGACACAAATGAAGCAAAGACTAAGAGCCCTGCTCCATCACTGACATGCTGTACTTGGATACGGGATATGAATGGGGCACACAAGAATATTCTAACACTTTTAGCATGTTTATATTCGTATTTGGTATGTATGACTCTTGTGATCATGCATGGGATGTGAGCTGGTCATTAGCAGAAAGAGTGTGACTGAGAAGGAGCCTAGCCCCACTCTGTTCTGCTTGGCTTGGCATTCCTGCCTCTCTGTAACTTGAGGAAAGCTCAGGATGACTTTTATACAGGCAGTGCATACCCCTCATGAGTTCCTAAGAATTACAGTGCTGCTCTACAACATTCCCAGAGAAGTACAAGTCTGCCTTCAAGATAGTGTGATTTATAGTTACAAAATCATAAACCATCTCACATGCAAGACACTGATCTGTTTTCTGAGGTGTGAAATGACCTGTCAGACACTGCTGTGGTAGTTAAGTGGGAGCTCAATTCTCCCAGGCTTCTTAGAGTCTGCCAAGTGTATCATAATACATAATACTACTGCCATCTCTCAGAGCAGAGGCCCTAAATCTCCAGCCATTGGGAAATCCCAAGATATATAGTCTTGAATAAATATTCATAAGGTTTGTAGTTGAGTATTAGGTGACCAATGTGGGCACCAGTTCAATAATTCAAACCCAGCCTGGATCACAGTGACCAAAACTCATCATGACTATGAAGACTTGAAATTCTGAGGTTCAACAGAAAAAGGGTAACAAAACACCTTGCCACAATAGACATTATTGTGTTGACAGTTTCTGACAGTTGGCCAGGAAATCAATGGCTGTGAGTTCCAAGACCTCCTCTTACCTCTGTAAGAAATCTCTGCAGATGACTTGCAAGACACTGGCAAAATGAATGCAAGAGGGCAGACCATCCTGAAAGCTGTTTCTGTTCTGGAACCGTAGGAGCCACTTTGAGTTCAAGGCTTAGGACTTGATATTGGATAAAAGTGTTCAGTTCATCTCAAAGACATCACTTTGGGCAGCTGCCTTTCTCACTGCATCACCATGTTGTTAAATGTGCCAAAATATAAAGTAACTGGGAAAGGATATATCAAATTAGTTGTCATAGGTGTAGAAAGGAGAGGAAGTGAATATAGGAGACAGAGTGGGACAAGCTTGAGGAGTAGAGACATGGTTCAGCAGGGTCACTTGGGACAGGTTTGTGTGTGTGTGCATGTGCATGCATGCACACAGGCATGCTCATGTGCTCCTGTATGCTGTATTGTACACAATGCCACATCATGTGGTGGGAGGGCACTGAAATCTAACTCACATTCCACTCTACAATCTGAAAACCTTCACGCTGCATCTGCCAGGGGCACTACTATTGGAGTCATTGGCTTGAAAGGGGAACCTTTTTCATAGAGCAGGACACAAGCTCTACTAGTTCAGTCTCTTAACAACAGCTTAGTTTCACTCAGGAGGCTCTACCTCTTCCTACTTCATTACTTAGAGTTGCAAACTTTCATTTCTTAGACCTGCTTCTGATGAGAATTTGTCCTTGTCATAGTGAAGCCAGCATCCTATTCTCAGAGGAAAATGTTGTCCCAAAATAATGCAAAGGTGCTCTGTGAGTTATTTGTGATCTGAGTTGGTGGCACCAAGTAGAATTGATAATTTGGGGCTTCTATATTACTCAGCCTGTATCAGAGTGCCCAGTAATCTTGGGGATTCTGAGGTTCCATGATTCGGAGGTATCCTTCATTGCTCCTGCCACCTTTGCCCCTTCCACAAGATCCAGCTTGTGGAATACTTTTTTATCATTGATGGTTTAATGAACTACACATACATACTTTATTAATTTCTAAAAGTTACATCATAACAACATTTGTTTATTTAATTTTTTTTCATTTTACATATCGACACAGTTTCCCCTTCCTTCCCTTCTCCTTCCCCCCATCTCTCCCCCATCCCATCTCCATCCACTCCTCAGAGCAGGTAAGGCCTCCCTTGGGTAGTCAACAAAGTCTGGCCTACCAGACTGAGGCAGGGCCTAGGCTCTCTCCCCTGCATCAAGGCTGAACAAGGTATCCCACTATAGAGAATGGACTCCAAAAAGCCAGTTCATGCACCTGAGATAATACCTAGTCCCACTGCCACGGGCCCCACAAACAGATCAAGCCACACAACTGTCACCCACATTCAGAGAGCCTATTTCAGGCCCATGCAGGTTCCCCAGCTGTCAGTCTGGAGTCCACGAGCTCGAGTCAGCTGTCCCTGTGGTTTTCCCCATCATGACCTTGACCCCCCTTGCTCATATAATCCTTCCTCCCTCTCTTCAACTGATCTCCAGGCACTTAGCCCAGTGCTTGGCTGTGGATCACTGCATCTGCTTCCATCAGTTACTGGATGTAGATTCTATGATAACAATTAGGATAGTCACTAATCTGATTACAGGTGAAGGTCAGTATAGGCACCCTCTCCACTGTTGCTAGGAGTCTTTATAGCTCCTTAACTGCCTTAATGCCAGTTTCCAAGTGTACCTTCAGTTTTCAAGACTGATGATAGACAATTCCTAAATACTAGGAGGATATTTTCACTGGTTGACTTTGATTTAGCTCAGTCTTGGTGTTCTTTCTTCTGCTGCCCTCTCTTTCCCCCCTTTCCTCTCCTCCCTTCTCCCTTTCTAAACAACAGCTTCTAAGAAGTGCATGTGGAAATCATTAATTGTCCAGAGGAGAGCGCCAAGATGAAAACAGCTGTTGACTCATTCAATCCCTGACGTGTATGTGTTATTTCCTGTTTTGTTCTTACTACTGTGTGTTTTTGTATTATCCCAACTCAAGCTGTTATTATTTATACTTCACTTTCATTTCAGGTCTGCTTCATAAGAAGCCCAATTTGAAGCATTTTTTTCAGCATCCTCATTTTTTATCAGATGACTGGCATTTATAGGATGATGCTTTGCCAAAGCAATATATACTCATTGATGCCCAGCACAGATAGCATTTATCTATTTTCTAGGCCCATTATAGAACAGCCATGGTACTTCAGGTATTTATTTTCTTTGTCTATAATGTAGTGTAGCACCAAAATCTTTTGCTTTCTGCCATGAGAGGATATTGTAAAAAGACAGGCATTTCTAATGACGCCATCAGAAGGGATGAAGCACATATTACACTGTTTAAAGCATCAATCTATAAAAAGTAGCAAAAATTCATGAAGAAATTATGATAACCTGAAGGAAAAGTATCAGAACCAACTAAAGTTGGTCCTGGTTGTACAAGCCTATAATCCAGACTCAAAAGGCTGAGACAGGAGAAGCACAAGTTAAACTTCAAGAAAGAAGTCCTCGCCAGGCGGTGGTGGCACACGCCTTTAATCCCAGCACTCGGGAGGCAGAGGCAGGCGGATCTTTGTGAGTTCGAGGCCAGCCTGGTCTACAGAGTGAGTTCCAGGAAAGGCGCAAAGCTACACAAAGAAACCCTGTCTCGAAANAAAGAAGTCCTCAATCGTTTATATCATGTTTTTAAACTTTCCAGCCTCCAAAATAGTGAAAAATAAATTTTGCTTAATTATGAATTATTTAATTTGTACTGTTTTGTTGTAGCATTAGAAACAAAATAAGATGAAACAATGATCCCAGCCTATTCAGTCTCCCCAGTTCTTTGCAGTCAAGTGTTCACTTCCTTATCAATAGAAAATTAGGCCAGGATTTTTCTATGGTAATGTAGCCTAAGAAGTAAGGGCTGAAGTAAGTAAACACAAATTAAACTGATCATCAGCTCCTGCATAAAAGCAAGTGCATAAAGTGCATCTTTAAATCCACAAGCATCTATCACCCACTTACACTCTGAAACTAAACAGGTTGTTTTATGTCACATGACAAAATACAGGAGGATTTCCCTTCAGAGAATTTTCTGCTCTGCAAAGAAATACATTGCATAGATACTGAGAACAAAGGGTTGTTGTTGTTTGTTTTTGCTCTTTTGGGAACCTGCCACCCAGCTCCCAAATAAATTCACACATGGAGTCTTGTTATTACTTATGAATGCCTGAACTTAGCTTAGCTTAGTTTCTTGCCAGCTTTCCTTAACTTAATTTATGCCATCTACCTTTTGCCTCTGGGCTTTTCTGGTTCTCTTCTGTAAATCTTACTCTTACTCCATGGCTTGCTGTGTAGCTGGGTGGCTGGCCCCTGGAGTCCTCCTCATTCTCGGGCTCATTCTCTTTTTGTTTTTCCTTTCTCCCCTCCTCCCAGATTTCTCCTTCTATATATTCTCTCGGCCTGCCAGCCCTACCTATCCTTTCTTCTGCCTCACTATTGGCTCTTCAGCTCTTTATTAAACCATCAGGTGTTTTAGACAGGCAAAGTATCACAGCTTCACAGAGTTAAACAAATGCAACATAAACAAAAGTAACACGCCTTAAAAAAGTATTCTACAAGAAAGGGTTGATCAAAGATGTGATTATTTCAGTTTCTGATTTACCCATGATAAAGTAGCACCCAACACTTCTATATCCACTAATGGTGGAGTGGTAAAGGCCAGCTGATGGAACTGTCTTCTGTTCAACAGAATGAACGTCTCCGATGTAGGTAGAAATCTAACATTTCAGTTGGGTGGTGTCAATGACCTGGCTAAAGAACCACACCTCAGGAAGATGGAAACTCCCCTTAGGAAGTTGCATTCACCTTAAGGTATGCTAATAAGATAGGTAGAATAGTTATGCCTTTAATACGATAATGTGCTTTTCCTTACTAAAATTTCCATCCCTACCATAATCTCTCACAGGGTTCAGCCTTGCTGCTTCCTAATTCTGCTCACCTTTCTTAATTAGTCTGTAAAGGGCAACTTTTCCATGTTTTCCCTAACTTTTTGAGCTTCATTACTCTTTCTTTAAAGACCCCCTTCCTGACAAATTGCTGCCTCTGCCATCATGTGACTGACCTCTAGGCTTATTTAACTCAAGTGGTCTGGCATTTTTCCTTCTTTTCTGGGAAGCTGCTGTTCTTTGTAGCTTATCTACCCTGGGGTTTTTCCTTAAACTCATGAAATTGTCTTTGAGTTTCCATGTATGTGTATTCCTAAATTATTCTATTGATAAGACTAAGAACTCCATGAAAGGACCCCAGTTCCCCTAGTATCACCTAGTGACCACAAAGGAAGACTCCAAAATGTCCAGTAACATCACCAGAGGACACAGAACTTCTAATACCTATTTGACACTATTAATCTATAATGAGTAGCAAAAACTCATGTGGAAGTTGTGATTACCTAAAAGAAAGGCTCAAAACCATCAAAAAACTTCATCGTAGTGTTGGAGACTCCAAACAGCTTGACTACACAGCTGCCATGACAGGCTTACTGGCAGGCAACACCTGGATCCAGGAAAAGCCATAAAGTGACACCACTCAGGGATCCACCCAGGGATGGGCCAGCATCTAAGGGGAAGAACCTGAAATCCCAAACATTCCAACCATCAGAAAAAATTAGATAAGATTGCCAGATATCCCTGAGCCTAGCACATACCTATTCCCTTTTTACAGATACCCCTAGACAAATGTCAGCCAGTCAGGGTCCTGAACCCTGGAAATCCCCTCACCCAAACCTCTGCTATGATAAAATCCCCACCCTACCTGGGCTCGAGGCTCTCTATTCTTACTGCTGTGTTGGGCAGACAGAGAGACCAAGCTCGAGCTTGAAATAAAGGCTCTTTGCTTTTACATATGGGATTCGGTCTCCATGGTGGTCTTTTGGGAGTCCCTGTGATCTGGGCATAACACCAGTGGTACAAACCTAAAACTTCCAGACTCAAAAGGCTGAGCCAGGAGACTCTGAGTTCAAGACTTACCTATGCAACTGTGTGAATGCAAGGTAAACTGGGCAACTGAGTGAAACCTTGTCTCAAAATAAAAAGTAAAGAGGGCTCAGGTAGCTCAGTGGTAGAACACTTGGCCAGCCCATGTAGTGGGCAGCAGTTCCAGCTATGACCTGGAAGCATAACCCTTTCTGAGGCTTCCGGTAACTGCCACACCTATCTCGGACCTCCCCCCGGGGGCGGAGCCGAGACAGGAGCCGTTAACACTGGGGAGCTGTTAAGACTGAGGATCAGTCCGTGCTGGAGCTCTTGGTTCCTGGATCCTGGACATTGGAGGGTGGACCAAGCAGAGTTCGCCAGAGAACACCGCTGGACTGCGCCTCACCTCTCCTGGACCCTGTGACCAACCCCTTTACTTACTGTAAGTTGCCCTAAATCCCTAAATGAACCTTCTGTTAACTAATTTCCCCCATTAAGCCTGTGTCAGGCTTTAGTTTCAGAGTTTCAATCCATATCACAAAAAAACCCTTGAAAATCAGCACAATAGAGGAGAAAGAAGAAACCTTACATAGTTTCTGAATTGCTTGTTAAGACCTTAGTTTTGCTCTCTTTACTATTCCCCTTCTACCTATTTGTCAGAGTATTCCTGGTAAATATTAGCATTTGAAAATATGGACTGAATAAATAAGATTGCCCTCATCAATTTTGGTAGGCACCACCCAAAGCTGAGACCCCAAAATAGAAGAAAGAGAAGGTGAAATGGCAATTTCTGATTAAAATTGTCTGACACCTGTGGGTTTGCTTTGCTCTTTCACTATTGTGTACCCATAGAACCCTGTAGTTTTGGTTTCAGCCTGGTTAGTGTTCTATTTACAGTGTAAAGCAAAATCCCTGGTTTCATACAAAGTGTTAATTAAAGAAGATGGAGATGATCTGAAGAAGCTAAAAGTAGAGAGATGAACTATCTTTCAGTAAAAGAAAATGAACTGTATGTCTGCCTCTCTGCCTTGATCTTCCCGAAGTGAAATTGTAGCATAAAATCAAATGCGATTTTTTCCTGATTACCTCAGAACTAATTAGAGAGTACCTGCCCACCCACGACCTGCATCTAATTAGAAATATCTGTTAAGATGTTATTTGCATATTTTCAAGTCATATTATGTCATGAGGACATTAGTGCTGATGAAAACTGACATTCATTACAAAATTAAAATGCATTGCATGGAAACTAGGAGTCATCAAAACTCACAGCTGCAGATTTGAGAGCCTGTTTTAATTGATGAGATACAGTTGTTTTGCTTCAAAAAGAAAATCAATGCATGAAGCACAGGAAAGTAAACATGCAGAGTCAGAATATATTGGCAAGATGCACAGCTACAGACTGAGGATGTTGCAAGTTCCTGAATGTTAAGCAAGTTAATCATATGTATTTTGTTATCAAACTACTAAATTGATCTACATTGTGCGCTATTATTTCCATTTTATAGCTGGCACAAGAAGAGTACATGATTTGCCAAAGGCCATGCAAGTAATAACATTAAATTTGAAACTAAGTCTTTCAGTTTGGATTTGGTGTTTCTTTCTCAGGATATTATCATATTTTGGTTTTTTTTTCTTCCCCCCATGGGAAGTTCTTATACTCGCAATACATGCCAAACATCTCTTAGTTCTTATTTCACATAAAATTCTGCATCAAACAAAAACAGTAAAGGTATTATTTTTATTCAGAGTTTTCTTATTTGGGAAGGCACAGACCTAAACTCACAAAAGAAAGCATTTAGTTCAATATTAATTAAGAGAAATAGCTAGTGATTATACAAGCTGCTATTTGATATAGCAAATAGATTAAAACACAAATTAAGCTTTGGAAGAAGATCAGATAAAGCTATAAAGCAAGAGCTGCTAGAGAGAAGTGTGGTTTTATTCCAAGAAGAGGAGACATAACTGAGAGCAAACAACAATCATATCCACAAAAACCACTCCATGTCATCTATGTCTGAATCCTTCTCCTGAGAATATGCCATGTGATATTACAAAGAAAAAGTAAGATTACAGCTAGAATTAAGTTTGTAATTATTGTGTGTTTTTCAATCATGACAAGGCTGTATAGTATTTATCTTTATTAAAGGTATGAAGCTTATGAAAGGCCACAGCATATCTCTTCTCATCCAATATTGAAACTACTACGAACACTGATTTGTTTTAGAAGCTGAAGTTCAGGTAATTATATAATGAAAAAACTCTGGAAGACGTGTGTCATCAAATATTTTTTTTTCATCCTTAAAAACCTTTCCTTTTGAAGTTCTTTAGAAACACTTATAACCTGATACAGAAGTTATTTAAGAATGTTTATTATAGTATGTATATCAACAATGTGAATAGTGTTTTTAGAAAACAATCATAATTCAAATGATTTCACAGTGAATATGACTACAAAAATCCAAGCTAATTGGATATTATAGTTTCTTATTATTATGAATTTAGTGGCTATCTCTTGGGTAGACTAGGGGTAGGTGGGGATGGGAACATGAGGGATCTGGTTGAGGGGTAGATGGAGGGGGAGAACAATGAAAGAGATGTCTTGATGTGGGGGGACATTTCGTGATCAGGTAGAAACCTGGTGTAAGGGAAACTCCCACAAATTATACAAGGATGACCCAGCCAAGATCCCTAGCAATAGTGCATAGATAGCCTGAACCGGCCATCTCCTGTAATCAGATTGGTAACTACCTCAATTGTCATCAGAGTGCCTTCATCCAGTGATTGATGGAAACATTTGCAGCGATCAACAGCCAAGGTCTGGGCCAAGCCCAAGGAATCCTGTTAGGAGAGGGAGAAAGATTGTATGAGCCAGGGGCAACAGAGTCATCACAAAGAAACCCCCAGAAGTAATTGGCCTTCTCATGGGCATTCACAGACTCTGAACCAACAGCTAAGAAGCCTGTATGGGACAGGCCTCGGCCCTCTGCATATGTGTGATTGTTGTGTGGCTTGGTCTACTTGTAGTACTGATGGTGGTGGGAGCAGGGCCTTCCCCTAATGCTTTGGCTGGCTTTTGGAGGACTCTTCCTAATGCTGCGGTACCTTGCCCAGCCTTAATACAAGGAGAGGAGCTTAGTCCTATCTCAACTTGATAAGTCATGCTTTGTTGGCACCCATTGGAGGCCTGCTCCTTTCTAAACAGAAACAGAGGAGGCTTGGATTAAGGAGGGGCCAGAGGAAAGGTGGGGGAAGGGAGTGAGAGGAGTAGGGAGGGTAAGCTGTGGTGGGATGCAAAACA
>LZPO01044438.1:404796-417710 GCA_001675575.1 Neotoma lepida | reverse complement strand
AAAAAAAAAAAAAGAAAAACCAGCTCATGTGCATTACAATCCTTATGGAACCTCTAAAGAAGAATCTGATGTCTTCTCTTTTCCAGTTTCTAAAGGATGCCAATCTTCCTTCACTAATGACAACTTCTTTCTTTCTTCAGTCAGTATCCCAAACGCATAGGTCCTTCTCGTGCTGCTGTTTCTGTTTCTCTCCTGTCTACCTGCTTGTAACTGTTAGAAAGGATATTGTTAGTTCACAGAGTCCATCCAGATATTTCAAGATGTCTAAGATCATCTGAGTACAAAATTAATTCTATCTGTAGTCTCATTTTTTCTTTGTCATATCATGTGGCATATTCACAGGAGCAGAAATTAAGACATAGATGTCATGGAGTGGTTTTTGTGGATATGATTATTCTTTGCTCTCACTTGTGTTTCCTCTCCTTGGAATAAAAATGAATCTGAAAATCTATCAAGGTTTTCTTAGAACTGAAGTGTCTGGAGAAAAAGAATTAGAACTCAAATCTTTCATATGCTGAATGATCAAAAAGATAAAATATCTTTCACATCATATGGATTATTCAGGAGGTAAACCTCATCTCTCTTGTCAGACTTTTCCTGGCTACTTGTATTTTCTGGCACACTAAAGCACTGATTCATGCTCGAGACAAATGTAACTATTCATGACTTTTAAGAGTCAATTGAGCCCAACAGGTGACATTAATATGTGGGCACAATTGTCTTAGAAAGGGAACTAATGGTCCCACAGCACTGGCTAACCATATTGCTTATAAGCAAGAAACATTGGGTTGGCATGGGCATGGAAAGCCATTAAACAGTGTACTAGGCTCCTGACAATCAACATGTAAAATGTTTTACTTCTCTATTTGAGATGTATGTAGCTCTTGAGGGGATGGTGAAACAAATTTTTAACACATGGTCTTACTGTAGACCACACTGGCATCAAACTCACTAAATAACCCATATTGGCCTCTAACTCATTTTAATCTTCCTGCCATAGCCTCCTGGGTGTTGGGATTTCAGTTGTGAAATGCCATACTCCACACCCAACTGAAGGTGCACTCTATAATCAAACAAACGTATTTAAATGCAGTATTACAGTAAATTGATACTGAATGGATGAAAACAAAACTGCTTCAAGGGGAAAAATGTGCAACTTTAACTGCTGTTTAAATCACCTAACACCCAATTGTGGTGATTATATTATGTCCCCCAAAAATATTGTGTACCCTAATAAAACTTATTTGGGGTCAGAGAACAGAACAGCCACTAGATTAAACATAGAGATTAGGCAGTGGTAGCACATGCCTTTAATCCTAGCATTCCCGAGGCAGAGATCCATCCAGATCTCTGTGAGTTCAAGGCCACACTGGAAACAGCCAGGCATGGTGGCACACACCTTTAATTCCAGTGGCACACACCTTTAATTCCAGCACCTGAGATCTCATGTCTTTGCTTGAGAAAGACACATGCCTTTAATCCCAGAAAGTACTGGCAGGAAACAGAAAGGTATATAAGGTGTGGAAACCAGAAGCTAGGGGCCTCTTAAGCTTTCAGGCTTGGAGCAGCAGTTCAGCTGAGATTCATTTGGGTGAAGACTCAGAAGTCTGCAGTCTGAGGAAACAAGATCAGCTGAGGAGTTGGCAAGGTGAGGTTGGCTGTGGCTTGTTCTGTCTCTCTGATCATTCAGAATTTACCTCAATACCTGGCCTGGTGTTTTCAATTAATAAGACCGTTTAAGATTTGCTCTACACCCAATAGTTTGCGTCCAGGACTTTCAGCTCATCTGTGATCTATGTGTTCATACTCAAATTAGGCATCCTCTAGAAAGCAAAGACTGCCACAACAGCCATTCCAGTAGCAATCACAGTAGAACTTTCTCTTTTCAGATACAATGACAAATTGGAGAAAAGTATTTTGAACTAGCACAGATTGAATCACCCTTGCCATATACAACACATTAGAACTGAATTATATAGGACTTAGTCATTTGACAACTGATTTCTGTGTGAAGAAGTGGACAGTGTCTAAAGAAGAATGACAGGGACCATTTATATAACTTGCATCAGGGGAATAATTGTAGTTTATATGTGTCTGCAGGAAGATTTTCTCTGACAAAGAGCAAATGGCATCAAATTGGGGTAAACAGCCTATATATACAACAATAAATAAATTAAATGGAAAATTACAGCTTTGGCACTTAACTGTACCCAAAAGAAACTGCCAGTCTTTTGAAAGAAGGCTATTTAGTCTGGAAGTTCCTTACAGATGTAATTTTCTTGTTGCTTTGTTTACTGCTTTAGTCTAAGATTCTCTGGAAAATAAACTAGAGGGACTTTTTCTCCAGGGAACAACTATCTATCTATCTATCTATCTATCTATCTATCTATCTATCTATCTAATCTATCAGTCTTACATAACACAATAAGGCATATGCTTCTTCATCTCATCTAAGTCATATATGATTTGGATTATTTTTCTATTTATTACAACTATGGCACTTGTTATAATTGAATCTGTGTGAAGTTTATACTACAAAATGAATTGTTTGTAGTAACAATATCTGTAATTGAAAGAAGTAAAAAGAAATTATGTCTAAATTAATAATCTGAGATTTCTTTATATGTCTGTAAAAATGAACAACAATTAGAACATAATTCAACTGCATTACAGTTTCTCTATATTAAACTGTTTATTAAAATATTGAATGCATTTATTAATATCCTCTAGGGCACATCAGTTGTTTTCATTATTTGCTATTTCCAGTCATTTTCAGTCATTTGAAGTTCATATTGTATCATGATAAATTAAGACAGAGAAACATCAATTTTTCCTGTGCTTTATTGAGAATTTCTGACTAATATTTTGCCAAATATTATTTCAAATACTAATATATTTTATATCCTTTGATGATATAATGTTTTCCAATATCTGGACTAATTTAGTTAGTACTGAGATGAAATGTATGAACTGAAAAAGCTTTGAGAGTTTTTTTCAAAATGTAAACTGATTATACTTTCATTCACTTTAAATCATTCATAAGCATTCTAAAAATCTATGGTGTATGTGATCTTGAAATTACATCATATTGAAACTAAATTTTAAACATTTTAAGCCAGCATTCTATTTTTTTGAGCTGTCAAAACCTGTGAAAGAGCTGACATTTTATCCTGTTTGAAAGATAACAATTCAACATGCCACATTTTAAGAAATGCTGACAGAAGCTATTAGGTTCCTGTTTGCTGTTATATTATTCAGAGGAATAGCAGTAGTGAGGGTCCAAATATTTAAAATATTCATTGATCACCATGTTCCATGGAGCAGTGAAAGGAGAATCAGATGCCCCATAGACTATCACAGTATTGTGTTACAAAGGAGAAATATTAAGCTTAGAGAAGTCTTCTTTTGTGAGGCCTTTGTGAGGCATAAATTTCAGGTGGTCACCACCAATTTTCTCTAACTTAGATGTATATGTACTTCCTCTTCATAATCATCAAATCTACAAATATTTATTATGCTCCCAGAAATCTTGTATGATAAATTGACTTTAGGAAAAAGATATAATCAATGTTTGCTTGACCTAATTACAGAAGACTATAAACTTAGACCTAGCATTAAGAGACAGAGAAGTCAAACATATTTGAATGAAAATTATTCAACAAGGTGTCCATTTTCTTTTTCATTTAAATTTTTTTATTCATTTTACATACCAACCACAGATATCCCTCTCATCCCTCCTGCTCCCCTCCAACCTCCTCCCCTGCCCTGCCCCCACTCCCTCCTCCAAAAGGGTAAGGCCTCCCATGGGGAGTCAGTAAAGCCTGGTACATTCAGCTGAGGCAGGACCAAGCCCCTCCCCCCTGCATCAAGGCTGTGCAAGGTGTCCAAAGGTATCCATTTTCTATTGCTAGCTTTGAATACAGAGATTGCCACATGATAAGGAATATGAATGGTTTGTAGGAATTAAGATCAGCCTCAAAATTATCAGGTTTGGACATAACATGTATGATATTAAGAGGTAATTTTTCTCTGGAATTTTAAGATAAGAACTCCATTCGGTTGGTGCCCTAGTTCAACATTTGTTATGCCCCACGTAGAGAACTACTTATATAACATCAGACTTCTAACATAGAATAATGAATGTGAAAAGATAAGCCCAAACAAAGGTGGTCAGGATCACCTTTGCTTACAAGATACAGAGAAACTACAGAGAATCATAAGAAATTGCTTCCCAATACAAACACCCACATTTTTTATTACTCCAGGTGTGATTGCCATCATTGGTGTTGCCAGATTTGCCTAGAATACTTCAAATTATCACCTCCAGATCCATCATATTGCTGAAAATAACAGGTTTTAAGTTTTTATAAATAAATAGCAATATATACATATGTATATATATAATCATGTCCACCACTGTACACTTCAATTGAATCTACTTCTCAACTACTATGAATAGCACTACAACTACAGGGAACATGAAAAATTAGACATCCCCTTCACTTTTCTGATGAAAGTGAATTCTCCATGTTTGTGCTTTGGGTTAGAATGATGGTGTTAGAATGATGTGTTGTCCTCTAGATATTTGTAAAAAAAATTCTCCAGAAGAAATTACAGGTGAGTCTATGCACTCAGTCGGGGGCAGGGGGAATCTGCCCTCAATGCAGGGAAGCATAAACCTATGAGCCTACATATAACAAAGGCAGAGGAAGGTCAAAATTTTATCCTCTTTCCTCAGATTCAGGTTTCTACCATTCTTTGTGTTAGAATTCCAGGTTTTCTGGTCTTTGGATTCTAAGATTGAAACTGTCACTTCATTTCCCAGCCCTCAGAACTTAATCTTCAAACTATTATACCATGGTCCCCACTGACTCTACACTCTTCTACTTTGCATAGAACCATTCTATTTCTCCACTTCTCCATTTTGCAGATAGTATATTGTCTGTCTTCTCTCTCTCCATATTGAAGTGAATTAATTCCTCTAATAAATTTCTTTTTCTTATTATGTTCTTTACAGTTCTGTCACTCTAAGAATTATGATTTAAATAGTCATAAAACAAGTCTTAATAAATTCAAGATGATCAAAATCATTCTGTGTATTTTTTCCAGGGATGACAAGAATGAAACCAGGAATGAATAATAGTAATAGAACAGAAAAAATATGCAAATGTATAGAAACAGAAAAAAACCCTGACTCTTGAACAGTCATAGTGATGAACATAAAATAGAAAAACAAATCTTAAAAAATCTTAAGGTAAATGAAAACAGAGCAAAACCTACAGAGTGCAGAAAGATGTGGAAGATGAAGAAAACCTTTCTGTCACATAGATGTTTTTATGCACACAGTAATTACCACCAATGTCACACAAGAACACTATTTAGTTGCTTTTAATGCCCATTTCACAGATTTCATTTTAATATTGGCTATTATTATTTCCTTCAAATTCTTGATCTAGTTTATATTCATAACTGACTTACAGGTTTCTGAATTTGCTTAGATTTTGATTGATGACTATTCAACAGTATATTTTTCCCTGGCATGGACAAATTGTCATTCATTTGAAGATTTCTTTTTGCCTCCAGAATGCCAGTATAAAATCTCATTTTCATTCCTATAGACACAGTATTTAGACTATACTATAATTGTTTAGCTTACATTTTGTTGTTGTTATTTTAGTCATAATCACTTTAATGTTCATCAGGATTAAAATATATTAAATGATGCTGATGTTTATTATGCTATATGTAAGAATTAAGATAGAAATGATGTATGAAATTATTTTAGTTACGGAAAGCTTCAGTTGTCAAACAATCAAATAGATGATAAAATAATTGACACTAATTACATGTCAAGATGAAAGCACCACCTAGGAAGATGACACCTTTATTCAGTTATTTTAATGACCAAGGCAAACTTCTCCAGGTTTCAAATTGAAGCTGCAACTAAGTTGAAAAGAAGTAAATCAGCATTAAGTGCTATGTCCGGTATACATATCAGAAGTCACAGTGAGAATTTGTCAAGACAACATTGTTACCATATAGCATTTGCCTGACACATGAAGTTTACAAAATACTTTCAATGTGGCTAAATTTAATCTTCAAACAATAATATTAAATAATAATATCCTAATATATATTATGTTAACATTTCTTACATGACTTAACTCAAGTCATGCTTCTAACAAGTTCTAGAGTTTTATCTTAAAGTCTGAATCTAAATCATTATATTTCAAAAATTAGAATATTTATAAAGTTAATTCATTAAATTGATTTGAATGAAACCTAAATTACAGTCCATAGCTATCATTCACAAGAATGGTTATTCTCTAGTATCATAAATTGTTAACAATTTATAACAGATTCCAAGCTTTACTGTAAATTTCAATGAAAAGTATCTCTAGCCACATTTTGTCATATTTTGAAAAAATTTTAAAAATTTGATAAAAGAGTTTACTTTATGAAGTGAAGATACTTGTTGTTTGATGCATCAGGAACCTTATATGATCTTTACATATTTGTTATAGTTGTTGGCTGTCCTGGCAACTCTTTTGCAACCACTGTTTTTATAATTTGCCCCAGATATTTTCACAGCTAAATGTGCTCCTTTTTGCCATGTTCTGGTTGACCTAGTTTTACATATAATTGCAGCCACAAATTTTGGTTGTTTGTACCCCCAAGTGCCTCACAAAATATTCTACTATACACTTCAAGAATTCTAGATCTATTGCAAATATTTATTACATATGCCTCGATTAAATATAGCTTCCTTAGAGGAGAAAACATTAATTTGCTTTAAAGTATACAAGCTAATAAATATGTATCACGACAGTTGTATTGCTAAAGGGCTAGAAAGTTTGTTGAAAAAGAAAGTTTTGTAAAACATTAAATACTGACTTTATACCCAGGAACCTCTCTGGCCTAACATCTCCAATAAGACTCTCACTAGGACAACTAGAGCACTTCCAGTAAATGACACTGTAGACACTCATGTCTCAGGTCATTTTCAAGTGACCTTTGCCTTAAACAACTTCCAGGGTTGTGTGAGAATATTTTTGAACACATTATGCTGAGTGCAGACTTGTCTCAGTTGTGTACACCCATAAGACTCAAAAGTCAACTAAGCAGTACTTGTTAGTAAGGAAGTATGAATAAAATGTATGCCGTATATAACTATGTCTACATGAGTGCAAGACCATGCATAGACTATGAGAGAACTCAAAGGAAGGTAAGCAAAAAAAGAGGGGCCCAGGAACATCTGCCTATGGGGTCTTCATTTAGTATGATGGTGCCTTCTAATCTAGAACTATGAAGACTCTAAAACTTCATAATTTGAAACTTCTGTTTGAGCAGATCAGGGATTTAGAAGATGCCTTGTCAAGGTAGCAACATAGAGTGCATCTTGCTTAATAGTTTCCTAGCATTGTTCATAATTATGAAAAATGAACACAGAATTATGTTAATGTGTACCTTATTCCCTCATCATAAACCACAGAAACATTGCATGTGGCCTGAGAAAGGCATTACTAGAGAAGGAGATCCTAATAACTTTTCTAGCACATACCAATATCATATCAAATAATGTAGTATATCATTATGGCTTTTAGTGTCTTAATAAATTAAATATAAATGACTTCCTAGCTTTCCTCTAGCATATACATTAAAATTAGAGTAGCATATCAAAAACTTTCATTTATGTAATGGACATAACACTAAGAGTTCACACTTTCACTATTTCTAAGGTGAAAATTTAAGACAATTCAATCTAAAAGTATTCATTCATTAATTCAAAGAGCACATGTAAATTTTGTATTATGTAAATGCAAGGAAATTTTAGGATCCCATTGGAATCAAAAGATGAGTGAAACAGGGTTGTATTATTTTTCCAATAATAAAGACATACTAAGCAATTCAAAGGCTATACAATACAGGGCAACAGATAGTCTGCCTATGAGAGGTTCAGACAAGAACCATGTGTACTATCTAAATTGTTTTTACACCAAAACACAATGGTAACTTCTGTTTTCCTATTAAAATTACCAGGTATCTTTTTCCTCTACTCTTAATGTCTAGAACATGCCAGGAAGGACTTGAACACTGACTATTGAAAAACTCCAACTGCATTAGTAAATACATAAAGATGGGGCTCAAAGGTTAAAAAAAAAGAAAATAATACTTTGTAATAAATGAAATATCATGAGCAAGGCACAGGTGAGATCCTGATGTAAATACAAAAGTAAGAAGTACAGTTAAGCTTTGTGGTGGATGTTCTATAGTAATAATTAAGCTTTGTAGTGGGTATTCTCTAGTAGCAATTTCAAAAACAAATTGGAAAGAAATTCAGACCTTTTAGGTACACATTGGCCAACAGGTCAAAAAGAGGTAACTCATTTCCAGTAATAATATTTTTATTTGTTAACATGATGTATCTAGTTGGAGTACTGAACCTTTTATAAGGTAACTCCATTAAAACTATTTTCATATATGTATGTATGTATTTTAGAAAGCTTCTGCAGTAGTAGTTTCCATATGGCACTTTCAAAAGGCCTTTAGAATTAATTATACCTCCAATATTCCCTCCACTTCCTTGACCGCCTATCATCTACTCCAATTTAACTCTATCATTTCTTAGCACCCAGTATTATATTCTGTTACCAATATTTTGGATACCCTCCAGAACTTAATGGAAAGACTCTATTGCTGAAGATACAACAAACTTGAGTCAGAAAACATAGAAAAATCAAACCGATAGCCACCAGGAACCCTCATATGACTAGCTTTCATTGTACTGAAAGATACTATATACCTCCTAGGAAATGGAAGGTACTACTGGCAGGTAAAAGTAATCATCAATATCACATAGCTGTGAACCCTACAAGCTACAATAACAACTGACCTGATAAGGTATACCTACTGGTACAATAGTGTCACTTATGTTAAGGGAAAAACCAATGGCTTTCTGATTGCATCTAAAGCCCAATCCATGATATGGAAACCACATCTGGCACTGATAATGAAGTCAAGAACCTGGCTAGATCAGGCATAGCACTTTGTAGTGGACCTACTGCTATTACTCTGTTAAATGGACATAGTATTAAAATGACTCTTAAGTTCTTATTGTTATACCAATAGTTCAGTGAATCTCTCAAATCTTATCAGAGAAACTAATCCAGTAGACTAAAATTAACACAGAGACCCTCAACTTGTCAACATGCAAGTAATATGAGGTAATGGCATGTTCAACTCTACATGTGGCGTACATATTACACCCCTTCCCCCAAGTCTCAGGAATCTTCATGGAAGAGAGGGAAGAAAGAATTAAGAGCCAGAGGTATTGGATAACTTCAAGGAAAAAGTATTTTCCACATACAACAGGGCAGTTGCATATATGAATTCACAGCAATTGCGACAGCATGTACAAAACTAGTGCTAGCTCAAGACAGAAATAATTCCCCAGATGGAGGGTAGAAGATGGGCAAAAAATCCCATCACTATCTGAGGTGCTATTGTCATTTGATAGAGGCTGGGAGAAGGAGAGTTTTCTTTAATACTATAAGGCCTGGTTAGGTGACCACATTCAAGGGGTGATCCAACTCCAAAGAGTAGCTGGCAACCCAAACTGGACCAGATGGGAGGACAAAAGAAGAAAACTTAAAGTTGGCTGCACAGGAAGGTAAGAGTGGAGAGAGAGGATATGGAAAGAGTTGAGAAATGGTTGAATATGATCAAAATACATTGTATTAAAATCTGAAAGCATTACTGAAGATGGTTTTTAAAAAAGACTTTTAAAATGTCAAGCAAGTATAATAAGTCTATATTTGTTAAGCAATGTAGTACTAAAGAATGTGACAATTAAAGTTTCATGAATAGAATTCTATAATACTTTAATAATTTTGACACCATAGTATCATTCAAGACACATGAGTTTCACTAACATTTCATTGAGAAACTCTTTAATATATCTATTATCTGAGAGTTTATTAGGTAGCAAGTCCTGCTATAGGATCCTAGAATCTTCAGGCACTGAGGCACAGAAGGAAAGAGGGCTGTGTATTTGAAGTCTGACAATCCAGCTGAGAAGATAGGCATTTAAAAGAAGGCATACAACACAGTGTAGGCAGTTGCCATATAAAAAGATGTTATAAACACAACATACAGATAGAAACATGATTCCATTAAATACCACAAGTGAAGACTTAAACTCTATGGGTGGGACAGCAAGGACAGAGTAAAAATGATCCTGGAAGTCATTGTAAATGCAATTGGTTTGAATAAGAATGTCTCCCAATAGGTTCATAGATTTGAATTCTTGGTCAACAGGGAGTGGCACTATTAGGAGGTATGGCCTTGTGGGAGTATGTGTGGCCTTTTTGGAGGGAGTATGCCACTAGGGGTATAGGAGTGGGCTTTGAGGTTTCAAATGCTTAAGCTAGGCCCAATTCTCTGTCTCTCTCTCCTCTTGCTACCTGTGAATCATGATGTAGAACTGTCAGCTCCTTTTCCAGCACCATGTCTGTATGCCACCATGATTCCCACTATGATGACAATGAACTAAACCTCTGGATTGTAAGCAAGCCCCAACTAAATGCTTTCCTGTACAAGAGTGGTTGTCATTGTTGTGTATCTTTAGAGCAATAGAAATCTTAAGACAGTGAGACACGAATTCTTTTGGCAAGAATAATATCATATATCTATTGAATAGATTATATCTCACAAATCTTTTAACATTGTCTAATTACTCATTTCTTTACTAGAGGGTATCATGAAAATTAAACTAATACTGTCTGTCCTTCATTTTGGAATATCAAAAGTATATATGCAGAAAAGGATGACAAAATAAACAGTGAGAGAATAATGTGTAAAACTAACACTACTCACACAGGATCAGAAAGAAACTTAGAGCAGATTCTGTATGTGACTACTCAAAGTGAATTAAAAAAGTAAAGTGTGTGGTTAAGAAGCTCCTCCCTGATAAAGCATATATCTAGTTCTGTTCTATTCCTACAATAAGGACTCTGACAATTCTCAGAGAAGCAAATTTCTACTCCTGGGATATGTGTTTTTGAGTTTCAAAGAAAAATTATATAGGAATTAGAGGTAGGGCGAGATCCTTTCCCTTTACATAAAACAAGTGTTTTTGTCACACTTTCTGCTCACAAAGTCAGGTATCAGAAAAAACAATGAGCTCCAGCATGTTTGGGGCTGACTTCTGTTACCAGCTGCAAACGAGTCTGCCAATCACTGTTTATTTTGTCTGAAGATTTTGATAAGAATGACTGGAGTGATCCCAGTGATTACATCCTCACAAATGCAGAAGAAGTCATCCAAGAAATTGCACTATCCCAGAAGCTATCCCAAAAGGTATAGTCTATTTGATAACCAAAGCAGTGATGTGGATGGAGACAGATTAGTATGTTCTAATATGTACTGACATAATTAATGCCTGTGATAATTAAATGTCCTGATATTTTTAATAGTTCAATTTTTGAGAACTATATACTTGAGTACTGCATCTACATTATTCCTCCACTTTCCTCTTCCCTCCAAGTCCTCATGTGTTCTCCCTTGAAAATTAATGATATTTTTGAACTATAATTGTTACATATATGTATATACATATATATACATGTGTGTATATGTGGATATATGTTCACACATGTATATATAACCTATGAGGCCAGGAATTTCCTAAATTTTAAGACATAAAAAGCTGTGATTATTATTGTAATCAATCAATTCAGGAAATCCATAGCCTCAAATGGGTTTCAAACACAAATTCCTTTATTCTAAATGTTAGCTCTATTAATTTCTAGTACATGGAAAGTAACTGAATGAATTAGACATGTCAGTGTTATAGAAAAGAAAAAAAAACCAATCTCAATGGCCTAAACCAGTAGTAACAGTTTATTATTTCCATTGTGGGTCCTTCTAAAGAATAAGATGTGTGGAGTCAAATACAAAAGGTTAATGCATTTTAAGGAGAATGTGATATAAAAGATATTCCCATAGAGATGAAAAATAACAAAGACTTAAAAGAGAACAGTTTTTCAATATCCATCTCAAAGTGTCTCCCATCTCTTGAGATGTCCTTTTATTAGTACTTGTATTGAGTAGTCCAAAAGATCAGAAGAATAGGGACTAAGTGGTCCTAACATGACTGAAAACATGATTTCTACGTTTCTCTCTGAATTTCCGTATTAATGACTTCACCATAAGGCAAGAAGGGTTTCCAGTTGATTCATACACTGATAGTTTAATTATTATAAGCATATTTCAGTTTTATAAACTAATAAGATTTATGCAGATATTTCCATGTATAGATTATACATTCACCATTCCTATATACCCTGTTTATACTCAGCCCTATGATGCCCAAGTTCTTTCAAGTTCCTCATAAGTTTTCTACATTAAGGTCATCTTTTTCTGCTTTTATTTTTTAGTTTCCACAAATGAAAAAAAGTGTGTGATACTTGTCTTTTGTCTTCTTGTTTATTTCTCTTGTCATGATGTTCTCTAGTTCCACCCAATTTGCTACAAATGACAAGTCTTCATTCTTTACTGGTGAATAATACTCCCTTGTTTTTGTTCATTGACAGGCACCTATGCTGATGCAATATATTTTCTGTAGTGATTAGTGAGTGTCACAGTGAATGTGCCTTTGCAAATATGGGGGTGGGTATGTAAAAGGAGTGGAAGATCTTTTTAATAAAAAAAAGAAATTTGCAGGCAAATGGATGGAACTAGAAAATATCATGCTGAGTGAGGTAACCCAGACCCAGAAGGTCAAACATGGTATGTACTCACTCATGAGTGGATACTAGATGTAAAGCAAAGGATAACCAGACTGCAACCCACAGTTTCAGGGAGGAACCTAGGAGGGAAGCATGGATCACCTAGCAAGGGAGAAATGGATGAGA
>LZPO01044438.1:385707-397884 GCA_001675575.1 Neotoma lepida | reverse complement strand
AATTTGATGTTGGCTGTTGGCTTGCTGTAAATAGCCTTTATTATGTTTAGGTATGTTCCTTGTATTCATGATCTCTCCAAGACCTTTATCATGAAGGGGTGTTTGATTTTGTCAAAGGCTTTTTTAACATCTAATGAGATGATCATGTGGTCTTTTTCTTTCAGTTTGTTTATATTACATTTATATTACATTGACAGACTTCCATATATTGAACCATCCTTGCATCCCTGGAAAGAAGCCTACATGGTCATGGTGGATAATTATTTTGATATGTTCTTGTATTCAGTTTGCTAATATTTTGTTGAATATTTTTACATCAATGTTCATGAGGGAGATTGGTCTATAATTCTCTTTCTTTGTTGCATCTTTGTGTGGTTTGGGTATCAGGGTGACTGCAGCCTCATAAAAAGAGTTTGGCAAAGTTCCTTCTGTTTCTATTATGTGGAACAATTTGAAGAGTATTGGAATTAGGTCTTCTTTGAAGATCTGGTAGAATTCTGTGCTGAAACCATAAGGTCCTGTGCTCTTTTTGGTTGGGAGACTTCTAAGGACTGTTTCTATTTCCTTAGGGGTTATTGGTCTATTTAAATAGTTTATCTGGTCTTGATTTAACTTTGGCATGTAGTACCTATCCAGAAAATTGTCCATTTCTTTTAGATTTTCCAATTTTTGGAGTACAGGTTTTTGAAGTATGACCTGATGATTATCTGGATTTCCTCATAGTCACTGTTATATCTCCCTTTTTATTTCTGATTTTGTTAATTTGAATGCTCTCTCTCTGCCTTTTGGTTAATTGAAAAGGGGTTTGTCTATCATGCTGATTTTTTCAAAGAACCAACTCTTTGTTTCACTGATTCTTTGTATTGAATTCTTTGTTTCTATTTCATTGATTTCNGCCCTCAATTTGATTATTTCCTGACATCTATTTCTCCTGGGTGAGTTTGCTTCTTTTTGTTCTAGATCTTTCAGATGTTCTGTTAAGTCATTAATGTGAGATTTCTCCAAGTTCTTCATGTGGGCATTTAGTGCTATGAATTTTCCTCTTTGCATTGCTTTCATAATGTCCCATAAGTTTGGGTATGTTGTACTTTCATTTTCATTGGATTCTAGGAAATCTTTGTTTTCTTTCCTTATTTCTTCCTTGACCCATTGGTGATTCATTTGGGCAGCATTCAGTTTCCATGAGATTTTGACTTTGTGTAATTTTTGTTCTTGTTAAAATCTAACTTTAAGCCATGGTGGTCTGATAATATACAAGAGGTTATTCCAATTATTTTGTACCTATTGAGATTTGCTTTGTGACTGAGCATGTGGTCAATTTTAGAGAAGGTTCCATGGGGTGCTGAAAAGAAAGTATATTCTTTTTTGTTAGGGTGGAATGTTCTGTAGATATCTATTAAGTCCATTTGAGTCATGACTTCAGTTAGGTCCCTTATTTCTCTGTTAAGTTTCAGTCTGGCAGATCCATCCAGTGGTGAGAGTGAGGTGCTGAAATCTCCCACTACTAGTGCGTGGGGTTTGATGTGAGATTTAAGCTTTTGTAATGTTTCTTTTACAAATGTGGGTGCCTGTGTATTTGTGGCATAAATATTCAGAATTGAGACTTTATCTTGGTGGATTTTCCTTGTGATAAATATGTAATATCCTTCCCAAGCTCTTTTGATTGATTTTAGTTTGAAGTCTATTCTATTAGATATTAGGATAGCTCCACCAGCTTGTTTCTTAATTCCATTTCATTGGAAAGTCTTTTCCCAGCCTTTTACTCTGAAGTAGTGTCTATCTTTGGAGATAAGGTGTGTTTCTTGTATGCAGCAGAAGGATGGGTCCTGTTTTCATATCCATTCTGTTAGTCTGTGTCATTTTATAGGTGAATTTAGTCCATTGATATTAAGGGATATTAATGACCAGTGATTGTTGATTCCTGTTATCTTTTCGTGGTAGTGTGAGTGCATTTCCCTTCTTTGGGATTTACTGTTGTGTGATTATTGCCTATGTTTTCGTGGCTGTATCTGACTTCCTTAGGGTAGAATTTTCCTTCTAATGCTTTCTATAGGCCTGGATTTGTGGATAGGTATTTTTTTAAGTCTGGTTTTGTCTTGGAATGTCTTGTTCACTCCGTCTATGTTGATTGAGAGTTTTGCTGGGTATATCAGTCTAGGCTGGCATCCATGGTCTCTTAGTNTCTGCATAATGTCTGTCCAGGACCTTCTAGCTTTCATAGTCTCCATTGAGAAGTCAGGTGTTATTCTGATGGGTCTGCCTTTATAAGTCACTTGGCCTTTTTCCTTTGCTGCTCTTAATATTCTTTCTTTATTTGGTGTGTTTAATGGTTTAATTATTATGTGGCAAGGGGGCTTCTTTTGGGGGTCCACTCTATTTGGTGTCCTGTAGGCTTCTTGTATCTTTATAGGTATTTCCTTCTTTAAGTTGGGAAAATTTTCTTCTATGATTTTGTTGAATATATTTTCTATGCCTTTGAGTTGGTATTGTTCTCCTTCTTCTATCCCTATTATTCTTAGGTTTGGCTTCTTCATGGTATCCCAGATTTCCTGAACGTTTTGTGTTATGACTTTTTTAGCTTTGGTATTTTTTTAGACTGATGAATCTATTTCCTCTATTGTATCCTATACCCTAGAGATTCTTTGTTCCATCTCTTGTATTCTGTTGGTTATACTTGTATTTGTGGTTCCTGTTCATTTACTCGGTTTTTCTATTTCCAGCATTCCCTCTTTTTTTGTCTTCTTCGTTGTTTCTATTTCCATTTTCAGGTCTTGAACTGCTTTCTTCACCTAATTGCTTTTTTGTAGTTCCCTTGGCTTGCTTTAAGGGATTTATTGATTTCTTCCAATTTTTTTGTTTGTCTTTTCTTCATTTTCTTTATTGATTTCTTCCAATTTTTTTTATTGTTTTTTCCTCAATTTCTTTAAGGGAGTTTTTCATTTCCTCTTTAAGGGAATTTTTTATTTCTTCTTAAAGACTTCTAGCATCTTCGTGAAGTTATTTTTTAAGGTCAAAGGTCACTTTCTTCTGTTTCTTCTACATTGTGTTGTTCAGGTCTTACTGTTGTAGAAGGGCTAGGTTCTGATGATGTCATATTCTTTATGTTGTTGGACCTATTTTTGCACTGGTGTCTGCCCATCTCTTCCTCCAATAGGTGCAAGAGGTGCCTGTGTGTGAGTGAGCTGCTACTGGTTCAGTATATGGTTCCTGTGTCTGTGTCTCCGGGGGATACTCGGGGTCCAAACATAGCTCTCAGTCTAATTGGAGCTGGCAGATTCTATATCTCCAGGAGCTGTTCTTGGTTCAATCCAAGCTGGCTGGTTCTGTGACTCAGGGAGCCACTCTTGGTCTTATCAGGGTTCTTGGTCCAGTGAGAGCTGGCAGATTCTGTGTTTCAGGAAGCCACTCTTGGCCAATGAGTGTCGGCAGATTTCTGGTGTCAGGAAACCACTGTTGGTCCAATGTGAACTGGTAGATTTCTATTCTCAGGGATCCACTCTTGGTCCAATGAGAGCTCATGGATTTTGAGTCTCAGGAAGTCACCCTTGGTCCAATTAGAGCTGATTTCGAGTCTCAGGAAGCCTCTGGGGTTGCAGCGGAATGGGTAGGGGATGGGGCATGGGTTTTGTAGATTGCAGGGTCCAATGGAGTCCTTTGGTACATGAGCCTGCCAGCAGGAATTTTCCCTGCTGGTGGGCAACTGGGGCCTGGATAGTTGGGGGTTTCCTGGGACTGGTTATGTCCCAGACCTGGGTCCTAGAGGCAGGACTCTCTGTGCCAGGAAGAGTCATTCACCTCTTGGTCCAATGAGAGCTGATTTCAAGTCTCAGGAAGCCTCTGGGGTCTCAAAGGGATGGGTAGGGGATGGGGTGTGGGTTTTTTAGATTGCAGCATCCAATGGAATCCTTTGGTAGGTAAGCCTGCCTGCAGGAATTTTCCCTGCTGGCCAGCAACTGGGGCCTAGAGGGGTGAGAGTTTCCTGGGACTGGTTATGTCCTAGACCTGGGTCCTAGAGGCAGGACTCTCTGGGTCGGGAAGAGTCACTCACCTCTTGGTTCAATGAGAGCTGATTTCGAGTCTCAGGAAGCCTCTGGGGTCCCAGGCAGATAGGTAGGGGATGGGGCGTGGGTTTTTTAGATTTCAGTGTCCAATGGATTCGTTTGGTGGGTGAGCCTGCCTGCAGGAATTTTCCCTGCTGGCTGGCAACTGGGGAGAGGGTTGGGCGTTTCCTGGGGCTGGTTATGTCCCAGGACCTGGGTCTTAGAGGCAGGACTCTCTAGGTCTGAAGAGACACTCCAGTATTGCATTATTTTAAGGCCATCATAATTCTACAACTTTTAAGAAGTCACCAGAAGCTAAAATTACAAGGTATTGTGTAAGGGAGCCCAAAAGATTGTGACATGATGCTTGTCACATGAGGATGATTCATAATGAATGTGCTTATTCTTGTGGCTTGACTTTGCAGTATTCACACCAGTCATTGAATCAGGAAAAAAATATTCATTAATGTGCCAATGAATGCACCACATGAACTGAGAGACTTATAATTATTTTCTCATCTATCAGCAATAATATTATCTCCATGGCTGTAATTTTCTCTTCTGAATTGTATGTGGTTGCATTTGCTGTGCAGAGCGCAGTGGCTGGCACAAAGTAACCATAATAAGTGTCTTCTGAAAGAAGGATTAAATTATTCACTAAATGCTTCATCCCATTTTTATTACAATTCTATGACAGGGACTATGACAGCTTGTGAGATGAACACAAGTGATCATTTTGTACTGGAGATGGAAGAATGAGATTAAGGACACAATCTCTTTCATGTGAATTATATCCCCCAAATCACCACTGTATGACTTTGAATAAGCTCCATAGCATCTCTGACCTTCAGTTTGTACATTTGTCATTTGGATGTGAGTGACCATGAATATATATAAATGGTAAATTATCTAATTGTGCTCAGTGTTCAACACAATGGCTAAAAATTATGAACCATTCTTATTTGTGAAAATATTATTTTTTAATAATATTCAATCTCAATTAACTTAGATCTCTAAAATTATGTGACATTTCCATATAATATAAAAGATTCAAATGTATGATATTTAATGCAGTTCAAGGTATTTAGTATATAATATAATGCACATTACTGTGACAATAAAGAAGTCTCGGGAAATTTAATTTCCAGTGATTATAGCTCTACAATACAGAGCCTGCCTATTATCTTCTGTGCATTAGTTTACTACAAAATATCTTGTAGTCAGAAAAAAGCCTTAAATTAGTCTCAAAAGGGAAACCTAAGAAGCCAAGCCTCTAGTAAGATGTTGGAAAGAAATGAGATAAAGATATTCATAGGTACACTGCCTAACACAAAAAGAAAATAAGCAAGAGTTCTAACCTGAAAAACATCATGAGAGTGATAAAGTATTGTTTTTCAATTAGAAACATTCTTCTATCCTGAGTAGAGGCTTGTAAGTATGGACTACACATTCTTTGTACTCCCCCAGTTCATCCTGAACAATAAATCAAGAGCAGATTGTGAATATACTTGAGCTTGCATCAGCCTTTAGTGGTGAAATGGTGGCAAGATTCTACAGTAGGCTTGAAGGAAATCTGGATACAGGATGCCACCAAGTCTTGATAGATCAGTAGCTAGCTACATACTATGAAAAAATTAACAGCCTGCTCATAATTTCTGTAAATGTGGGCACAAACAAGGACAAATTATAAACAATGGAATAGATACATAATGCTTCAGTGTGCTTACAAGGTTACACACTAAAAGCCGTCAAGAGTATTCAGAAAACTATGACTCTCTGCTTGCCATGGAAATAAAATCGGAGGAAATAACCCTTAGTAGTAACTAATAGGGACAAACTCTCATAAGGAGAATTTTAAGCAGTTGTTTTGTCAAAATTCTACAAGTTTCAAGTTACCATTGAAAAACATGTCAATGCTTACCTGAAAGGTAAAAATAAGTGTACAAATCAAGAAGAAATTTTTAATACAAAAAATAGTCTTCCGTGTGGAACAGTACACCAATTCATTGTCCATTATTAAATGATTAACCATAGAAACTTTCATAGAATTCACATTATATAACATTATACAGAATGAATATGCTATATTTAGGAATATATATGTATATTGATATACATATATTCACCTAACAAGAACTGATGAAAAACAAAGGCATGAATTTGAAAGAGAGCAAGGAGGGGTATATTGGGATAAATTGGAAGGAGAAAAGGGAAAGGGTAAAATGATCTAATTATATTATAATATCAAAAATAAATAAAACACAAAGCAGAAAAATATATAAGAAAACTTAAAAATGTGATAAAGATGTACATTGCAAAATGGATAGAACAGAAGAAAGTATTAGAGAACTTAAAAATAAGCTATTGGAAAATGTACATCTATGAAGGTAAAAAAAGAGAGGGCAAGAGAGAGAAGAAAACTTATAAAAACTTTGCAAGAGCTTTGTATTAACAAATACTAGGGTTATTGATGTTCTTGTAGGACTTGAGAATGCCAACAGGGTAGAACGTTTGTTGAGAGAGATGATATCAGGAAATTCCCAAAGCCTGAAATAGATACAAATTTATCTAGACACCAAGAAAACATTGAATAGCAAGGATGGCCCCAGATATACTATAACCAAGGTGTCAAAGGTGAAAGCAAGTTAAGATAACCAAGGCTACAAGGGAAAGCAGCAAAATATAAGCATGGCCCAAATTCACTTGACAGTGAAATTCACCCAGAAAAAGACCTCTTATCAGAAATTTGCAAACCAGAACAGTGACATGAAACTTATACTTTTCTCAATTACTAAAATAGAAAGTCAATGAAGAATATAATATCTGACAAAGAAATATGCTATAAATGGAGACATAAGACATTTCCAGATAGACAAAAGCTAACAGAATATGTCTTCTCCAGACTTGATGTGTAAGAAATACTCTAGGGGAGTTTTCAGAGTGAAAGAAAGAGATTTACATCAAAGAATAAAAAGAAACTATCAGAAAGTGTGTAAGTAGTTGGGAAAAGTGTGCAAATGATAGAATGTTACATTATAAGTGCAATGCATAAACAATTCATATCTGCTATATGAGGAGTAAAAACTAATGTAGTAAGAACTGTATCAATATTAATGGTATTAGTAGTATAGAAACATACAAAATGTGATACCAAAAATCCCAAATATAAAGAGAAGAGTATAAGTATTGAGTTTTTATTAGCATGTTTTCTAGGCTTTTGTTTCTTTTATTGTTTAGCCCATGCTGTGTTGCCAACATTTCAAAATGGTTTGTCATAATCAAGTAATAATTTTACAAGTTGAACGTGATATGTCATCCACTGTCATGTGTGTTGAAAATTTGGTGCACATTTGACGGTGTTATTTTACAAGTTCTAGAAATTTTAAGTGGGACTCTACTTTCTTTCTTCCATGAGGTAAACAACCTTCTCCCTTCTTCTCCTCATATTCCTGCTTTCTTGATGCTTAGCTTAAAGTTATGGATCTAAATAACCATAACAATATTTCCTCCTCCAAGTTGTTTTGTCAGGGTTTTGGTGGCAGCAGTACAAAAGTAGCACAAATATATTTTAATTCTTATGGGAACCAGAAAGGAAAATCTGCCATAGGAAAACTGAAGAAGCAACAAAACACACCTCCAGAGTAAATCACTTTAAAGACAAAGGAACAATTGTAAAAGATTAAAGGCAAAGGAAACCATAATAAAAGTAGAAACAAATTATAAATGGCCATAGTAATAACTTATTTATCTACTGGGTAGTGGTGGCACACACCTTTCCAGGACTTGGGAGGCAGAGGCAGGTGAATGTCTGTGAATTTGAGGCCAGCCCAGTCTACAGAGTGAGATCCAGGACAGCCAGGGCTACATAGAGAAACCCGGTCTCGAAAAAACCAGTCAACCAATCAAACAACCAACCAAACAAAGAACTTACCTATCAGTAAGTACCCCAAATGTAGGTAGATTTAATCCTACAATTGAAAGAGAGTGAGTGAATATATATTTACAAATACCCAGCTGAATGTTCTGTATAAGAAGTTTGCTTCATATATATGTACTACATATGTGTATGTGTATATGCATATATGTGTAATGTGAAAGAATCAAATAAGAAATTCTATGCAAAAAAAGTACGAAGGAAATCAGAAATGTCTATATTTATATCAAATTAAGTGGAATTTAAATTAAAAGCAGAAAAAAGACGCATGAAAAATCAATAAATAGTGATTAAAGGAAAGGTAATATATACATAATATTGGAGCATCGAAATAATGTAAAGAGAGGGATAATCCTCAATAAAATAACAGTAGATGATTTTGGCACTTTCCTCCAAGCAAATGATACATTGTCCTCATAGAAAATCAATAAAGAAACAAGAGAATTAGATTGTACTCTAAATCAAAACTTAATATGCATCCACAGAATTTTCCTTCCAACTAGTAAAGATGTTCTCAAAAGTGTATGGAGCATTCCACAGAACAGATCATATTATAGGCCACAAAAATTATGAAAATTTGTTTTATAAATATTAATATATTAAATATCTTTGCCACATGCAATCTAGTAAAATTAGAAATTAATGCCAAGAAAATACTTTGGAAAACACATGGAAATAGAACTTACTTTTGAAAAACAAATCGATTGAGAAAAATTCAGTTAGAATTATGATTTTGTAGAAATAATGAAAACGTAATAAATCAAGACCTGACTTAGAAATCAAAATTTACACCAAAAAGAATATATATAATAAATAATATGTTACTTTATATTAAGGAACTAACAAATAATAAACAAATTTAAAGTAAGTGGAACAAGATAAAGAAAGATAAGATAAAAAAATAAAATGAGGCCAGGCATGGTGGTGTGTTCCTCTAATCCCAGTACTTGGGGGGCAGAGGCAAGAAGATCTCTGTTTGAGAGCACCCTGATGTACACAGAAAGTTCCAGGACATCCAGGGCTACAAAGAGAAACCATGTCTTAAAAACCCAATAGATAGATCAATTAGTTAATTAATTAACTAGGAATGTGGAAGATTAAAACAAATTAAATTAGAAATGAAAAGGGAGGCATTTACAACTAACACAACAAACATAAAAATTATCATTACAATTATTATGAACAACTATACATAAATAAATTGTACAACCTGGAAGAAATGGACAAATTATGTTGTTTGTTCACCTTATACAGACTGAATAAACATGGAAGCTAGTACAGACAAATAATTAGAACAATTAATAAATAGTCTCTCTTATGAAAGGATATAACAAGATTAAATGACTTCATTATAGAATTCTACAAAACATTCTAAGAACTAATACCAATTCTGCTAAATATGTTTCCAAAATGTAAAAAGAAATGAATTCTTCTAAACACACTTTATCTACTCAGTCTTGTTACGATATCAAAGATAGATGAGGATGAAATAACAAAAAAGGAAAATAACTATCCAGTATCATCAACTGAGCATAGATGCCCAAATCCTCAAGGCAATGCTAGAAAACTAAATCCAGTATCACAGGTGAAATGTTATTCCCTGTGAACAATGGGAAATCTTGTATTCCAGGAATACAAGAATGCATGCAACATATATAAATCAATAAATATAATATAATACATCAATAGAATGAAGAAGTCATGCAGTTGATCGTTGCCAGGATAGGGAGAATTGCTTTTTCATAGGGGTATGGCCTCTGGTTGCTCATGTGCATAAAGGTAGCACTAATTGGATTCAGAGAGAGAGAGAGAGAGAGAGAGAGAGAGAGAGAAAGAATATGTATGTGGGGGGTAGGCATGAAATTCAGAGAGAGGCTGGAGGGGTTTTTGGATAGTTGTAGGTGGAGAATGGGGATGGACATGATCAAGATATGTTGTATCCATGTATGAAATTTTCAAATAATAAATTTAAAACAATGAAAAAGAAGAAACAAACAAAATAGGTAAAGTACTTGAAACAAAACAGCATTAGAAATTTCAAAATGTGTACAAATTTAAAGAAACTAAACAACATACTATGTAATCATGATAAGGTGAAGGAAGAAATCAAGAAATTTTTTAAAACCCTGTAATTGAATGAAAATGAAAATATAACATACCAAAAATCTATGGGACACAATGAAGGCTGCCCTAAGAGGAGAGTTTATAGCACTAAGTGCCTTTATAAAATAAATTGAGAGATTTCAAGTTAATAACTTAATGATACATCTGAAACCTTGGAAAAACAAGAGTAGTCAATACCCCAAACAGTAAGTGCTTAGAGATAATAAAATTTATGTCTGATATTTAAAAAAGACAAAGAATCAATGAAACAAACAGAAAGTTGATTTTTTGAAAAGACTAGTAAACTTAACAAACTAACCAAAAGAATGAGAAGACCCAAATTAATGAAATTAGATCTGAAAAAGGAAAAGACAGACACTGAGGAAATGCAGAGAATTCCTTTAAAAATTCTATATGCCATTAATCTGGAAAATCTAAAAGGATGAATTTCTAGATGTATATGACCTACCAATGTTAAATTTATATTGAGATAAATAAACAGACTCATAACAATCAACAAGATAGAAGCAGTAATTTAAACTCTCTCAACTAAAAAACAAAACAAAAAACAAAAACAGATTCATTGTAGAATTCTACCAAACTTCGAAAGAATCAACTCTGATATTTCTCAAATTATTCCATAAAATACTTGAATTTTTACAAAGCCAATATCACCCTGATCTCAAAATTAGATAAAGACCCAACAAGTAAAGAAAAGTATAGGCTTCATCCCCTAATTATGGAGCTACAGACAATTAATGGCTTCTTGTGTAGGAAGACTTAGTTTTCTTTGGTTCTGGTAGGCCAACCACACTCCAGTGGACAGTTTCACATGGAGAGACAAAATCATCTTTGACACTAAAGGAGAATGGAATAGTTACTATTCCTCAAAGCAAAGTTAATAATAGAGCTAGAGATCACTTACCAATTAAGACTACTATCCAGCTCTGTACTCAGCCTGTTTATTTAACTTGCCATTTGGAAAACAATGTAACGACCAACCTTACTTGCCCTGGAATCCTCCATAATCAGCTTTTACAATCTAAGCCAACACATGGCTTTAATATTAATCGGATATTTCTCCATGTCCTTGACTTAGGCAGCAATATATGTGTATTTTTATGTATAATATGATAATAATTTTTGGAAAATAGCAAAGATGTCAAAATTAAGCTTATAAAATGACTATATACCATAAATGCCAGAAGCAACGTGGATATAGGTAGATAGCGGCAGTGATGTTTATAATACTGTTTCTTATCTGGGTAAGTTGGAGTCTTGACTTTATCCCTTGTAAAACTCTACTAAAGCTCTTTGTGAGGGGACAGACAAGACAAGATAGCGTACAGCAAGGCACAGATTCTAACTCATACAACAGGCAGATTACAAATAGGCCAGAAATCATAAGCTATAGAAAGTTGGAAGATACCTAGAGGCAATTAAATAGTTCAAATTTGGGCTCAGTCTTAGTCAAACTACTCCAAGAGTAAACTTTTAATTTATTTCTTTAATGTGACATTTACACATATTGATGTCACTGATGCATTTATGCACAGATTTGGGTCAATGAGCTATTAAATGTAAAATTAAGACATGAAGTTGAAGTTTTGAAGAATAAGTTGATCAGGGTGGGTCTGGAAGGAGTTAAGAGAGAGTCAGGGATGAATATGGTCAAAATACAGTGTTTGGAATTCTCACATAATTAATAAAACTTCTTAAAAAACTGGCTTCCACCCCATGTCCCATGAAACTAACTAATTAGTGATATTATACAATGCTTTTCATTTCAAAAATTCAGAGAATAATATGCAATTGTGTTCCTGGATGGCATCTTAAGTATAGTAAAATTCTCAGTTGTGGGAAATGTCCAAAGAATGATTTAGCTGAACCAAGAGTAATTTGAGGGCTTCCATAGATACATATCCACTAAGTAGTCAGTGAATTCCTGCAGAGCCAATATTGTATTGGATTTAAAAACCCAAAACAAAACAAAAACTTGTAAAGAGGGGCTGGAGAGATTCTCAGCATTTAGGACTTACTGTTTTTCAGAGTGTTGCTCTTGTAGAGGACCCAAGTTCAGTTTCCAGCACCCATATAGGC
>LZPO01044438.1:362970-378250 GCA_001675575.1 Neotoma lepida | reverse complement strand
TCAACATCCTTAGTCATCAGGGAAATGCAAATCAAAACAACTTTGAGATACCATCTTACACCTATCAGAATGGCTAAGATCAAAAACACTGAGGACAGCTTATGTTGGAGAGGATGTGGAACAAGGGGAACACTCCTCCACTGTTGGTGGGAGTGCAACCTTGTACAGCCACTTTGGAAATCAGTATGGTGATTTCTTAGAATGTTTTAATAATAATAAAAAAAATTTTTAAAAAATATTGGAATATTGTGTGCTATGTAAATGCTGCACTAATTTTCCTAATTTGTTATTTCCAAAACTCTCTATTAGGAAGTTTGAAAAAAGGGACATATCTTTCACTTTTTCCCAATCTGGTAGGTGATCTCTCTTTCTCTCTCTCTCTCTCTCTCTCTCTCTCTCTCTCTCTCTCTCTCTCTCTCTCTCTGCCCTGCCCCATTTAAAAAGCTATTCAACGAATTCTTTTGGGGGAGGGTTGATTTTGGAGACAAGGTTTCTCTGTGTAGACCTGGCTGTCCTGGAATTCACTTTGTAGACCAGGCTGGCCTTGAACTCACAGAGATCCACCTGCCTCTGCCTCCCTGAGTGCTGAGATTAAAGGAGTGTGCTACCACTGCCCAGCTAGTAATGAATTCTAACAAGCCTCTCTAATGTATATTCTTACCAGTTCAGTCAGGGTCATTATTCTATGTGCACCAGTGAAGATATTCTGAATTAAAGTTTTTAGTACATACTAACTTATCTGAAGTAATACTATAGCTATGATTTAATTTAGAACTCTCAAGTTATAGACCAGATTAATTGTTTATAAGATGAGGATTCATTATGTAGCAAGGCTGCCCTGGAACTTTCTACACTCCCCCGAAATGGCCTCAAAATCTAGAAGCTCATGTATCATCATCTCAAATGTTAGGGTACTGGGTATACCACCATACCTTAATTCTTGTGGTGAAAGCGAGGGATGATTGGTTTTCAGCTTCATATGGTAAGATACTGATTTTACTATAGCTCAAAATAAGAGTCTACCAGAGTATGGAAGCAATAGACCACATACACTGAGTAGTTGTCTCTTTAAAAGGGAAACAGAGATAAGTTTATTGTTTATCATCATACACAGCATCAGTCATGGTTTTCCAAAGCATGATCATTAATTCTTCCAAAGCACCTCCATGATCACTAAGTGTTTAAGGAGATGTGCAGAGATCATACACAGAGAATTATATCTGTAATACAATACAGAGTTATTTTTGAATCATATACAAGGTTCTGAAGAGGAAATACCTTTGACATTTTGATCTTTCATATCTTCTGATACAGATGAGGCTCACAGTAGGCATTTACT
Organism: Neotoma lepida; assembly: GCA_001675575.1. Taxonomy (NCBI): domain Eukaryota; kingdom Metazoa; phylum Chordata; class Mammalia; order Rodentia; family Cricetidae; genus Neotoma; species Neotoma lepida. The sequence goes on along the minus strand of LZPO01044438.1, from coordinate 376,911 downwards.
ATACATTCTCCTTATTTTATTTTATTATTTGACTCACAAGAAGCATAACATCACACAAACAAAAGTATCCACACTATCCACTGTCATGGCTGCAATATATGCTGAGAATGGCTTGAGGATTCTGGAAATAATAGAACTCTCTCTCTCTCTCTCTCTCTCTCTCTCTCTCTCTCTGTGTGTGTGTGTGTGTGTGTATGTGTGTGCATATGATAGGAAAGAGAGTTATAGGTGCATTTCACAAGCACATGGTGTTGTTAGCCACAGAAGACCAGGAAAAGAAAGTCTAAGAGAACTCCTTCAATCCATTTACTATTTATAATCCTTTTATATTGGGGTAGGCCAAACTTCTATAATATAGAAAACAGTATTTCACAGTAAGTGTGTTTCACAATAAATTGTATTTCACAATAAATTGAAATGCAAATACAAAAATTCTTTCATCATCTTATAGTATTTTTGAGATAAAAAGTGATTTAAACCTCATTTGTTCCAATTTTCTCTGCATACCATCAGATAAAAAAACTAACTGAAAAAATAAACTCAAAATGGATCAATATCATTTTTGTTTGGTTGGTGTTTTTGTTTTGTTTTGTTTTATTTGAGACAGGATTCTACTATGTAGTCCTGGCTGGCCTGGAACTTCCCATGTAGAGCATATTCTTCCTCGTAAATGCTGTTATTAAAGGTGTGTGTCACCATAACTGGTCTTCAAGACATTCATGTAAAATGTCAAAGTATGAAACTGTCAGAAGAAAACATGGAAATGCTTCAACATGTATTAATAAGAGAAAGGGCTTTTTAATAAGTCTCCTAAAACATGAGAAGGAAAATTGAAACTAGAGAAACAGGATACTATATTAAGAAGCTTCAGAAAATCAAAGAAAACAACATACAAATGACATAGGACACATTAAGGGTAGTATGGCTTTAGATGAAGACACAATCTATACAGATGGTAGAAATATTTTGTTAATTATTCTTTTGATAAGGGGTTAATATTTACAATATATTTAAATTATCAAATAACCCAAAAGCAAAAGTAAATTCAATTAAAAGCTTAGTAAATGGTCTGAAAAGGCATCTCTCAAAAGAAAACATACAAATGACAAGGTATGTGAAAAAAATCCAGAAAACATACAAATGACAAGGTATGTGAAAAAAATCATCAGTTCACTAATCAATGAGGAAAAGACAAAAAAAATCACAATCTTATAGCCACAGTGAAAATGGCTATTATCAATGGGACAAAAACATAAGAACTGTTGATGAGCACAAGGAGAAAAGCAAACTCTTACACAGTATCAGTAGACATGTAAAATGGTAAAATCAGTATGGAAAATGATTTGTAGATTCTTCAAAACCAAACCTCTAAAAATAGTTATACTATATGATCCAAAACCTCACTACTGGTTATGTTTCTATCTAAGGGAACTAAAATCATTATAGCAAGGGGAAACTGCTCTATCATGTTTACAGCAGCATTGCCTGCAATAAAATTCAAGAAAACATCTAAATGATGAATGTTAAAAATAATGTGGGGTATATACACTCTGAGATTACTCAGCTGTGAGAAGGAAGAAAACACTGCCTATTTTAGTAATCAAGATTTAAAATTGACATTATATATTAAAGTAAAATAAGCTAGGCATTGAAACACAAAGATGGTTTTCAAGTGTAATAGAGAAAAGAGCTAATCACATATTGGTAGAGAGTAGAACAGCCACCAACAAAAACTAGGGAGTGGAGAGAAGGATAAGAAAGGGGGAAATAATGAGTGATGAAGTACAACTAGAAAAGGAAAAGTACTTTTAGTATTTCATGACATAATAGAGCAGTGGTCCTCAACCTTCCTAATACTATGACCATTTAATACAGTTCCTCATGTTGTGGTGACCCCCAACTATAAAATTATTTCATTGCTACTTCATAACTGTAATAAAAACCCTTTCTCTTATTAATACATCTTGAAGTATTTCTATGTTTTCTTTTGACAATTTCATACTTTGACATTTTACATGAATGTCTTGAAGACCCATTATGGTGACACACGCCTTTAATAACAGCATTTAGGAGGCAGAACATGCTCTACATGGGAAGTTCCAGGCATGCCAGGACTATACAGGATTACATTTAGCAAATGTAATCATAATGTAAATATCTGATATGCAGGATATCTAATATGCGACCTCTGTGAAAGGGTCATTCGACCCTCAAAGAGGTTCCAACCTAGAGTTTGACACTGTTCTAGCACCTTCTGTAGGGTTGGATTTGTGGATAAATACTGTTTAAATTTGACTTTCTCATGGAATGTCTTATTTTCTCTATCTATGGTGATTGGATTTTTTGCTGGTTATAGCACTCTGGGCTGACACCTGTGGTCTCTTAGTGTCTGCAGAACATCTGTCCAGGCCCTTTTGGCTTTTAGAGAGTGTGATAGCTGTGTGTTGCGGTTTTCCTGACTGCTCAGCTGGTGTGTTCACAGATAATACCTGCTGTTGTTGGAGGCTGTGATACAGAGATGAGTAAGGGAGGGAGTTTAGAAGATGATGGTCTGTGGGATCCACAGGAGATGTGGGCAGAGGTGAAGGGAGGGTGCATCTGGAGTTCTGTTGCTGCACTGCTGAGGAGACTGAGGGATTGGGTCTGGGGCAACAGAGAGAGTTAAGAAGGTCAGTTGTGGAGGACTAGCCCCCACCATTATTTACCCTAGGACTCTTGAGGAATGAGGGATAAGAGACTTAGTTAGTAGAGAGGGGAGAGAAAACACAGGATAGACTCGAGTGGGCCTGGATCCTTATCCAATGGGCCCAGAATTTTATTCCAAAAGTCTATTTATAACAATGCCAAGGGGTAGAGCAAAAGACCTCCCCCTTGCTAATTACAGTCAAATGTAGACCCTTACAAACACCTGGTACCCAGGCCCATGATCCAATCAACCTCTTATGCAGTCCTGCTGGGTACAGCCACTAGGAAACCTAGTGGTCTCCAATAGTCGGTGGGCAGCCTAGGNGTGTAGGATTTTTTAGGCCTCATGAGCATTCTTCCATCCACATTAACTTGTCTATTGATGCTGTCCTTGTGCAACTTAGGATTTTGCCTTTTTATGCAATATATTTTATCATATTTTATCCTCCCCCAAATCCTCCCAGATTCTCCCAACCCCTGTAAGACAAATTGCTACATGGTCTTATTAATAAAAAACCTGGAGCCAGATATTGGGGTTAAAACTGACAGATCAGAGGAATAGGACAAGCCTCAGCCAACCTCACCTTACCAATCCTCAGCCTCCAGAGAGAGACCTACTCCCTGTATACCCACACCTATATACCTTTCTGTCCCTACCATCTTACTTCCTCTCTCTGCCCAGCTACATCACTTCTTCTTTCTGCCCAGCTACATCACTTTCTCTTTCTGCCCGGATCTCCAGACCTTTATGGTTAGCTACTGTTGGAATTAAAGGCATGTGCCACCATGCCTGGCTCTGTTCCCAATGTGGCCTTGAACTCTTGGAGATCCAGACAGATCCCTGCCTCCTGAATGCTAGGATTAAAGAAAGGTGTGTGCTACCATTGCCTGACTTCTATGTTTACTACAGTGGCTGGCTTATTCCTCTGATCCTCAGATAAGCTTTATTGGGGTACACAGTTAAAATGGTACACAGTTAAAATTATCACCACAAACCCCCTATCCATTCAATTTCATATTCTGTCTCTCTCTCTGTCTCAAAAAATCAAATATCAAAACCAACAAAAACCCATCAAGACAAAAAATGCCAAAACAACAACAAAAACGAAACAACGGCCCCCTCTTTTCTCCACAACCTCAAAGCATGTGTTATTATTTGTTTTGTTGAACTTAGCCATTCTATAAGTAGTAAGATAAAAATCTCAAAGTAGTTTTAATTTGCATTTCCCTCATGATAAGGATGTTGAACATTTCTTTAATGGTTTCTGAGATGTTTGTGTTTTATCTTTTAGAAATCTGTTTAGTTCTGTAGCCTATTTTTAACTGGGTTATTTTTGTCATGTTCAGGGTTTTTTTTGTTGTTGTTAACTTCTTTATATATTCTAGGTACTAATTGTCTATCAGGTGTATAATTGGTCAAGATTTTCCACATTCTGTTTCTTTGTTCAAATTTTGGTGTCTTTTGGCATATAGTATCTTTTCTGCTTAATGAGGTCCCATTTATTTATTTTGTTTGTTTGTTTGTTTGTATTTACATCTGGACAACAGTTTCCCCTCCCTCTTCCCTTCCCAGTACCTCTGTCCCATAGCTCCCCCCCCAACATCCACTCCTCTTCCTCTGTTTCTCTTCAGAAAAGGGCAGGCCTCCCATGGTTATCAACCAGCCATGCAGTGAGACTAGGTACCTCCCCTTGTATTAAGGCTGGACAAGGCAATCCAGTAGAAGGAAAGGGTCCCAAAGCCAGCAAGATAGTCAGAGACAGCTCCTGCTCCCACTATTAGGCATCCCACAAGAAGACCAAGTTAAACAACTATCACACGTATGCAGAGGGCCTAGGTCAGTCCCATGCAGGCTCCCTGGTAGTGTTTAGTCTCTATGAGCCCCTAATGACCCAGATGAGTTGATTCTGTGGCGGTCCCATTTATTAATTGTTGGCTTTAATGTCTATGCTATCAGTGTCCTGTTCAGAAAGTCCTTTCCTATACCAATGAGTTCAGTCTTATTCTCCTCTTTCTTTTCTATCAGATTTAAGGCATCTGGTCTTATTCTGAAGTCTCTGATCTATTTGGAATTGAGTATGGTACAGGATGACAGAAGAAAATCTATTTTCATTCTTCTACATGCAACCAACTAGTTTGTACAGTACTGTTTGTTAAAGATTCAGTGTTTTCTATAATGTGTACTTTTGGCTTCTTTGTAAAAAAAAAAAATAGGTGCCGATATTTGGATGGAATTATGTCTGGGTCTTCAGTTCTATTCCAATGATCAATGTATCTGATTTTCTTTCAATACTATGCTGTTTTTATTACTATAGTTCTGTAACACAATTTAAAACCTGGAATCTTGATACCTCTAATAATTCTTTTATTATTCAAGATTGTTTTAGGTTTACAGGGGTTTTTTTGTTTCCATAAAAAGCTGAAAATTGTCCTTTCAAGTTCTGTGAAAGACTTGATGGAATTTTGATGGAGATTGCAGATTCTGTAGATTGCTTTTGGTAGGATGGCAATTTTCACAATACTAATTATATCAATCCATGATCATATGAGATCTTCCCATCTCCTAGTATCTTTGCAATTTTTTCTTCAATGTCTTAAAATTTTTATTATTCATGTCTTTTATTTGCTTCGTTAGAATCAACACAGGATTTTTTTTGGGGGGATGCTGGTATTAAAGATAGTGTTTCCTTGATTTCTATCTCAGTATGTCCATCATTTGTATTTAGGAAAGCTACTGATTTTTTAGTGTAAATTTTGTATCCTGCTGCTTTGCTGAAACTATTTACCAGCTGTATAAATTTTGAGGTGGAGATTTTAGGGTCTTATATATATAAAATCCTATCATCTGCAAATAAAGACACCTTGACTTCTTCCTTTCCTATTTGTATCCCCTTGGTATTCTTTCCTTATATTATTGTTCTACCTAAGACCTTAAGTACTATATTGAATAGATATGGAAAGGGTGGACATCCTTGTCATAGTCTTGATTTTAGTAGAAATGCTTTTGTGTTTCTCTCCATTTAAGTTGATATTGGCTCTGGACTTGGTGTAAAATTGCCTTTATTATACTGAGGTATGTCCTTTGTATTCATAGTTTCTCCCAAACCTTTATAATGAAAAGATATTGGATTTTGTCATAGATTGTTTTTTATATCTAGTGAGGTGATCATATGGTTTTATTCCTTGATCAATTATGTAGTTGATTACTTTTATTGACTTACTTATTGAACCACACCTGTATCTCTTGGATGAAGCCAATTTAATCATAGAGGATAATTTTTTGTTTGTTCTGCAATTCGGTTATCAAGTATTTTATTGAGAATTTTTGCATATATGTTCTAAGGGCTATTAAAGAAGGTTGCCTACCTGAATGCCAGTCTAACGTTGCAACTAGGGTCTCTGTTAGAGAATAGTTCTGTAGGTTGGTGAATGTCACAAAGGAATAGAGATGGGCTTGGAGAAAAAGCTGAAAGGGACATTGGGAAAGAGCCACTGGGACCCTGAGTATGCACCAAGAAGCTGAATCCTTAGGAGATGGAAGTAGCCTGGAAGAATGGATATTTCCATACTTTAGATACTTCCATAATTAAATATTATCCAAATCTAGACTTCAAATATATAAAGTAGATTCATAAACTCCAAGATTTGAATGGTGATTATCATAGGCTATAGAAAGGAAGATATAGGAAGTCATTATCCCATAGATATCAAGTTTCTGATAATTAAGAGAGATGTGCTTTAGATACCTGCTATGTAGCATTCTGCCTACACTCAGTAATTATGTATTCTTGTGCAAAGAGAGAGAGATCTTGGAACACTCAGTCCTAAATGGGGTATCTTCATCAAATCCCTCAGAATTCTGCAGAAGAAGAAGCAGGAAGATTGCTAAGAATCAGTGGAGATGGAAGACACCAAGAAAGCAATGTCTTCCAGATAGAACAGAACTGACACACATATGAACTCACAGAGACGGTGGCAGCATGCACAGGGCCTGCATGGGCCTGCACAGGTCTGAGCCAGATGGGGTCCCAGTGCCGAGACTGGAAGTGACACAAGCCTAAACCCTAAACCCAGGAGTTATCTTCAATTAATAACTGACTACAAAGGAAAAATTGGTTTTCTCCAGTGGAATCTCACTGTGCATACAAACCACAGTTAAGGCTGTCCAGGAGGAGCTGACCAACACAAAATGAACTCAATGGTACTTCTGTAGATTTTTTTTGTCTCATAATACTTTGAGAATTTTTTAACTTACTAGCCTTTTGTTTATAAATTTTGCCTTCTGATTTTTCAGTGTGTTTGTGTGTGTTTCTCATCCTTTTTCTGTTTTTTGTTGTTGTTGTTCAATTCTGCTTTGAATGCTTCATTATTTGCTTCTTTGTTTTCTAAAGATAGAGAAAAAGAAGGTACTGAGTTGGATGGGTGGGGATGTGGGGGAATATCTCTGAGGAGATGAGGAGGGGAAACAATGATCAGAATATATTATATGAAAAAATATTTTAATAGAAAATAATAATATGTATGTATTCTATACTAACAATCATTAGGAGTATAAATCTAATGTTAAATGTTCTTAACAAAATAAAAAATTCTAAACTCATTTAAATTTTTTTTGTTTTATTGACTATAAAGATCTTTAGGTACTTAACAAAATGCAGGTTTTGATTCAGTGTGCCTACATCAGGGTTGGCTGTTCTTCCTTGTTAGTTTACTAATAAGATAGAGCTAATGTTACAGATACAAAATACCAGGCCTGCATCCAGAAAATGATGGTCAGAATCTGCTTTTAAATAAAATTCTGAAGGTGATAATCACGCACATTAGAATTTAAGACTCACTTCTCATGAAGGATTTTTACCTTTGGTAGTTGTTCTGTGCCAGATACACAGCACAACCAGACAGTTCCATTATAGAGCCCTTATGCAGGGAATCATGGAGTTAACCTGTCCGAGATGCCTTGAGCGCCATACATCATTGATTTTTCAGGTTAGAGTCACTGGCTCCTAGGGCACAATGTGCCTTCCAGTTCCTGAGAGACTAATGCACTCCTTCAGGTAGTGAAGCATTCAGGTCATTTTGTGTTTCTTTATATGCTCCCTTAGTAGTCAAGGAAGCATGGAAGCTTGACAGGACAATTGGTCTTAGACATTAATCTTGTATACTCCGTATAGTTTGCAAACTTCAGTGTATGCTGGCAACTACAAATTTATTGATCCTGGAAATTACCATCAAATTCTATTTCTGATAAAGGTATAAAAAGTCTGATTGCTCTCAAATTGTCACACCCTCAGTTTTGCTGTGCACTCCCACCCTAAGGAGCCTGACTTAATCCATTGCAGCCTTATCAGGTGACCTTGTCCCAGGAAGTAAGCAAGGGCACTTACAGCCTTGGAATTGAAGAGAGGGATGGGGCCAATAAAAAGGAATGATGGAACATAGAACAACTATTACTTTCCAAGGAAGTTCCATTGTATATGTACAACACAGTGTAAGTTTCAAAGCATAATATGGATATAGCATTTATGAAAAACATTTTCCTAATTTATGTAGCATTCATTTCTTTCTTTTGGTAATTAGCTGTGTTGGCATGCTCTATAATTATATTGAATTACATCCATTTTTCTGAAATATAAATTATTTTTATTCATAAGCAACAAGCAGTAGTTGATTGTTCTACCTGGAAGGCTGCAAAGAGGTATTTGGTGGGTAAATGCTGTAAACACTGCTACCAAAAATCTATCCTATAGCCTGCAATACAGCTACCTATAGCAAGAGTTAACTGGCTCTCAGTGTCAATATTGCCACTGAGGTTGAGAAACACTTTTCTACAGCTTAAGGTAATATGGAGGCCCTATTTCTTTTAAAAAGACACATTTATTTATCTACTTGAGAAAAAGCACATACATTGTAGCACTTGTTTGGGGTCAAAGAACAATTTGTAGGAGTCAGTTCTTTCTACTATGATGATTCTGGGGATGAAACTCAGATCCTTAGTCTTGGTGCAGGCACATTTACCTACTAGATAAACTATCTCACCAGCCCGATAGGCTTTATTTTTGAAGAGGCAAAATATTACATGTGAAGTGAAGTAATGTGGTAAGATTTCCTCTGAAAACACACTCCATTATGAGAAGCAGAATGATCAAGATATTAGAAAAAGAAAGGAGTTTATCCCACCTTTGAGCTATGCTATCTGTACATTTTGTGTTTACATTAGTAAATTACTATCTATGTGTGATTAAATGTTGGTGAAGAAAGCTATCTCAAGAAGTCATTAAAACATACTCCTATACTCCTATTTTTCTCTCAACTGTCCACTCAAAATCAACTCTCTAGAATTGTTTATTCTTTTGTTACCTGATAAAAAATTCCAGTAGATGGACGCAATTCTTTTTCTAATTGTTCTATGTAATAGAAAATTCTATAATCAACTTTAAGTTGAAAATGTTCAAATTAATTGGATCATTAAAAAAATATGTCTAAATTATGACTCATCAGTTTGAACTACATTCAAATCAGTACAGATCAGAGCAGAGTGTGGATAATCAATTTCTTTGCCTCTACGTCTGGATTGCTTTCAGTCACTTGTACTGATTCGTACCTTGCTTGTGTCTAGTAGGATTTAGGAAGCTGAAAGAAGAGAATGGCAAGTTCTTACTTGTCTTTTGCTATAATAAACAACTTGTTTTTTCCAAGGGATTTTACACCTGATTATATTTCATAGATATAGTCAAGCATATCTTGCATGTCATCAACATATATAAATATATTCATATTTTATATTGTTTATTCTTCATATTTACTATAATCTTTCTGATTTTTTCTATGGAATTATTCCTCCTGCAGTTCTGTTATGAACATTATACATAGTATTTTCTGGCTGTTATTACTTCCTCCCTATTTTTTATAAATATAAGCTTTAAATAAAATTTTCTCTATTTTGGCATCTGAGACTTAAAACCAAATTAGTTTCCTGGATCTTTTTTGAACAGTCCTAAGATTTGGCATATTCTACTATGTCTATGTAATACAGAGAAACAATGCTTAAATCAAGTAAAAATAATTCACAATCTTAGGCACAATCTAATGCAAAATCTTACAAGATAAGACTGAAAAACAACTAAAATTGCTTTCAAGATGAACACTTTAATCATTAAAGTTAACTTAAAAACCCTTTCTTCTTTGTGACTCCAGTCTAAAAAATTTCTGCTATAAACTATACCCAAACTATTATACAGTAATCTGCCTCAGAAAGAGCCATGTTGATATTCCTATGATCAGGTAATAAAACCCCTATATGTATTGTGCCCTAACTTCCTCAGTTTTCATACCCCATTATGATTCTGTCAAGTCCTTGTATAAGACAATAAGCCTACATAATTTTGCTTTGCTTGAAATTTTGACTCATTTTCTGTGAAAATTTGGATTTGGGTCTGACAATTTCACTTTCAAGCATTTTTATTGTAATCTAGCTTCTTATTCAAAATTTTAAGTGTGACAGAGTTTGTAAGTAATTATATTTACTAATTTTGTCCTGAATATACAGAATCAGGGACAAATTTCTTATAAATATAACCCCCACCTTGCCCCATGTTTATATCTAGAGCTTCTTCATGAGAACTAGGCTAATTGATCTACACAAGTAAACACTCTGTAAGGAAAGGAAAAGATGGGTGAAAAAATGATTTTTCTATACAAACTTCTTTAAAGTGCTTGACAGATGGCTCAGCAGTTAAGTGTACTTGTTTTTGTAGAAGATTTGGTTTGATTATCAGCACCCACATGGCAGGTCACAACCAGCCATAATTCTAGTTCCAGGGGATGCATTGCCTTTCCAAAGCACTTGTACACATGGTGAACATACATACACGAAGGCAAATGCTTGTACATATAATATAAATAAATCTAAGAAATGTTTTAAATAGCAGGACTTGCATCCCTCACTTGAAAAGTGTCTGAATCTTAACTCTCTTTCGTTAATATGTGAGGAAAATCTTCACAGGAGTTACATAGTTCCATGTGATCGAGGGTAGGACCTAGAGATGACATCAAGTTCTCATTCTTCCTTGAGATATCACAACCTAAAGAGATAGCTGCTATAGTCTCTCTTAAGAACATAGGGCGCCGGGCGGTGGTGGCGCATGCCTTTAATCCCAGCACTCAGGAGGCAGAGGCAGGCGGATCTATGTGAGTTCAAGGCCAGCCTGGGCTACTGAGTGAGTTCCAGGAAAGGTGCAAAGCTACACAGAGAAACCCTGTCTCGAAAAACCAAAAAANAAAAAAGAACATAGGGAAAGAAAATGGTCATGTCTGCAAACACCTGTCTAGTAAAGATGATAAACTTATCTTTTCAGATTAGATCAATTAACAAAGTACATGACTTCTGTTCTAGTTATCATGAAGATGAAGTGTGAAATCTAATATCCCTGATATCCTATACATGTCTGTGACTTTGGGGGCTAGCGCTTCTTTGTAGTGATTCTATTAAATACAAGGAAGTTTTACTTTACCACTGAGATACACAGCCATATTCATGTTTTGTAGCACATGTATTCAGTATTTATTTTATTGAAAAGTGAGTACTATTAAAAATAATTTTATAGATCAACGATCTTTAGTGTACAGACAGAACACCTTGAGAATCTTATTGAGATGTTTACAATCAGAATCTAATTCAGAAGGTCTGGAGTCTTAGATTCTACATTCCTAACAAATTCTCAGGAGATGTCAATGTGGCTGATACTAGACAACACATACTTGGCAAAGAAAATCCAACTCTATGACTCAAGAGTCAGATCAAGACTGTGAATTCTCTGAGCTGGAAAATTGAAAGCTGAAGAGCAAACAAAATGCAATTAGCCATGGTTGCTTAACTAGGCAGAGCTGAAGAGTAGGTATCTAGATCAGCGTTGGGCAAAATTAAAGTACTGGTTGAAACTGAAATGGGGCACAGGAGAAAGGACAGAATACATACAAAGAAGCCTGGTTGAAGGCTTGAGATACAGTAAACAAGAGATTAAAAATATATAAGAAAAGCAAGGAGTAGAAAAAAGAACAAGACCAAAATCAACAAAAATATATCCTTTCTGGTCCACACTTCATTGGGTAAATATACTACAAATGCCTACTTTATTTTGTTCCCAGGCAATATTTATTTTTTGATGGAGAGTGAAGAACTTAAAATAAGAGATGGTTGGATTTGTAAGAAAATATGCGACTAGGGTCTACACCCCCAGCAGCTTTACCAGAAGCCAGAGTAGTCCTAGGGACCCCAAGGAAGACACCACCCACTGCCCACTAAACCCCTTTAAGCCTGTCCACAACTCCAGATGGCACCCCGACTGCTGGTCTCCATATCCCAGCCTACTGCTTTGGAGGAAGTCTTTGGCTTTACCAGAGGCCAGGCAGGATTTAGTTAGGAATCTCAGGTAAGACACTGCCCACTGTCAGCTAACACTCCTAAAACACTCCTAACACTCCTAAAACACTCCTAAAAATAATAATCTTAGAGAGCACCCTCTCCCCTGGGCTCCATACTAGGGTCCACAGCCTGGGTAGCTTTACAGGAGGCCAGGCTGGTTCTAAGAAGGGTAAGACACCAGCCACCACCCACAAAACACCTTTAGGCCTGCCCAACAACTACAGACTGCATACACACACAGACACACATACACACACACACACACACACACACACACACAGACACACACACACACCATATCCTGGTCTACAACTTCAGAAGAAAACTTCTGCTTTACCAGAGGCCAGGCCAGACCTAGGGACCCCAGCCTCAGCAGTTGTACTGGAGGACAGCCTGGTCTTTGGGACTCCAAACTGTACCCCCTCCCACAGACTCTATATACTGCTCTATACCTTTAGAAGAAGGCTTTGGTTTTATCAGAAGCCAGGCAGGATCTAGTGACCCCTAGCCCCCAAAACCACAGAGGGAACACTGTACTGGACATGAAGACACACCTTTCACCAGAACCCTTGCCCATTTATACCAGAAGAACAGAGAGGAAAGAGAAACCAAGGAACAACATACCCATCCAAAAAAAGACAAACACAGGAATCAACACCTAGACAAATAACATCCTAAATCCAGATGCCTAAATGACAGTGTAAGAACACAATCAATAACAGAAAGGGAAATATGGCATTACCAGAGCACATCTTTACTACAACAGCAAGACCTGAACAATCCAACACAGCTGAAGCACAAGAAAATACCTTAAAATGACTTTATGAAAATGATAGATGTCCTGAAAGAGGATATGCAAAAAACCCTTAAAGAGATTGAGGAAAAGCCAAAAAAAAATTAGAAGAAAGCAATAAATCCCTAAAAGAAAGCAAAGAAAAAACAGATGAAGGAAACTGTTAAAGACCTGAAAATGGAAATAGAAGCAAAAGAGAAAACACAAATGGAGGGAATCCTGGAAATGGAAAATCTGGGTAAGCAAATAGGAACTACAGATACAAGCATCAATAACAGAATATAAGAAATGAAAGAGAGAATCTCAGGCATTGAAGACATGATAGAAGAAATAGATTAATCAGCTTAAGAAAATGTTAAATATAAAAAATTCCTAAAAACCATCCAGGAAATCTGGGACACTATGAAAAGAGCAAACAACATAATAATGGAAATAGAAGGAGAAGAAATCCAGCTCAAAAACCCAGAGAATATATTTAACAAGATCATAGAAGAAAATTATCCCAACCTAAAGAAGGACATCCCTCTAAAGGTACAAGAAAATTACAGAACACCAAATAGATTGGATAAGAAAAGAAAGTCCCCTCACCACATAATAATAAAAACATTAAACATATGGAACAAAGAAAGAATATTAAAAGTAGCAAGGGAGAAAGGCAAAGTAATATATAAAGGAAGACCTATTAGAATCACACCCAACTTCTCAATGGAGTCCCTAAAATCCAGAAGGACCTGGACCAATGTCTTGCAGTCTCTAAGAGACCATGGATGCCAGGCCAGACTATAATACCCAGCAAAACTTTCAATCACCATAGATGGAGAAAGCAAGATATTTCATGGCAAAGTCAAATTTAAACAATATCTAACCATAAATCCAGCCATACTAGAAGGAAAACTCCAACCCCAGGAAGTTAACTATACCTACAAAAACATAGGAAATAGATAATATCATACTAGAAAAACTCAAAGAAGGGAAACACACAAACACACACACAGACACAGGCACACACAGACACAGACAGACAGACACACACACACACACA
>LZPO01044438.1:351366-362910 GCA_001675575.1 Neotoma lepida | reverse complement strand
CCATCAACAACAAGATAATAACAGGAATTAACAATCATAGGTCATTAATATCCCTCAATATCAATGGACTCAATTTGCCAAAAAAAATAAATAAGTGAAAGACACAGGCTAATGGAATGGATAGGAAAACAGGACCTATGATTCTGCTGCAAATAAGAAACACACCTCACACCAAAGACAGACTTTAATTACCTCAAAGGAAAATATTAAGACAGAAGACCAATGAAAGAGAAAAACATGAGAAGAGAATAAAGAAAGGAATCATCCAGAGATTGTGAGAGTGTCTCACTCCCGTAAACCACTCAGATAAAAAGGTCTCAGTGCTGTGGATTTCTTTCATATCCTGTGTGCTGCCTTGAGACTGCTTCCCACAGGTGGCAATTGGTTGGGAAAAGACATTCCAATCAAATGGACCTAAGAAATAAGCTGGTATAGTTATCCTGACATCTAACAAAATAGACTTCAAACCAAAATTAATCAAAATAGATAGAAAAGGACATTTCATATTCATCAATGAAAAAATTCACCGAGATGATGTCCCCATTCTGAACATCTATGGCCCAAATACAAAGACACACACATTTGTAAAAGAAACATTACTAAAACTTAAATCACACATCAACCCCACACAATAATAGTGGGCGACTTTACCATCCACTTTCACCAAAGGACAGGTCATCCAGACAGAATCTAAACAGAAAAATAATGTAACTAACAGATGTTGTGATGCAAATGGACCTAACAGGTATCTAAAGAGTATTTTACACAAACACGAAAGAATATACCTTCTTATCAGCACCGCATGGAACCGCCTAAAAAATTGACCATATACTTTGCCACAAATTAAGTTGACATACACAAGAAAATTTAAATAAACCCCTGAATTTTATTAGAGGACCATGTATTAAAGCTGGAATTCAACAACAGCAGAAAGTCTAGAAACTCATGGAAACTGAACAACTGTCTACTGAGTTACCACTGGGCCAAGGAAGAAATAAAGATGTTAAAGACTTCCTAGAATTCAATGAAAATGAAAGCACAACATACCCAAACTTATGGGACACAATGAAAGTGGTGCTAAGAGAAAAGTCCATAGCACTAAATGCCTTCATGAAAAATTTGAGGAGATCTAATACTAGCAACTTAACAGCACACCTGAAAGCTCTGGAACAAAAAGAAGCAAACACACCCAAGAGGAATAGATGGCAGGAAATAATAAAACAAAGGGCTGAAATCAATAAAATAGAAACAAAGAGAACAAAATAATGAATCAATGAAACAAAGAGTTGGTTCTTTGAAAAAAATCAACAAAATAGATAAACCCTTATACAGATTAAATAAAAGGCAGAGAGAGCATATCCAAATCAAGAAAATCAGAGATGAAAACAGGGACATAATCACAAACTCTGAGGAAATCAAGAGAATCATTAGGTCATACTTCAAAAATCTGTGCTCTAGAAAATTGAAAAATCTAAAAGAAATGAACAAATTTTTTGATAGATACCACTTACCAAAGTTAAATCAAGATTAGACAATTTAAATAGACTCATAATGCCTAAGTAAATAGAAGCAGTTACTAAAAGTATGACAATCAAAAAAAGCCTAGGGCCAGCTGATTTTAGTGCAGAATTCTACCAGACTTTCAAAAAAGAGTCAATACCAATACTCTTCAAATTATTACACAAATAGAAACAGAAGGAACATTGCCAAATAATTTTTATGAGGCACAGTTACCCTGATACCCAACCCACACAAAGATTCAACAAAGAAAGAGAATTACAGACCAATTTCACTTATAAACATTAATGCAAAAATACTCAATAAAATGCTGATAAACCAAATCCAAGAACAAAACAAAAAGTTCATCCAACATGACCAAATAGGCTTCATCCCAGAGATGCAGGGATGGTTCAACATATGAAAATCTGTCAATGTAATCCCCCAAATAAACAAAATGAAAGAAAAAAAACCACATGATCATCTCATTAGATGCTGGAAAAGCCTTTGACAAAATCCAACACCTCTTCACGATAAAGGTCCTAGAGAGATCAGGGATACAAGGGACATACCTAAACATAATAAAGGCAATACACATCAAGCTGATTGCCAACATCAAATAAAATGGAGAGAAACTCAAAACAATTCCACAAAAATTGGGAACAAGACAAGGTTTTCCACTCTCTCCATATCTATTCGATATAGTATTTGAAGCTCTAGCTAGAGCAATAAGACAACTAAAGAAAATCAAGGGGATACAAATGGAAGGAAGAAGTCAAAGTATCATTATTCACAGAAGATATGATAGTATACATAAGCGACCACAAAAACTGTACCAGGGAACTCCTACAGCTGATAAATACCTTTAGCGAAGGGGCTGGATACAAGGTTAACTAAAAGAAAAAATCATTATCCCTCCTATATACAAATGACAAAAGGGTTGAGAAAGAAATCAGAGAATCAGTACCCTTTACAATATCCTCAAATAATATAGAATATCTTGGTGAAAATCTAACCAAGCAAGTGACAGACATGTATGACAAGAACTCCATGTCTTTGAAGAAAGAAATTATAGAAGACATCAGAAAATGGAAAGATCTCCTATGTTCATTTATCAGTAGGATTAACATAGTAAAAATGGCCATCTTACCAAAAGCAATCTACAAGTTCAATGCAATACTCATTAAAATCCCAACACAATTCTTTACAGACCTTGGAAGAACAATACTCAACTTTATATGGAAAAACAAAAAACTCAGGATAGCTTAAAAAAAACCCTGTACTATAAAAGAACTTCTAAAGGTATTACCATCTCTGATTTCAAGCTCTACTACAGAGCTATAGTAGTAAA
The DNA here is from genome assembly GCA_001675575.1 of Neotoma lepida. Classification (NCBI taxonomy): domain Eukaryota; kingdom Metazoa; phylum Chordata; class Mammalia; order Rodentia; family Cricetidae; genus Neotoma; species Neotoma lepida. Next base: position 360,062 of record LZPO01044438.1, on the reverse strand, counting down.
AACTGCATGATATTGGCTTAAAAACAGACAGGTGAATCAATGGAATTGAATCAAAGACCCAAATGTAAATCCACACACCTATGCTCACCTGGCTTTCTACAAAGAAGCCAAAAATATAAAATGTAAAAAAGAAAGCATCTTCAACAAATAGTGCTGGTCTTACTGGATGTCTGCATGTAGAAGAATGCAAATAGATACATATCTATCACCCTGCACAAAACTCAAGTATAAGTGTATCAAAGACCTCAATATAAATCCAGATACACTGAACTTGATAGAAGATATAGTGGGGAATAATATTGAATTCATTGGCACAGGCAACAATTTCCAATAGCACAGAACACCAATAGCGCTGGCACTAAGATCAACAATTAATAGATGGGACCTCATTAAATTGAAAAATTTCTGTAAGGCAAAGGACACTGTCAATAAGAAAACAGCAGCCTACAGAATGGGAAAAGATCTTCACCAACCCCACATCTAACAGAGGGCTGATTTCAAAAATATATAAACAACTCAAGAAACTAGATATCAAAAAGAAAAAAAAAACCAATAATCCAATTGAAAAATGAGGTACAGATCTAAAAAGAGAATTCTCAATAGAGGAATCTTAAATGACTGAGAAACTCATAAATGTTCAACATCCTTAGCAATCAGGGAAATGTTAATCAAAACTACTTTGCAATTCCATCGTAACATGTCAGAATGTCTAAGATCAATAACACAAGTGACAGCACATGCTGTCAAGGATTGGAGCAAGGGGAACATTCCTCCTTTGCTGGGAATGCAAATTTGTACAGTTATTATGGAAATAAATAAGGCAGTTCCTCGGAATCAATCTACTTCAAGACCCAGCTATACCACTCTTGGTCATATAACCAAAGAATGCTCAATCATGCCACAAGGAAACTTGTTTGACTATGTTCATAAGCAGCTTTATTTGTAATTGCCAGAACCTGGAAGTAAAGTAGATATCCTGTAGTTGTTTTTAATATTTACTCTTGGCATTTGGCTTTTTTAGGGTCTTTAGGGGACATGCCACCCAGCCCGAATAAATCACTGTAATGAGAACCTCAATGGTCTGTATATATCAATTTATTAAGGGGTTCTATGGGGAAAACAGACTCACTGATACAGGGTAAGGTAAATCCAGTTTCAGAGTCCTTGGAAAGCTGGGGACTAATCACACTGCTTCACCCTACCTGATCTGGTCTTCATTACCCAAGAGAATGCGACCTCCTTTCTCTTCCCTTTTAAGTAGTCATGTAGGCAGATAAGAAGCCCCACCTCTATCAGGCCAGATAGCCCAAGTTCATGGGTAGAGCTAATTCCCACTACAAATCACAGAGTCTTATTCTTTCTTATGAATGCCCAGCTTTAGCTTGACTTATTTCTAGCTAGCTTTTTCTTAACTTACATTATCCTGTCTTCCTTTTGCCGCTGGGTTTTTATCTTTGTCTATTTCTGTATACCTTTCTTTACCTCTTTCTCCGTGGCTTGTTGTGTAGCTGGGTGACTGACCCCTGGAGTCTTCCTCTCCTCCTCTTTCTCACTCCTTGATCTCCCTCTCCCCAGATTTCTCCTCCTATGTATTCTCTCTGCCTGACAGCCCTGCTTATCCTATCTCCTGCCTTGCTATTGGCCATTCAGCTCTTTATTAGACCAGCCAGGTGTTTTAGAAAGGCAAAGTAGCACAGCTTCACAGAGTTAAACAAATGCAACATAAAAGAATGCAACACATCTTTGCTTCATTAAACAAATGTTCTGTTCTTAAAATAATATTCTACAACAATGTATCTCAACTAAGAAATGAATAAAGAAAATGTGGTACATTTACAAAATGGAGTATTGCTCAGCTGTTAAAAACAATAATGTCATGGAATTTGCTCACAAATGGATGGAACTAGAAAAAATCATCTTGAATGAGGTAATCCAGACCCAGAAAGACAAACATGGTATGTACTCACTCATAAATGGATATTAGCTGTAAAATAAATGATAGCTATACTACAATTCACAGACCCAGAGAGAAAGGGTAATAAGGAGGCTTCATGGGGGGAATACCTGGATCTCCATGGGAAGGGGAAATAGAAGACATTTCTTGAGTGGACTGAGGGTGGTTAGGGATGGGAACATGTGCGATCAGGTTGGAGGGGCAGGGGGTGAGTGTACTGAAAGAGACTACTGGAAAGGGTGGGCATTTCAGGGTCAGGTAAAAACCTGGTACAAGGGAATCTCCCAGAAATCTACAAGGATGACCCCAGCTATGATTCCTAGTAGTAGTGGACATGTAGCCTGACCAGGCTATCTTCTGTAACCAGATACTACCTAGCCCAATTGTCTTCAGAGAGCTACATCCAGCAACTGATGGAAACAAATGCAAACCCACAGCCAAACATTAGATTGAGTTCAAGGAATCCTGTAGAAGAGGGGGAGAAAGGATTACAAGGGGTAATCAAAGCCAAGAAGTCAAGAACACCATGAGAAAATTCACAGAATCAACTAATCTGGGCTCATAGGGGCTCACAGAGACTGAGCCAACAACCAGTGAGCCTGCATGGCACTGACCTAGGTACTCTGAAAATGTGTGACAGTTGTATAGCTTGGTCTTCTTGTGGGATTCCTAACAGTTGGAGTAGGGGGTATCTCTGACTCTTTTTCTGGCTTTTGGGACCCTATTCCTCATACTGGATTGCCTTGTCCAACCTTAATACAATGGGTGGTTTCTAGTCATACTGCAACTTTGTATGCCATGTTCTGATGATGCCCATGGGTAGCCTGCCCTTTTCTGAATAGAAATGAGGGAGGAGTGAATGGGGAAGGTAGAGGGAAGATGAGAGAAAAGGATTGGGAGGAGAGGAAGAAGAGGAAACTTCAGCCAGGATTAAAATTAATTTATTATAAATAAATAAATAAATAAATAAATAAATAAATAAAGCAGGGAATAAGATGAATAAAAAGAAAATATGCATAAATGCTTATAAATTATTACGAGTTATTTCCATATCTACTGCTGTATTTGGGAAATTTTCTAAGGGGCACATACAAACCTATTGCTGAAGCTGAAAAAGCTGAATTATAGAAATTTCAACATATAACATATTATAGGAATTCCAACATATAAATATATTGCTAGAGTTGAAAAAGCTGGAGTATAGGACTTCCAACCTATGCAACATTTATTTATTTGTTAAGTGTTCTGGAGCTAAAACAATTTCTAATGTTTGTCCCTTCAAGAACTTTCATCATTTTTTTTCTGTCTCTTTAGAAAACATGAATATTTTGGAGACAGTGCAGAGGTGAGTCATTTTCAACAGTCTGTTTGGTTAAACTTGAAGCACCCATGATCAGGAATTTGTATTGGCAAGTTGGTGTCCAGGAGGAACTGATGCTCTGCCAACACCCCCTACAATCAATTGTGAAAGTCAGTGTGTTGAAACTGCATACTACATTTTCCATTTCTAAGCAAATGTGGCAAGAAAAGCTATTTGAAAAAGGTATCTCAATCATCAGAGGCCAATAAATCAGTTTTCTGCTCCAGTGACATAAACCAAAAAATTAAAAGAAAAAGAAAGCAATTACAAAAAGACACATTTTACACACACCAGACATATGTATACATCTAGCATTAGGCATACATGTAAAACACACATTCCAGAGGAAAAAATCGTTCTCTTTTTTAACTTGTATTTATTTATAAGTGTCTGTAAATTATTTCAGAGGCAATCTAATATATTGAAAAATAGAGAAAAACTTACTCCAACTAAGCAACCAATATGGTTGCTATAAAATGAAAATCTATGCATAAATATCAACTTCAAACAATCATTTACAGTCTAAAATAAATGCTCATCTTAACTTGAATCAATAATTTTCTCAGTAGTGATATTTAAATTCTAGTATCAATCCTGTTATCACTTATGTCTCTCCTAATGGGAAAAGATTTTGAGTGGTTTCATGGTAGTAAAAAGGAAATGCAATGAATCATGATGATTATTTGAATGTATTTTAAACCTTATTAAAACAGTTCATATATTTGTCTTTTCTTCCCACAAGGGCAATAAAAATTTCATTTAGACTAAATTATTTTAACTTTCCCTACCACTTTCTGGATTGCTTAAACCTGAAGAATACTACTGATTTGCCTTCTAAAGGGTTATAGAAACAAATGTTTTATTCTATGTGGGAAGTATGAATTTGTCATGATCCTTCTTTTCTATAATAATCAACAGAGGATTGATGACAGAAAATTAATGATAAAAAGTCTGTCTTGTGTTTCTGCTTTGACTTTTCTCAGTGATGGAATATTACCTGGAAGTATAAGTTGAAATAAACAAACCCTTTCCTCCCCAACTTGCTCTTGGTCATGGTGTTTCATCCTGGCAATAGAAATCCTAAGATAGGTTATATAATCAAGCCATTGCAACCAAGACAACAAATACATTTCTGACTTATATGCATATGATGACCAATGTTATAATAATAGTGCCTGCTTAGTGCACTTTCACAAAGATCCTTATTTATTTACATAGAGAACTTTTCAACAATTATTAAAGAATTCAAGTCATTGGCACCCATGAAATTGTTAATTTCTTGAATGCTTCTGAAATGCAGACAATAAAGTCAACTTAGAAATTGAACTTTTATTTTACTCTGTTATTATATAATGTTTAGTCTAAGGAATAACAACATATATGAAAAATAAATTCTTCTCCACCTTCCTACTCACCCAATTTCACGTCCCCACCCTCTCTCTGTCTCATTCTGTCTGTTTCTCTCTCACTCCCCTCTCTCTATTTCTGGTCTGTAACAGGTCCTCTGTGTATATGTTATAGCTGATAGCTTGGTGTTTTTCTAGGACTCCTAAAAGTGGGGTGGGGTGTCTCTTACTCATTTGTCTGCTTTTCAGACACTTTCCTCTTAGTGGGTTTCCTTGTTCAACCTTAATATGAGGAATTTCACCTTGTCTTATTCTATCTTGTTTTGTCATATCTGGGTGTCATCTCTTGTAGGCCTGTTCTTTTCTGAAGAGGAAATGAAAAGGAGTGGATCTGGGAGAGAGAGGAGGTGGGGGTAGCTGGGAAAAGTGAAGGGAGGGGAAACTATGGTCTGGCTCTATTGTTTGAGAGAAGAGTCTATTTTCAATAAAAAATTTAATTAAAAAATCAAAACAAACAAAAAATGGTAAGACAAAAAATAGCAAAACAAAATGAAAAGCACACAAAAAATATGGAGTCCATTTTGTATTGGCCAATTAATTCTAGACATAGAATCTACCTTGGAGTTTGATTGATATACCTAGTTTCACTCCATTGGAGAAAACAGATTTTCACTTTGCCAGCAGATACCAATTGCAAATAGCTTCATGGATAGGGGTGGAACTTTGTGTCCATGTCCCCTTCTCCATGGTTGGATTTTGTCCGATTTGAACTTGTACAGGTCTTGTGTATTCTACGATAGTGTGAATTAATATGTGCATTAATCCTGTTGTGTCTGGAAAATGCTGTTTCCTGGGGGTCATTCACCATCTCTGGCTCTTATATATGCAAATTATAATCTTTCTACTTCTTCTTCCAAATATATCCCTGAACCTTAAGGTGTAGTGATATATTGTGCCCTGCCAAATATTGTGTACCCTAATAAAACTTATCTGGGGTCAGAGAACAGAGCAGCCACTAGATAGACATAGAGTCCAGACAGTGGTGGCATACATGCCTTTAATCCTATCACTAGGAATGCAGAGATCCATCTGGATCTCTGTGAGATCAAGGCCACACTGGAAACTAATGGGGGAAATTATTAAGGCAACTCCACGTAGTTAACTTAAGGTTTATTTAGGGATTTAGGGCAACTTACAGTAAGTAAAGGGGTAGGTCACAGGGTCCAGGAGAGATGAGGTGCAGTCCAGCGGTGTTCTCTGGAGAACTCTGCTTAGTCCACCCTCCAACGTCCGTGATCCAGGAACCAAGTGCTCCAGCACGGACTCTCTTTCTTCTTAAGGGCTCCTCATTCTTAATGGCTCCTCTCTAGGCTCCGCCCCTGGGGGGGGCGGTCTGAGGTAGGCGTGGCAGTTACCCGAAGCCTCAGTAAGGGTTATGCTTCCAGGTCATAGCTGGAACTGCTTCCCACTACAGGAAACAGAGCCAGGCATGGTGGTACACACGCCTTTAATCCCAGGATTTGAGATCTATGTCATGCTTGGGAAAGACACATGCCTTTAATCCCAGGAAGTAATGGCAGGAAGCAGAAAGGTATGTAAAGCATGAGAACCAGAAACTAGAGGCCTTTTAAGCTTAGAGGCTTTTGAGCAGCAGTTCAGTTGAGATTCATTTGCATGAGGACCCAGAGGCTTCCAGTTTGAGGAAACACCATCAGCTGAGGAGCTGGCAAGGTGAGGTTGGCTGTGGCTTGTTCTGTCTCTCTGATCTTCCAGCATTCACCACAATACCTGGCTCCCTGGTGTTTTCTATTGTAAGACCTTTTGAGATTTGTGTTACATTAAGGGGGCAGATTTGATAAAGATATTCTATTTAGAGTTGAGTGCTCTCATTCTGTCTCTCATCCATTTATGGTTCTCTGTGTCAATTCCTATCAATTGCAAGGCACAATGTCCGTTTATGGATCTCTGTATCAATTCCTATCAATTGCAAGGAAAAACTTCCCTCGTGTGGGTTGAATGAATCATTGATCTATGGGTATAGAATTGTGTCAAAGGAGTCATTGTATTGCTATGTGCATTTATCAGAATAATAGCAGTAGATTTTTGTTGAGAGCCAGATCAATCCAAGGCTTTCTCAGAGGGCCTGATGAAAGGACAAAAGGAACCTAGTTCTCTATCTCTGCTCAGAAGCAGACTTGGCAAGACCAGTCTGGGGCTTACACTAGGACCTCGAATGAGTTAAGGTTTTTGTTTCTGGGAACTTGGATTTTCCCCTTAAAGAGACTGAAATTTTCAGTCTCAAGGCCACCGAGGGCTCAATCTGCAGTGTTAAGATACCCTGTATTCCCTTTGTGTAACATCACTTGGTTAGCCTCCTACTGATTTTGTCCCATCTTATGATCGATAGTTTTTGCTGACTTTGTCCCATTTCTCCCCTGGTAACAAGGTATAGGGTGTTCTACTTCTTAATAGGATTTACTTGGCATAAGACATAGCTTATGCAAGACCTCCTGATCCCAAAATTTCTTATCTTCTCTATCTTATAGCTCCTTATCTTCTGATCTCCTCCTCCTCTTCAGGACGCTGTAACTGAAGAACAACCTGCAGGTCCCAGTCAGATTTTCCCCTAGGGCCCATAACCTATCTTGTCTCAGATTTTTGGGCTACTTTAGCAGTGCCAGGTATGATTTTTATCCCATGGAGTGGGTCTTATATCCAATAAAATGGTGTTTGGTTACTCCCATAACATTTGTGCCACTGTTATGCCAGTATATGTTGCAGGCAGGTCACTCTTGTAGTTTGCAGGGTTCATAGCTGGGGGATAATGATTATTTTTTTCCACTGGCAGCATGAATAGTACTTGGTGGAACCATGAGTGCTAGTCAATAGGAGTAAAGCTTCTAGTTGAGCATCACTTCAATTTCCCCCTGTTCAATTGCATAAGTAAGTGATATCTTCAGCAATAGGGACTTGCCATCAGGTTGTTGGAGGTAACCAATAGCCTTGGCAACAGTTTGTTATATTTGGGGGTGTCTATGGGACCCCTTTGGCTAGTGACTCATCAAGATGTAACCCATCCCTGGCACTGGTTTTACTTGGTAGTGTAAGATACCTAGTTGGGACATTGTCCCTCCATTGTATGGTAACTCCATTTAGACTCCTTTCATATATGTACATATTTTAAAAGCCTCTATAGTAATGGATTTCTATATGGCTTTTCAAAAGGCCTTTAGTTTTAGTTGTCCTTCCCTACATATCCCCACTTTACTCTCCTCTCCTATCCCTTCCCCATTTAAATCTCTTCTTCTAGTTTCCCTTTACTCTCTTTATAACTATCTTAGAGTTTCTAGTGCTGTGAAAATACACCATGACCTCAGCAACTCTTTTAAAAAAACATTTAATTGGGCTGGCTCACTTACATTTCAGAGGATCAGTCTATTATTATCATGATGGGACATGGCAGCATGCAGGTTCATATGGTGCTGGAGAAGTAGCTGAGAGTTCTATATGTTGCAAGCAACAGGAACTGGTTTGAGACCCTGGGTGATATCTTGAGCTTATATGAGACCTCAAAGACCACTTCCACAGTGAAAGACTTTCTCCAACAAGACCATACCTACTCCACAAGGCCACAACTCCTAATAGTGCCACTCCCTTTGAGGGCCCTTTCCTTTCAAACCACCACAATAATGTTATATTTTTAATGCTTACAGAGAAACTATAAATAAATTTGTACATAAGAAAGTTATCCCTTCACTGTTCCCATGACCAGTAACTTAACTGAAATGACATAGCATGATATTTGAAAATAAGGCATCTACAAGAAATCATACTTATTTTGATGTTTACTTCAACAAGACTGATAAAATGTGTCAGATGTCAAAACAAAACCATGTGTAGATAACTTCATTCCCCTAAGTAGGAATGTTCTTAATCTGTTCTGTTAATCAGGTATGAATATAGAGGAAAGTCCCTGGCTGACATTGTTCTTGATATTCTCTCTCTCTCTCTCTCTCTCTCTCTCTCTCTCTCTCTC
>LZPO01044438.1:323521-338291 GCA_001675575.1 Neotoma lepida | reverse complement strand
GACCACGTTGTCAATATAGGAAAGAAAATATCTAAATATTCTGTCTGGTTTAAACTTATTCAATAATATTGAGTGCCATTTCTTTCAAAAACAGATTACCATATTTGGAATAAATATTAAATTTCTGGACTGTGAGATGGGTCAGACAGTATATTAGTCAGGGTTCTCTAGAGTCACAGAATATATAGAATGAATATCTCTCCATATGTATGTATGTATATTGGAATTTATTGGAATGACTTATAGGCTGCAGTCCAACAATGGCTAGCTGTGAATGGAAAGTCCAAGAATCTAGTATCTATTCAGTCCCATGAGGCTGGGTATCACAGCTGGTCTTCTGTATATACTGGAATCCTGAAGAAGTAGGCTCCAACACCAGTGAAGGAGTGGATGTGCTGACAAGGCAAGGGCCAACAGGTGAAGAACGTTCCCTTCTTTCTTCCATTGTCCTTATATAGGCTTCCAGCAGAAGGTGTGGCCCAGGTTAAAGGTGTGCCTTCCAGCCTCCAGATATGGATCAAAGGCATGTTGTCTTCCTGCCTCAAGATGTGGATCACAAGTGTGCCCTCCATTTCTGGATTATAGTTCATTCCAGATATAGTCAAGTTGACAACCAAGAATAGCCATCAGAGACAGTAAAGAATTTGCTGCCAACCCTGATGAACTGAGTTTAGTCTCTTGCATCCACATCACAGAAGAAGAGAATTGACTCCTCCAAGTTGTCCTCTGACACCCCCCCACACACACACACACACTTCTCACCTTAATCTGACATCAAGATGTGGGAGAATGGCTTTGAAGATCTCACAAATATGAAAAAGGGTCAAGTTCTCAAGGTGATGCCCTCTTCTCCACTGATCTTTGTCATTATATTCCTCTGATACACTTAACCTTACTGAAAGTCATAACTGATGTCTGTGATTTGTAAAGATAGCAAGGGATGGCTCATCATTCCCCTGCTACAGTGAGCCCTTTGTTAATCCATTCAAATTGCAAATCAGTGCCTATGCCACGTGGAGACTGAGGTTTCCTTAGGAAAGGAAAACATCCAGACTTCCCTTTGAGATCCTATTGTGGGCTCGAGAGGCTTCCCAAGGCATTACCTTTTCATAGTTCTTTTGATGGAGAATAGAAGCAAGTTTTCTCCTCATCCTTTAATTCAAATATCTATCTAGAGCATACCTTTCTAATAAGAGGCAGCAACAAGTAGAGAAATTTATGTCTACTTCAATTCTTTTCTATCTTCCTTCTTTTCCTTCTCCATCTAATCATTTCCTAACCACAAACAGTCAGTGTCACATTACATTCACCTGGTGATCTTTTTTCCTTGTGCCATGTGTAAGTAATCTTAAGAGACTACCATAATACAAGAATGGGGTAGAGAATAGCTTTACAAATTGCCTTCTTTAGCCTATAGCTTTGAAGCATGAGATTTGGGAAATCATTTCTAAAAGTAATTCTGGCCTTGCAAAGCTATTACCAAATGGCATAATTCAGCATAGAATGTACTCATCCATCATTTTTTCAATATAAGTGCAAGCTATTTACCAATGTCATGGTGAATACATCACTGGATACACTTACACAAAGTAAGATATCTACAATTCTAGTGTTATAATTTTATGAGACTCTTGTTTAATATATGATTATATATTAACATATTTGACCAAAATTTTGTCATGTGGTATGTGATTATATTGATGAACCATACATAGGTTCTGTAACAAGATACAATCATCCCTCAAGCATATGAATATGTAAAGAAAATGAAGTCAGTTGTTTACAGAGAAAAGCGAAAGATGACTAATCAGGGAGAACTGGTTTGTAGAGAAATTGAGAAAATAATGTCAATTTGTAAGAGTAAAACACAAGCATGAATGATTTTTTTTTATTTCATTTTTCTGTTTCTATTGGGAAATTGTTTGCCTGATAACTCAGAAAGGTAATATTACACAAATGTCTTCCATCCCAAGAAACTGGGGCTCAAAAGACAAGTTTTTATATGACATTTATCAGTTGGTGATAATAATGCATATCTTATACATATACTCTTGGATTTATTAAAAATTTATTCAAAATTTCTAGCCTGTGATCATTTCAAAGAGTCATTTTCCAGTGTACAGTATGATCAACTGATTCTGTAATTCTCTAAGTGTTCTAAAACTATTAGAAAAATACCAGGTATAAGATGTGAATATTTCTCTAATCAAAAAAAGGAACTGGCCAGGTGATGGTGGCGCACGCCTTTAATCCCAGCACTTGGGAGGCAGAGGCAGGCGGATCTCTGTGAGTTCAAGGCCAGCCTGGGCTACCAAGTGAGTTCCAGGAAAGGCACAAAGCTACACAGAGAAACCCTGTCTCAAAAAACCAAAAAAAAAAAAAGGAACTGACATTTTCAATAACCTTATCTAAAATGTCCTAGAGTCCTTAATAAAAATACTAAAATAACACAAGGTATGCCATCAAACATATTTCCACACTAAATATCCTTTAATGTTTCATAAATACTAAATCTGACAAGAAACTGGTTTGTAGTCCACATTACTACAGTCCCATTCTTCTAACTTCACAGATTATTTCAAAGGCAATTTCCACCACTATGTGACTGTAAAGTACTGATTTTTTAAAAATTCTCCTTAAATACAGTTCAAGGCTTAAAACAGTGAGCAGTTCCTCCTCTGCTGCAAATTACATATAGCTCTCTTAAGAAAAAGGAATTAAATTGCCTTTCAAATTGAACATATTAATTTAATTTAAGTGAATTAAATATCATGCTGTTAAAAAGCCAACCTGATTTAAAACTTGTGATTTAATAGTTCTGTATTTTAAATTATAAGGTAACAAATAATAATGTTGTAATAGCATAGGAAGAAGTGTGAACTTATAGTATCTACCAAAGCCAGAAGAAAGTATGAGGAGAAATTCTTCATCTGGCATAGGGATTTCCCACCCATTTTCTGTCAAAACTTATTGCACCCCCACACAACTATAAAGGTCCTCAATATACCTAACTCCAGCCTCTTCCCCCAGTGGTAAGACTTGAGACAGAAAAGATCATCTATTTTCCTCAAGGCTGACCTTGAATAAAAGTATTTATTTCCACTGGCTTCTATCTTTCAATTTTTTTTGGTAGGGCACCAAGAAGCATGAAACTTAAATTACTGTAAAAAATATCACCCAATATCAATGGAATTATCAAGTTGCATTCATTTGGAAATAACTTACTTAGAGCTACAAGCAATAGACAAATACTAACAAAGTACATGTGCCTTATTTCACTCTATTTACATTTGCACAAATAACTTGCAAAATATTCACAATGCCATGTTATAAATTTCTACTTAATAAAATAGCACTAAGTATTGTTTCTATAATTCTTATGACTTATGACTTATCTTAATGTGGAATTATTCTGAGCCTTGCCTCTACTAATGAGAATTTAATTTTATTGAATGTTTACAAGATTATATGTTTCAAGGGACATATAATTCTATTTCAGACAGCAATTTATTTAAGGCATGATCAGAAAAATGAAACAATTGCAAAGTCAATCTGTTGACTGTTCAATGACATTATATGCTTATAAGAGTAAACAAACTTTTTGATCCTCAGAATCATGCCATGAATAAATTGGCCTTTTGAACAGAACGTACCTAAGGAGACAAACTGACATTTACCTATAATTTGAAAGCAGCTTGTTCCACTGGTCATATGTTCTTCAGGGTATGCTTGCTTTTGTACATATGAGTCAAGAACAGCATCTGAAGAATGAAAAGTAATTGAATAGTGGCTAATTTCTAAAAACCTGAATTCCAGAAACTTTAGATCCAGAGAACCCTTTGATTTTCAACTACCATGAACTGACTTTGAAAATCAACAGTCGTAAAATCTTTTGAACTGAACAAAGCCTTGCCATGAAAGAATGGCAGTTCTTATGAATCTAGGAATTTCATGTTGTTCCTTGGAGTACAAAAAGGGTTCAGAAAAATCTAACAATGCTATGTTAAGAGAAAATTTGTCAAATTCCAAGTCACAATGTCAACTGATGTGGAGTTTCAAATCTTTGTATTATATACCATGTAATGATATTGTTATAGAAGCCATGGGCCTGGAAGTAATCCAACATATGGAAGAAACCTAGTAAGCTTGTAAGAACCCAGTAAAGGAAAGGAAGCCATTCAAACATGGAACTAATTCAGTTTCAATGTTGCAAAGGAAAGATGAATCTTAAACATATCTGCAAATTATGTGACTTTTTCCATCAAATAGCAAAGTCAAATTTTCTATCCCACTATTTTTGAACATTGAGTTTTGTTACTGATCAATATCTGATGGAGATAATGCTGATTAAATGACACTATATGACTTCACAAGCTACAATAGAAAAGACAGCATGGCTCCTGACTTGCTTTCTCAGAACCTTTAGGTTTGGAACAAATGTCTCACAGTATAAAGAAGAACTATCAAAGAGAAAGGCCATATGTAAGTGTTTATATCAAAATCCACCATTCTAATCTAAACAAAAACTGAAAGCATCCGTGGGACACATAAGCAAACTTTGAAAGTGTTCCAATTTCCTTGAATGTCTGAATGAAAAAGCATAAGAGACTCCAAGTGAAAATGCATCAAGTTGAACTAAGTCAAACACTAAAACTACAAACAGATGATTAAATATTTTAAAATCATCGTTACTATTTTACACCATTAAATATGGATCATAACACTGAAAAATGGAACATACAATAATACTAAAGAACTAGGCACTTAATCACATTTTGTTAATATTACATTCTTTGTTGTTTACAAAAATATTTCAAAAAGCTTAACATAATATACATGATTAGAGACTAAATAATATATATTTTTAAATGTGCCAAGAGCAAAGGAGACCATTTCCTGAATATAACATCAGTAGCAAAGACATTGAGAGCAACAATTTAATAAATGGGACCTCCTGAAACTGAGAAAGTTCATAAGGCAAAGGACACATTAATAAGACAAAACGACAGCCTACAGAATGGGAAAAGATCTTCACCAACCCCACATCTGACAGAGGGCTGATCTCCAAAATATATAAAGAACTCAAGAAACTAGACATCGAAATATCAAACAATCCATTAAAAAATGGGCTACAGATCTAAACAGAGAATTCTCAACAGAAGAATCTCAAATGGCAGAAAGACACTTAAGGAATTCCTCAACATCCTTAGTCATCAGGGAAATGCAAATCAAAACGACTCTGAGATATCATCTTACACGTGTCAGAATGGCTAAGTTCAAAAACACTGATGACAGCTTATGTTGGAGAGGATGTGGTGCAAGGGGAACACTCCTCCACTGTTAGTGGGAGTGCAAACCTGCACAGTTGCTTTAGAAATCAGTCTTGAGACTTCTCAGAAAATTGGGAATCAATCTACCTCAAGATCCAATGATACTACTCTTGGGCATATACCCAAGGGATGCTCAATCATACCACAAGGACAATAGCTCAATGATGTTCATAACAGCATTATTCTTAAAAGCCAGAACCTGGAAACAACCTAGATGCCCCTCAACCGAAGAATGGATTAAGAAAATGTGGTACATATACACAATGGAGTATTACTCAGCTCTAAAAAATAATGACATCATGAAATTTGCAGACAAATGGATGGAACTAGAAAATATCATCCTGAGTGAGGTAACCCAGACTCAGAAAGACAAACATGGTGTATAGTCACTCATAAGTGGATAGTAGATATAAAGCAAAGGATAATCAGACAACAACCCATAGCTCCAAAAAATATAAGAAACAAGTAGGACCCTAAGAGGGACACATTGATCACCTTGAGAAGGGGAAACAGAGGAGATATCCATGAGTAAACTGGGGATGATGAGGGGGAATAGAGAGGAGGGGATGGAGAATGAGAACATCAGGGAATGGGATGGTCGAGCTGGGGGAGGGACAGAGTGGGAGAACAATGAAAGAGATATCTTGATAGAGGGAGACGTTATGAGATTAGGGAGAAACCTAATGCTAGAGAAATTCTCAGGAATCCACAAGGATGACTGCACCTAAGAGTTAGTGGGGAGGGTGCCTGAACTGGCCTAACCTGGTAATCAGATCGGTAAATATCCTAAATGTCATCATAGAGCCTTCATCCAGTTACTGATGGAAGCAGATGCACAGATCCACAGCCAAGCACCAGGCCGAGCTCTGGGAGAGGGAAGAGGGATTATATGAGCAAAGTGGGGTGGTCAAGATCATGATGGGGAAATCTATAGAGACAACTTGACCAGGCTCATATGAACTCACAAATGTTAGACCAACAGCTGTGGAACCTGCATGGGACCAGACTAGGCCCTCTGCATATAGGAGACAGTTTTGTAGTTTGGTCTGTTTGAGGGGCCCTAGGATCAGGATCTATCCCTGGTGCATGAGCTGGCTTTCTGGAGCCCATTACCTATGGTGGATGCCATGCTCAGCCTTGATGCAGGGGATAGGGGCTTGGTTCTGCCTCAACTGAATGTACCAGGCTTTGCTGACTCCCCATGGGAACCCCTACGCTTTTGGAGGAGGAGATGAGAGTTGGGTTGGGGGAAGGGAAGGCTGGGGGGAGCAGAAAAAGGGATGAGAGGGGGATCTGTGGTTGGTATGTAAAATGAATAAAAAAAAATTCTTAAATTAAAAAAATGCTCCAAGAGAAAACAAAAGTGTAAACAAAAACACATGCTAATTAAGCTAAAATAAAACTCAATTCTCTTATATCTTAAAGGTCATTTTTTCCTATTAATAAATGCAAGTTTTTATATTTTTGTGATTAAATAATCAAAAAGGTATACTCAACAGCATTTACTTCTTGAACAAAGTAAAAAAGTTTAATTTTAAAAGAGAATTTCAAAAATAAGGTATTATGTCCCATAATACCCAACAGGTTTTCAATTACTGATGAGTTTTTCATTGCTTTCTATCATTCTTTTTCTTATGTTTTAGATTAAATGAGATAATCTTAACTGAAAGAAATACAAAATTGTATGAATTTTAAAAATTAAAATACCATTTGATCTTTTTCTAAACCACATGATTTGAAGTGTGTCTTCATATAACAAGAGTTCTTTTTTAATCTACTTACTTCTGTTGAAAATGACCAAATAGCTTCCAAATGTGGCAAAACTAAAATAGATTCCATCGTGACAAGGAAGCAAGGCAGCAAGCAGCAAGTGTTGTGTCTGGATTAGGAAGCTGAGAGCTCACATCCTCAACCACAAGCAAAAAGCAGAGCAAAGTGGAAATGGGGCAAGGCCTTAGTTCTCAAGCCCACCCCCAGTGACATACTTGCTTTATACCTCCTAAGCCTCCTCAAACGGTACCACCAACTGGGGACCAAGGATTCAAATATCAGACCCAGGAAAAATCCTCATTTAAGCAGTCACAGTATTTTCCCAAACTTATAACTGAATATTCAGTTCTTTGCTATCTCTGCTATATTTAAAACTCCAGAAGAAACTGATTCATAGGAATAAAAGTGCTTTCTTCACAGTGCTTCCTAGAAAACTTAGTAAATACAAAATTTTAAGTGGGCACTATACTACAAACAACAGTTTCAAGTAAACTGATAAGAAAGTAGCATCAGTACTGAATTTATTAACAAGAAACACATTAAAGTCACTATACCTCATAGGAACTGCTTGTCTCATCACAAAATGTCTACATGGACAATAAATATGAAAGACATTCTGTATTAGCTCTACAATATATAAAGTATATATGTAAGCATCATATGTAATGCTATATGATCTAGTACACCATGAAAACAAAGAAAACAGGTGAAACTCTAGATATGGGAATAATGTTTCTCTGTTTTGTTTATGTGATGCTGGGGATAGAACCCAGGGCCTTATTAATGATAGACAAGCATTCTCTATCACTGAGACACATCTCCAAAATTTAATTTTAATTTAACCGAACACACACAATACACTCTCAAGAACTTATCAATATAGAAGTGTATGAGGTTTTTTTTATAACTTTTTTCCTTTCTTCAAAATATACTGTACATGTGTCAAATACACATATGTCAAAATATACTGTATGTATGCCAGACATCAATTTAGACTAGGTATTTCTTTATTGACACATATTCACATGTGACTAGTTGGTACAGTTTTGAATAGTATAAGCCGATATGTCTTTCTCATGCTAAGTTACCCCAGTTTGGGTGCCTTAGTTTTGGCTCTGGAAATCAATTGTTCCTTATCACACAATAGGCATTGTAGATTTTATCAATCACTATACCCTCTTCTTTTTATCTTTAGCAGATGGAGCGTGGAGGCTCCATATAAAGCAGATATGTTAAGCAAAACAAGTCAAAATAAGGCTCAGAATGATGAATACTGCATGCTTTCTCCCTTTTACAGAATTTATATTTAAATTTGTGTGTGTGTGTGTGTGTGTGTGTCTGTGTGTGTGTGTGCAATAAGACTTCCTAGGGAGATGCAATGTACATGTCTACTCACCCCAGATAGGAAGCCCATGACAGATCAAAATACAGATACCACCAAAGTCCTACTTGGCCAACCAATGAGTTTTATTGGGTGTCAGGACATGATCAAAAGAATGACTCATGGTAAACAATGCCTTGGGGAACTGTGAGAGAGCCTCTAGGAAAAAAAGGCAGAGGGCCTTTTACTTCACATGCATTTTGTTCCTGGATTGTTCTTGGACATGATTTTGTGCCTCCTGGAACAAATATTCACATTCAATATATGAGAGATATTTATTCTTGCTGGATGTCAGAACATAGCTATAGAGCACAATCTGGTGAAAGGATATGCTGAGTGCTGTCCTCTGTGTACCCTAAATCTTGATATGGCCTTCTGCCTTGTTTTTGTGCTTTCCAAAGTATAACCTATAATACATACCAAGCAATTGTGGTTAAATTGGTATGTCCTGAGAAATTTCTAGGAAAGGGCTGCTCTGTTAATATTTAGTATGTGCTTACTGGCATTTATTTACATGCTTTTCTGATCATGTTTTTCTGAACTTAACCAATCTCCCTTAATTCATTGTTTTCCTTATTACATTTGTGCAACACTGAAACTGAAATAAGACTGTCTACAGCATTAGACTGTAGTCTGAACCATTCTTTAAGGTCGTCAAATCCTAGGTCTCATAGACAGATCTGCATAGCTTGTCGAAGGTAGACATTTGGGAGTTACTTACAGGGACAGAAATGACTAAAAGACAGCTGCATTGCCAAAACTCACCCCTGCACTGGTGACAGCTCACAAAAGCTGGGGACGTGGAACATACTACACAGCTTACAGGCAGCTCAACATGTGAGAGAGTGTCCCTTGCAAGTGACTCAGTTGGTCTAAACCTCTTCTAGGCAGTTGGGCTGGTGTCTACTTCTTCCAGGCAGCTGATCTGATCTCAGAATCTTGACTTTTGACTTTTCTTAAGAGTGACTCTCAGAAGTCTTTATTCCTTACTGGCGGGAAGAAGAGGCTTACTAATCTGGGCATTTTCAGGGACTTCCAGAAGATATTTTCAATTGTTTACCTTTTGGCTTAATAGACATCCATGGGGGACAGAATGTTTCAATCTCAAAGAAAACTGATACACAACAGTGTGTCCATTTGTATATTATGAAACTAGAAATGTGACTACAAGAAGAGCAGAAGAGATCTTAAGTGGGTAAGTAGGGGGTTAACAATGCACATGGCATGAAAGCAGAAGGCGATCTATTCATGAGGAAGCAAACCAGTAAAAGCAGTCCAATAGATAAGTGAGAGCACTGAGACAAATAAGAAAATGTATATATAAAGAAGCTTAAAGGAATCCATTACTTTGTGGGTCCATTTAGAACTTAATTTTAAAAATTAAACTCTATAACCCCAGTGCACCATCACTGGAACAGTGGAAGGAGACAAAAAACCAACTCAACCATCAAAGAAAGAAATACAATAATGAAAGAGAACAGATATTTTTTTAAGGAAAGATGGAAGCTTCTAGGTTCTATCTTTACTGACTAAATGTATATCAGTGTGCCTTATGTTTCAAAGATACTTTGTAAAACAAAACAAAAACATATGTCATTGTGCAGAAGTTTCTAGGTGGTATTCATGAAGAAGGAGAATTTAGGTTAGGAAATAATAAACTTAAGTTTGCCTGAGATCCCTTCCAAATAAGCTTTTCTTCTGTTGGCCTGTGATCAGCTCCATTGCCCCAACCACAGAATGCATATATGGCATCTGTGACCTGTTCCTACCTTCTAGGGACTGATGTTTCTGTGAGAGAAGAAATGGCCCAGAACCTGCCAAATTTCTGCCCTTTTTGCTTCTCCTTCAGATTCTGCTAAAAATTAACTGATTAAGGGCTCTGTGGAGTCTTGGGTAGGCGGAGGCTGAGTCATAGCTTTGTCACACTTAAGAGGAGCAAATAATAAATCACTCTGTGCTTTCCTTTCCATGTTATTATTTTGCTTTTGATGAGTCTTTGTAGTGGGCAGCAGTTCCAGCTATGACCTGGAAGCATAACCCTTACTGAGGCTTCGGGTAACTGCCACGCCTACCTCTGACCACCCCCCCAGGGGCGGAGCCTAGAGAGGAGCCATTAAGAATGAGGAGCCATTAGAAAGAAAGTCAGTCCATGCCAGAGCTCTTGGTTCCTGGATCACGGACGTTGGAGGGTGGACTAAGCAGAGTTCTCCAGAGAACACCACTGGACTGCACCTCACCTCTCCTGGACCCTGTGACCTAC
This sequence comes from Neotoma lepida, assembly GCA_001675575.1. Classification (NCBI taxonomy): domain Eukaryota; kingdom Metazoa; phylum Chordata; class Mammalia; order Rodentia; family Cricetidae; genus Neotoma; species Neotoma lepida. The sequence goes on along the minus strand of LZPO01044438.1, from coordinate 327,550 downwards.
CCCTTTACTTACTGTAAGTTGCCCTAAATCCCTAAATAAACCTTTAGTTAACTACGTGGAGTTGCCTTAATAATTTCCTCCTTTAAGTCATGGTAGGTAAATTATATGAATTCACAATTATAAATTCTAAATTTTCAAATTAGCTCAGTAAAATGTTAAGCTTTGTGTCAGTTTATAGGGGAAATATATAGCTTTTCACAATTTGAAATACACAGTTGAAGCTGTATGGAAATTATGTGAGTAGTAGCAGAGAGACCATCAACACTTCTATATTTCATTCACATTGTTTTTTTCTCTTTCATATTTCTCCACCAGAGAAATCTAGGAGGAAAACTTCCTGTGGTGAAATACCATGGTGCTGTTGGCATTTGTAGAATGCTGAAGACTTATAACTCACCTGCAAAAACGTGGCTGGAATATGAATGATGGTCATGCTTTGAAGGCACAAGCAAGAAAGAAGTGATGTCAACCCTAAAATAAGACTTCACCCCTCTCTTCATCTCTAATATTTCATAGCAATGCTGTTGGATGTGCTGTTTAAGTAGATGAAATGTGTAAGGTGAAAGATCATTGAAAGCCCTGAGCTAGTCCGACCTAAATTCTTCATGGCATTTGCTCTAGCAAAATTGTTGACATCCTGGAACTGAAATGGTTTAAAAGATGTATATGCAGTTGTTGCATTGATCAGAAATATCACAATTACTGGTACTTCTGTTGGAAATATGACAAGTAAAGCACCCCACTTCCTGTGTAATTGCATCTATATGAGAAGAAAATTGGTCACACTCTGTTTATTAACCAAATATTTCATGAGGGGTCCATGTATTTCTTAGTATTGAGATTTGGAAACTCAACTAATCTGTAATGGTTTTATTTTGTATGAGTGGAAAATAGAACAGGAATAATAGGAAACTAGAAAGATGACTGATGCAGTAGTGGAGGGGGGAACTGTGTTTGATTGTGGAATTTCTGAGAGACACGCACTTTTGCAGTGGTAACAACACCCTCACCCTCTCCCCACAGCACCATGGGTTCATGTAAATGACAGTACATCTGAAAAGCACCACTCTTCTTTCTCTGACTTTCTGCTGTTTCATTCTGGCTATATGGAAATGTGTGCCTGCTGCTGCAGTGATCTTGACATGAGCCCTGGAACGTGGGATTTCAGTGTGTGTGCTGTCTCTTATACACATCTAGATGTGTATAAGAGACAGGTGTGTGTGTGTGTGTGTGTGTGTGTGTGTGTGTGTGTTTCATACCAGCCATTTCTTTGGCAATCTACTTCAGTTAATGTATGAACTGTGAATTGTTTTATTCAAACCGGGAGAAATAAAATCACAACAGCTGGAGTCTTTGTGCAAGTACACCCATGTTGTATTAGTGATGGGTCTCCAAAAAATCTGAAAGCTGGGAAACTTCTGTTACCCAACATCACTATGAATTGGAACAGAGGTAACTCTGTGACCTCAGAAATATTTATCGAACAATTTCTCCATTGGTCTAGAAATCTCCTTCCTTGAACATAACCTGAGACAGCACTTGGCTTAATGAGATGATTGGTTTTATTCTCTTCCCTTAGGACACAGAAAATTTTGATGCCCTGTTTCTGCCAAAATGTAATTGCGTTTTGATTGACTCCCCTATGATAGACATGTATTCAACAGTGTAGTATGTAGGTGGGTACTGCTGTCTGTCCTGAAAGTACTTTAGTAAAGTAACATCGTAACATCTTGAGATTGACTTAGCACTTCAGCCTGCCAAGTACAGTTGAGACATGGGTGTAAATGTGGAGTTAACATGACAGAAAGAAGGGCAGTTCCATCTTGTTAAGGTGGTGAGCCCACTCACACAGCTTGTATTTCTGTTTTCATAATGTCACCCGCCTTCACTCTGGCACATTGTGCTCTGTGATGTGTGCTCCTGTTCAAATGTGAGTGAGATGCTGTTACTCTCCCCTAGCAACAGTGTGTTTGCCATTTGAAAAGGCCCACACACTTGGGAGACTGGTTTTTTGGAAGGAAAATATCATGGCTTTAACATTGCTATTTTATACTCTGAAGCTATGTCACTACATTTCATATTTATGTTAAAACTAAGTTGAGATATTAATCAGCTAAAGAAGCAGCTCCCTGGACCTGTCTCCAAATATTACAAAAATTTGAGGTTTTTCTTTGCAGCCATCTCCTGCAGAAATCCACAGACAGTTGTAGATTATGGGTATTTAGAGAAACCCAGAGATTTCTGAAGAATGAGAAATACAGGGCTACCACCCATTGACTCTACTTATGTTTTTCTAGACTCAAATGTTTCTTCAGCCTCACTTAGGCTGGGAAACCATGATGAGAGGGACACGTGAAGGAATACTTGTTTCCTGTTCATTTGAATTCAGTTGAAAGAGACCATGTGAAACTCATCACGTCATCTGTCCTCCATGCCCTGTGATCCTCACACCAAGGGGGAGGCACAGTTTTCCCTCCAGCCTCCCTTCTCCTCAAAAGCTTACTGTGGCTATCACCCATTTACAACAACATGCAGGACTTACCAGGATGCTTGAACTCTCTAAACCCTGACTACCCTTACATGCTCAACTCCTGTTCTCTGAAGCCCTAGGTTCTGTTTATTATTTGACTTATTTTCATCATCATTATTATTCTCCACATTTTCCCTAAAATATTGACTCACCTGGTTTGATCATCTTCAATCATTTTCATGTCATTCTTTGCCAGAAAGTCTTCTCTTAGCCAGGTAGTTTACAGAGTTTAAGGCACAACAGAAAGCTGACTTTATTTCTTTGGATTGTTTCATGTTTATTTTATTATTTTTAGTTCTATTTTCCTTTGCTTTATTATGTTCTTAAGTATTACGTGTTCTCTTTTCATGGTTCCAAAACTGAGCGAAGGAAATATAGACCAAATAAAGCATAAATCATATGATCCATGCTTTCAAAGACATCATAAACTTTTAATTCATATTAAATATGCAAAAACAACAGGAAGAAGAAAATGCTGTCTCATGATGAAGTGGAGAAACATAAAAAACATGCTTCATAGAAACCCAAAGGCAATTAAAAGTGAATATTGTCCTACAACTAATAAAGTGAAAATGCAAAGAATTCAAGACCACATTCTCATGGTGAATACTGTTAGACACATATAAATCATGATCTTTTGATACTTTACTTTGCCTGAACTTAACCAGAAACCAGAATAAATGGGATCTAATAAAAAAAGTCAGTGAAGGAAGTCCTCATAAGGCACAGAACATTATGGCATGATCAGTAGATGAATTTCTTTTTCTTTATGTGTATGAATCTTTTTGCATGTGTGTATGTCTGTACACTACTTGTGAGCCTAGTGCCTCTGTGCCTGGCACCCATGGAAGCCAGAAGAGAGTGCCTGATCTGGAATTGAAGTTACAGAAGGTTGTGAAATGCTATGTCAGGTACTGGGAATTGAACATGGGTCCTTTCAAAGAACAGCCAGTATTCCTAACCTCTGAACAATCTCTCTAGCCCCTAGCAGATGTTTTCTAAAGGAATTTTCAGTCTTGATATCAATGAGGAAAATTTTATGTTAATAAAAAAAAGTAAAATGATTCCTTATAAAATGTACTAGAAAGCTACATAACCATTATTTGAGGTTGTTTGAATATAGTTAATATTAAAAATAGAACAACTATCTTTCTATTAGAACAACAATAGATTAGCAGATAAACACTATTCAAATATATTCCATTCTGCCTCAGGGACTACAGCAGGCTTAAAAAGTAACTTAAAGTAGAGAATGTGTTGCTCCAAACTAGTGCTGTTTTCGCTGTTTCGTGTTTTCCATCCCACCCACCCATATTTTTCCAATAAAAATTTTTGTCTAAGAGTTCATAGTCAGTTTTAATTTTTTTCTTTTTAAAAATATACAAAAAATCTAACAATCCAATTAGAAAATGGGCCACAGAGCTAAACAGAGAATTCTCAACAGAAGAATCTCAGATGGCCGAGAGACATTTGAGGCATTGCTCAGCATCCTTAGTCAT
>LZPO01044438.1:306318-322044 GCA_001675575.1 Neotoma lepida | reverse complement strand
GAGGGAGGAGAGGGGAAACTGGTGGGGCAGGAGGAGGGAGGAGAGGGGGATCTGAGGTTGGTATGTAAAAGGAGTGGAAAATCTTTTTAATGTAAAAATAAATAAATAAACTAAAAAAAATAAAAATAAATAAATAAAAATATATTTATTTTACACCTCAACTGCAGTTTCCCTTTCCTCCTCTCCTCCCAGTCCCTCTCTGCACCTTCTCTTTGCCTCCCTCAATCCAATTCTCGGTGTCTGTTCAAAAAGGGGCAGGCCTCCCATGGATATCAACAAAGCATGACATATCAAGTTGCAGTAGGACTAAGCATGTCCCCTTGTAATTTATTTTAACTTTCTAATCATGGAAATGAGTTAAATTTACATCTTGTGTTGTCTAGTGACTGTGATGGGATCTGTGTCACAAATCTCTGTGACATGAATCCTGGCTAGATGAAATTTGATGGATCCAGCACCTCAGGACATAGTCTCTGCAAGCAGTATAACAACAGGCTGGATCTTCCTCTTTCCACCATGATTATTATGGATGAGTTACCTCAGGGGGTCCTAGTCCATTAGTTCTTCCAACTATGAATGCAAAAAATTCCCTCCCTCCTCCTTTCTTCTCTTTCCCTTTCCTCCTTCTCTGCTTTTTCCTTTCCCTTGCCTCTCCCATTTCCAAAAATCAGAGGATAAAGTTGATCTACTCAACTTTTCACTGCTCCACTTGTGTGTCTGGGGATTTGCTTCAAAATTCAAGTGGCAATCAGAGGGTGCAGAATGCCACCCTATGGTACCCAGTGGGATTCCTAATCCCTTTTCTTGAGATACTTCTTCCTTCTGTCTCATTTTTTCAGTCCCTCTTTGAGTAGGGCACAGAATATTGGTCCATGTTTTGGCAAGGTCCAAATATCCTGTGGACATATGTCTTCATAGTCATAGCTTATTCAAGTAGATGGGTACTGGTGGATCGCCATAGAACAGGTCATTCTGGATTAAAGTTAAGATGCCATATGGAAGAATTTGAGTCCTTTGCAATCTAAAATAGCTCATATACCTTGACATACCCAAGGGTTTGCTGCAGAACAATCTTTATATACTGTAAATATGTATATCTCTCAATGTTAATAAAAAGCTGATTGGCCAATGGCTAGGCAGGATTTTCTGGGCACAGAAAGTGCTGGAAAGAAGGAGGGCAGAGTCAGAAGAGTCACCAGCCAGACAGAAAGGAAACAAAACATGTAGGAGAGGTAAAAGCCATAAGCCTTGGGGCAGCATATAAATTAATAAAAATGGGTTAAGTTGTAAGAGCTAGTTAGTAGTAAGTCTGAGCTATCGGTCAAGAATTTATAATTAATAATAAGTCTCTGAATGGTTATTTGGGAAGTGGCTGGAATAACAGAGCTTATAACAGTCCCCATGAAAAACACCACCACAAGAGTTTGAATTCCTTGCTGTGGTCTTCCTCCTACTCCTTGGATAAAGTATTCATAGGGAGATTTCCCTTGCCTGGCACTAGAGTTTGCATTATACAGTAGATGCTCCTGTGCAAAACATTCTCCCACTATGAGGGTAACCTCATTAAAACGGTATGTGCGTGTGTGTGTGTGTGTGTGTGTGTGTGTGTGTGTGTGTGTGTAAATAATGTGAATTTTAAAGAAAACTTGTAAAATAATGTTTCCCTATGGCTTTTTGAAGTCAAGATGATGTTCACCTATGCTTTTTAACCTACATATATTCTGAATGGAGAGCCTATGACACTAGTTTTGTTGTCACTATATCAGGTGTCCAAGGATTTCTATTCATCTTCTAGATAAAGTCAATGGTCACAAATCATCTCTGAAGCATTCCTGGAAGTTGAATCATCATTCTTCATCACCCTTCTATTGTTAAGGATTAAGCAATGATCAAAAGGAGTGTAAAATAGTGATAAGAGGCTGGTGATACAGCTCAGAGAGTATAGGTAGTTGTCACCAAACCTGTTCACCTGAAATCAATCCCTGGAACACACATGGTGGAAAAAGAGAACTAACTACTACAAGTTATCCTTAGATATCCACTTGTTCATTGTGGCACACACACACAGGAACACAGACACACAGTTGCACAGATACACACACACATGCATGTATGTACATGCATGCATGCACAGTCATGCACACTAACACACAGACACACACACACAAATATATCACAATATTTTGTTTTATTCTTCTCTTATATATTACATCCCTACTGCATTTTCCCCTCACTCCTCTACTCCAAGTTCCTCCTCCCACCTCCTCTCTCCCATAGATCCACTCTTCTTTTCCATCAGAAAATGGTAGGTTCCCAGGTATATTAACAGACACAGCATAACAAGTTGCAGTAAATCTAGGCACATCCCCTCATATTAAGGCTGGATGAGGCAACCCAGGAGGAGTAAAAGGGTCCCAAAAGTAGGCAAGAGAGTCAGGAACATCTTCTGTTCCTACCGATAGGAGCCACAAGAAGACCAAACTACACAACCATAACAAATATGCAGAAGACCTTGGTCAGATCCAGGAAGGCTCCATGATTGCTGCTTCAGTCTATGTGGGTGACTATGAGCACTTGTTAGTTGATTCAGTGGGTTTTCTTGTGGTGTCCTTGACCCCACTGGCTCCTACAATTCTCCCTCCTCCTCTTCTGTAGGATTCCCCTAGCTCTTCCTAATGTTTGGCTGTTGGTCCCTGTATCTGTTTCCATCAATGCTGGATGAAGGTTCTATGATGACTATTAAGATAGGCTCCTGTCTAGAAGGATAGCAGAATATCATTAGGAATCATTTCATTGACATTTTCTTTGTTTGTTTGTATGTTTATTTTGCATTTGTTTTTGCCAATCCAGTTTGGTTCTATCCTTGGTCTCTGGACTATCACACCTCTGGTGCCTGGCACTCCAAGCAGTGTCAGGGGTGGGCTCCCTCTTCTGTCATAGGGTTCAAGCTGAACCAGTCATTGGATGGCCACTCCCACAATTTCTGCACAACCTTTACCCAGCACATCTTGAAGGCAGGACAAATTGTAAGTCCAAGGTTTTGTGGCTGGGTTGGGATCCCAATCCCTCCACTAGAAGTCTAGCCTGGTTACTGGAGATGGCCTGTTCAGGCTCATTATCTCCCATTGCTAGGAGTCTTAGATAGGGTCATCTTTGTAGATTTCTAGGAGCTTCCATTGCACTAGGTTTCTAGCTCCACTTCTTTTAGATTTTCCAGTTTTGTGGAGTACAGGTTTTTGAAGTATGACCTATTGATTATCTGGATTTCCTTTGTGTCTGTTGTTATGTCCCCCTTTTCATTTCTGATTTTGTTAATTTGGATATTCTCTGCCTTTTAGTTTGGATAAGGATTTGTCAATCTTGTTGATTTTCTCACAGAACCAACTCTTTGTTCCATTGATTCTTTGTATTGTTCTCTTTGTTTCTATTTTACTGATTTTAGCCCTCAGTTTGATTATTTCCTGCCATCTACTCCTTCTGGGTGTGTTTACTTCTGTTTGTTCTAGAGCTTTGAGGTATGCTGTTAAGTTTCTAGTATGATATTGCTCTAATTTAATTAATTAATTAATTAATTAATTAATTAATTAATTTCTTTACTTGGTGCTATGAACTTTCTTCTTAGCACTTCTTTCATTGTGTCCCATAAGTTCGAGTATGTTGTTAATTAATTTTCATTGAATTCTTGGAAGTCCTTTGTTTCTTTATTTCCAGCAATCATTCAGTAGAGAGTTCTTCAGTTTCCATGAATTTGTAGGCTTTCCATTGTTTCTGTTATTGTTGAAATGCAGCTTTAATGCATAGTGGTCTGATATGATGCAGGGAGTTATTTCAATTTTCTTATATTGGTTGAGACTTGCTTTGTGACTGAATATGTGGTCAGTTTTGCAGAATGTTTCATGAGATGCTGAGTAGAAGGTATATTCTTTTCTGTTTGTGTGAACTGTTCTGTATATATCTTTTTGGTCCATTTGAGTCATACTATCTGTTAGGTCCATTATTTCTATGTTTAGTTTTGTCTAGATGATCCTGGTGAGAGAGGATACTGAAGTCTCCTACTATTAATGTCTGTGGTTTGATGTGTGACTTAAGTTTTAGTAATGTTTCTTTATTAATGTGGGTGACCTTGCATTTGGGGCACAGATGTTATGAATTGAGGCTCCATCTTGGTGGATTTTTACTTTGATGAATATTAATTATCCTTCTCAGTATCTTTTGATTAACTTTGGTTGAAAGTCTATTTTATTAGGTATTAGAATGCCTATATCATCTTACTTCTTGGGTCCATGCCATGGTCTTATCATAGCCTGGGTTCAAGTCCTGAGATGGGGAAGGGGCATTGGTATGAGGAAATGCAGTAGTGTCTGACCACCAAATGAGTTTCACACAAATGGCCATCCCTGAATAGCTCTAGCCGTCTTTATTTATACTTCAAAATTAAGCATATTTTGCACACTAGGAAACATGTTTTTCCCACCCTCCAAAGACAAATATGTTTTTTTCCCAACTTTTACAATGAAACATCTTTTAAACCAAAAACAATGCTTTTCATTTTGCTAGCTTGGCCAAATATCAAGCCAGACACATTCTGTCTTTACAAAGCTAAAAAGTGATAAACATAGGGACACATTTTTAAGAACAATAGCAATATCATTCAAAACTTAACAAATATGTCTACAGAAATAGGGGTGAATGCCATAAGCTGCCTGAGTACAGTTAGTTTGCGTTTGTACATTGATAATGTTTAAATTTGACTTTACCATTGAATATCTTGTTTCATCCATCTATGGTAGTTTGGGCAGATATCTGTGGTCTCTTAGGGTCTACAAGACATCTATCTGTACTCTTCTGGCTTTTAAGTGTCTACTGAGAAGTTGGGTGTAATTCTAATAGGTCTGCTTTTATATGTTACTTGACCTTTTTCCCTTGCAGCTTTTAATATTCTTCCTTTGCTCTGTATGTTTAGTGTTTTGATTATTATGTGGTGGGGGGGACTTTCTTTTCTGGTTCAATCTACTTGATGTTCTATAAACTTCTTGTACCATTATAGACATGTCTTGGGAAAATTTTCTTCTATGATTTTGTTAAAAATGTTTTCTGGCCCTTTGAGCTGGAATTCTTCTATTCCTATTATTCTTAGGTTTGGTCTTTTCATAGTGTCCCATATTTCCTGGATGTTTTGTGTCAGGAATTTTTTAGATTTATCATTTTCTTTGAGAATATATCAATTTCTTCTATCATAACTGCTATGCCTGAGATTCTCTCTTCCATCTTTTATATTCTGTTGGTGATGCTTGCATCTGTAGTTTCTATTTGCTTACCTAGATTTTTCCATCTCCAGGATTCCCTCAGTTTTTGTTTTCTTTGTTGCTTCTATGTCTATCTTCAGATCTTGAACAGTTTAATTCATTTCCTTTACCTGTTTGAGTTTTTTTGACTCTCTTGGCTTTCTTTAAGGGTTTTATTTATTTCTTCCCACTGATTGTTTGTGCTTTCCTTGATTTCTTTAAGGGATTTATATATTTCCTCTTTAAAGAATTCTATAATCTCCATAAAATTTGTTTTAATGTCGTTCTCTTCTATTTTAGCTGTGTTAGAATATACAGTGCTTGCTATAGTAGGCTAGCTGAGGTCTGGTGGTACCATATTGCCATGGTTGATGTTGACTGTATTCTTATACTGGCCTCTAGACATCTGGGTTTGGGGTAGATATAGGTTTTGTTGTCGATTTCTGAGTTTGTCTTTGTTGGATAGGTGTTTTTTCCTTTGGTTTCTGTTTCACCTCTGGTTTTCTGACCTGAATGGCCTGTGGTTCTGGTCACCAGTGAGTCCTCTGGTCCTGTAGGGTACCTCCACTGGGGTTTTGTCAACTTTCATCACCTCAAGCATTCTGGGTGCCAGCATGGCCTCTGGGATTCTAAGTTCTGGCATGGATTCTGGTGTTCCAGGTATTGGAGTGGCCTCTGGTAGAGTAGGGAGCTTCTGCTGGAGTTGTGGCCTAGGTTATGAAGGTGAGAGGGAAGGTGTTGTTGTGGAAAGTTGGTGTGCTCAGAGGAAGTATTGGATATCTGCAGTCAGGGTTTTGTCTGGTGTTCTTGGTACCAGCTTGGCCTCTGGTAGAACAGTGGGTTTCTGTTGGAGTTGTGGGCAGGATACTGAGATGAGGGGAACGGGTGTTATTGAAGAAACTTGGTGGACTCTAAGTTATGTTGGTGGGCTGTGGGTGGGTTCTAATCTGGAGTTCTGAGTACAGGCATGGCCTCCAGTAGATTAGTGGTTTTCTGCAGGAGTTGTGGGCCTGGATATGGAGATGAGGGGAGAGTGTGCAGCTGAGAACCTGGACAGGCTCGGAGGAAGCATTGGATATCTTCAGGTGGGGATTTACCTGGGATTCTAGGTAACTGCATGATCTCCAGTAAAGAAGTGGGCTTCTGCCAGAGTTGTTGTCCAGGATATGGAGACAAGGGGAGAGGGTGCTCTTAGAGAAACTGGGCAGGCTCTAAAGAAGCATAGGATATCTGCTGGTGGGGTTCTACCTGGAGTTCCAGGTACCAGTGTGGCCTCCAGTAGATTAGTGGGCTTCTGCCTGAGTTGTGAGTCAGGGAATATATCAATAAGAATATATAAGGGGAGTCCCAGGGAACACCCAACCATCTCTGCCCCAGTTGCCAACCAGCAGGGAAAATTCCTATTGAGTGATCAGGCTCACTCAACAAAGGACTCCATTAGACCCTGCAACCTACAAAACCCATGCCCTATCCCCTACCCATGCCCCTGTGACCCCAAAGGCTTCCTGAGACTCGAAATCAGCTCTCATTGGACCAAGAGTGACTTCCTGAGACTCGAAGTCCAACAGCTCTCATTGGACCAAGAGTGGATTCCTGAGATTAGAAATCTACCATTACACAATGGACAAACAGTGGTTTCCTGAGACCCGAAATCTACCATCACTCATTGGACCAAGAGTGGCTTCCTGAAACACAGAATCTGGCAGATCTCACTGGACCAAGAGCCCTGATAAGACCAAGAGTGGCTCCCTGAGTCACAGAACCAGCCAGCTTGGATTGAACCAAGAACAGCTCCTGGAGATATAGAATCTGCCAGCTCCAATTAGACCAAGAGCTAAGTTTGGACCCTGAGTGTCCCCCGGAGACACAGACACAGGAAGCGTATACTGAACCAGTAGCAGCTCACTCANACACAGGCACCTCTTGCACCTATTGGAGGAAGAGATGGGTAGATGCCAGTGCAAAAGTACGTACAACAACATAAAGAACAATATGACAACATCAGAACCTAGCCCTTCTACAACAGTAAGACCTGAACAATACAATGTACAAGAAACAGAAGAAAGTGACCTTAAAAATAACTTCATGAAGATGCTAGAGGTCTTTAAAGAGGAAATGAAAAATCCCCTTAAAGAGGAAATGAAAAACTCCCTTAAAGAAACTGAGGAAAAAACAATCAAAAAATTGGAAGAAATCAATAAAGAAAATGAGGAAAATACAAACAAAAAATTGGAAGAAATCAATAAATCCCTTAAAGAAAGCCAACGAAACTATGAAAAAGCAATTAGACATGTGAAGAAAATAGTTCAAGACCTGAAAACGGAAGTAGAAAAAATGAAGAAGACACAAACTGAGGGAATGCTGGAAATAGAAAAACTGAGTAAATGAACAGGAAGCACAGATACAAGCATAACCAACAGAATACAAGAGTTGGAACAAAGAATCTCTAGGGTAGAGGATACAATAGAGGAAATAGATTCATCAGTCAAAGAAAATACCAAAGCCAAAAAAGTCATAACACAAAATGTCCAGGAAATCTGGGACACCATGAACAAGCAAAACCTAAGAATAATAGGAATAAAAGAGGGAGAAGAATACCAACTCAAAGGCACAGAAAATATACTCAACAAAATCATAGAAGAAAATTTTCCCAACTTAAAGAAGGAAATACCTATAAAGATACAAGAAGCTTACAGGACACCAAATAGACTAGACCCCCAAAAGAAATTCCCTCACCATATAATAATTAAACCACTAAACATACAGAATAAAGAAAGAATATTAAGAGTAGCAAAGGAAAAAGGCCAAGTGACTTATAAAGGCAGACCCATCAGAATAACACCTGACTTCTCAATGAAGACTTTGAAAGCCAGAAGGTCCTAGACAGTTGTAATGCAGACACTAAGAGACCATGGATGCCAGCCTAGACTAATATACCCAGCAAAACTTCAATCAACATAGAAGGAGGGAACAAGACATTCCAAGACAACACCAGACTTAAACAATACCTAGCCACAAATCCAGCCCTATAGAAAGCATTAAAATGAAAATTCTACCCTAAGGAAGTCAGATACAGCCATGAAAACACAGGCAATAAATAATCACACAGCAGTAAATCCCAAAGAAGGGAAATGCACTCACACTACCACAAAAAAATAACAGGAATCAACAATCACTGGTCATTAATATCCCTTAATATCAATGGACTCAATTCACCTATAAAAAGACACAGACTAACAGAATGGATATGAAAACAGGACCCATCCTTCTGCTGCATACAAGAAACACACCTTATCTCCAAACACAGACACTATTTCAGAGTAAAAGGCTAGGAAAAGACTTTCCAATGAAATGGAATTAAGAAACAAGCTGGAGTAGCTGTCCCAATATCTAATAAAATAGACTTCAAACTAAAATCAATCAAAAGAGCTCGGGAAAGATATTACATATTTATCACAGGGAAAATCCACCAAAATAAAGTCTCAATTCTGAATATTTATGCCGCAAATACACAGGCACCCACATTTGTAAAAGAAACATTACAAAAGCTTAAATCTCACATCAAACCCCACACACTAGTAGTGGGAGATTTCAACACTCCACTCTCACCACTGGATAGATCTGCCAGATTAAAACTTAACAGAGAAATAAGGGACCTAACAGAATTCATGACTCAAATGGACTTAATAGATATCTACAGAACATTCTACCCTAACAAAAAAGAATATACCTTCTTCTCAGCACCTCATGGAACTTTCTCTAAAATTGACCACATGTTCAGTCACAAAGCAAATCTCAATAGGTACAAAAAAATTGGAATAACCTCCTGTATGTTATCAGACCACCAAGGCTTAAAGTTAGATTTTAACAACAACAAAAACTACAGAAAACCTACAATCTCATGGAAACTGAATAATGCCCAAATGAATGACCAATGGGTAAAGGAAGAAATAAAGAAAGAAATCAAAGATTTCCTAGCATTGAATGAAAACAAAAGTACAACATACCCAAACTTATGGGACACTATGAAAGCAGTGCTGAGAGGAAAATTCACAGCACTAAATGCCCACATAAAGATGGAGGAATCACACACTATTGAATTAACAGCACACCTGAAAGCTCTAGAACAAAAGGAAGCAAACTCACCCAGGAGGAATAGATGACAGGAAATGATCAAATTGGGGGATGAAATCAATGAAATAAAAATAAAGAGAACAATATAAAAAAGGAATGAGACAAAGAATTGGTTCTTTGAAAAAATCAACAAGATAGACAAACCCCTCTCCAAATTAACCAAAAGGCAGAGAGAGAGCATACAAATTAACAAAATCAGAAATGAAAAGGGAGACATAACAACAGACAATGAGGAAATTCAGAGAATTATCAGGTCATACTTCAAAAACCAGTACTCCACAAAATTGGAAAATCTGAAAGAAATGGACAATTTTCTGGATAGGTATCACATACCAAAGTTAAACCAAGACCCTATAAACTAATTAAATAGACCGATAACCCCTAAGGAAATAGAAACAGTCATTAAAAGTTTTCCTAGCAAAAAAAGCCCAGAACCTGAAGTTTTCAGCACAGAATTCTACCAGATCTTCAAAGATGACCTAATTCCAATACTCTTCAAATTGTTCCACACAATAGAAACAGAAGGAACATTACCAAACACTTTTTATGAGGCTACAGTCACCCTGATACCCAAACCACATAAAGATGCAAGAAAGAAAGAGAATTACAGACCAATCTCCCTCATGAATATTGATGCAAAAATACTCAATAAAATATTGCCAAACCGAATCCAAGAACACATCAAAAAATTATCCATCATGAACAAGTAGGCTTCATCCCAGGGATGCAAGGATGGTTCAACATACGGAAGACTGTCAATGTAATACACCATATAAACAAACTGAAAGAAAAAGACCACATGATTATCTCATTAGATGCTGAAAAAGCCTTTGACAAAATCCAACACTCCTTCATGATAAAGGTCTTGGAGAGATCAGTAATACAAGGAACATACCTAAACATAATAAAGGCTATTTACAGAAAGCTAACAGCCAACATCAAATTAAATGGAAAGAAACGCAAAGTGATTCCACTGAAATCAAGAACAAGACAAGGCTGTCCACTTTCCCCATGTTATTACAATATAGGACTTGAAGTTCTAGCTAGAGCAATAAGACAACAAAAGGAGATCAAAGGGATAGAAATTGGAAAGGAAGAAGTCAAACTTTCACTATTTGCAGACGATATGATAGTATACTTAAGTGACCCCAAAAATTCTATCAAGGAACGCCTACAGCTGATAAACTCCTTCAGTAAGGTGGCAGGATACAAGATTAACTCAAAAAAGTCAGTAGCCCTCCTATATACAAATGATAAATGGGNTGAGAGAGAAATCAGAGAAACATCACCCTTTACAATAGCCACAAATAATATAAAGTACCTCGGGGTAACCCTAANTAAGCAAGTGAAGGATCTGTATGATAAGAACTTTAAGNCGCTGAAGAAAGAAATTGAAGAAGATTTCAGAAAATGGAAAGATCTCCCATGCTCATGGATAGGTAGGATTAACATAGTAAAAATGGCAATCTTACCAAAAGCAATCTACAGATTCAATGCAATCCCCATCAAAATCCCAACACAATTCTTCACAGATTTGGAAAGAACAATACTCAACTTCATATGGAAAAACAAAAAACTCAGGATTGCTAAAAAAACCCTGTACAATAAAGCAACCTCTGGAGGCATCATGATCCCTGACTTCAAGCTCTACTATAGAGCCATAGTAATAAAAACAGCTTGGTACTGGCATAAAAACAGACATGTGGATCAATGGAATCAAATTGAAGACCCTGACATTAATCCACACACATATGAACACCTGATTTTTGACAAAGAAGCCAAAACTGTACAATGGAAAAAAGAAAGCATCTTCAACAAATGGTGCTGGCATAACTGGATGTCAACATGTAGAAGATTGCAAATCCATATCTGTTACTATGCACAAAACTCAAGTCCAAGTGGATCAAAGACCTAACATAAATCCAGCTACACTGTACTTGATAGAAGAGAAAGGAGAAAGTACTCTTGAACGCATTGGCACAGGAGACCACTTCCTAAATATAACACCAGTAGCACAGACACTGAGAACAACAATTAATAAATGGGACCTCTTGAAACTGAGAAGCTTTTGTAAGGCAAAGGACACGGTCAGTAAGACAAAACGACAGCCTACAGAATGGGAAAAGATCTTCACTAACCCCACATGAGACAAAGGGCTGATCTCCAAAATATATAAAGAACTCAAGAAACTAGACATCAAAATATCTAACAATCCAATTAGAAAATAGACCACAGAGCTAAACAGAGAATTCTCAATGGAGGAATCTCAGATGGCCTAGAGCCATTTGAGGAATTGCTCAACATCCTTAGTCATTACAGAAATGCAAATCAAAATGACTCTGAGATACCATCTTACACCTATCAGAATGGTTAAGATCAAAAACACTGAGGGGCTCATGTTGGAGAGGATGTGGAACAAGGGGAATATTCCTACACTGTTGGTGGGAGTGCAACCTTGTACAGCCACTTTGGAAATCAGTATGAGGGTTTCTTAGAAAACTNGGAATCAATCTTCCTCAAGACCCAGATATACCACTCTTGGGCATATACTCAAGGAATGCTCAGTCATACCACAATGACACATGCTCAACTATGTTCATAGTAGCATTATTCATAATAGCCAGAACCTGGAAACAACCTAGATGTCCCTCAACTGAAGAATGGATCAAGAAANTGTGGTACATATACACAATGGAGTACTACTCAGCAGAGAAAAACAATGGCCATATGAAATTTGCAGGCAAATGGATGGAACTTGAAAATATTATGTTGAGTGAGGTAACCCAGACCCAGAAGGTCAAACATGGTATGTACTCACTCATAAGTGGATACTAGATGTAAAGCAAAGGATAACCAGACTGCAACCCATAGTTTCAGGGAGGAACCTAGGAGGGACGCATGGATCACCCAGCGAGGGAGAAATGGATGAAATCTACATGGGCTGACTAGGAGTGAGGGGGAGGAAATGGNGGGCAAGGGATGGAGGATGAGAGCATAACAGCACAGGAGGTTCGAGCTGGAACAGGGACAGAGTGAGAGAGCACGAAAGGAGATAACATGATAAATGAGGAAATTATGGGAATAGGGAGAACAGAGTGTAGGGAAGTTCCCGAGAGTCCACAGGAATGAACTCACCTTAGGCCACTGGAAATAATTGAGAGGGTGCCTGAACTGGCCTATTCCAGTGATTACATGGATGAATACCCTATCTGTTACCATGGAGCCCTCATCCAGTGACTGATGGAGGCAGATGCGGAGATCCATGGCTGGCACCAGGCTGAGCTCCAGGAACCCAATTGATGGGAGACAGGGGGCCCTCTATGAGCAAAAGTCTACAAGATCATGATGGGAGGGTGTACAGAGATGGCTAGCCAAACTAGTGGAGATGCATGAATTATGGACCCATAGCTGAGAAGCCCCCATGAGCCCTCATCCAGAGAGAGATGGAAGCAGATGCAGAGATTCACCGCCAGGCACCAGGCAGAGCTCCAGGAGTCTAACTGATGATTGTCTAGATTAGAGAGAGGAGAGATTCTATGAACAAGGGACATTGAGATCATGAAGCCAGCCAGGCTGGTGGAAATGCATGAACCTGTCTCTTATACACATCTAGATGTGTATAAGAGACAGACCAATAACTTTAGAGCCCCCCATGGTGCTGGACTGGGCCCTCTAGAAGCTTGAGACAGTTGTTTGGCTTGAAGTGTTTGAGGGCCCCCAGGCAGTGGGATCAGGATACGTCCCTGGTGCAGGGGCTGACTTTTTGGAACCCAGTGCCTCTGGTGGGACACCTGGCGCAGTCTTGGCACAGGGAGGAGGGTCTTGTCTTGTCTTGCCTTGGCTGAGAGTGCCAGGCTCCGGAGACTCTCCATGGAGACCTTGTTTTGGAGGATGTGGGGATGGGGGGTGGTTTGATGGGGTGTGGTTTGAGGGGGTAGCTGCCTGGGCGCGAGGAGGGAGGAGATGGAGGAGAGGGGGATCTGAGGTTGGTATGTAAAAGGAGTGGAAGATCTTTTTAATAATAATAATAAAAAAGAAACACTAACTGGACACATTTGAGCTATAAATTTCTGTGAGTCACACAGTAAACCCCTCTGTCCATGTATCTTTACTTGCAAGTGTTAATTGCAAAGTCATTGGTCTGGTTTGAGGTCTTTAGTTTTTACAACACTATCAATGTTGGGCCCTCACTAGGGCTCTTCGTGGATATCCTGTTGCTGCTCTGTTTTGTGGAGATCCTGCAGCTTTGGGTCTGCGGGTCCAGTCCTTCATGTGCTCCAGCTGATCATTT
The DNA here is from genome assembly GCA_001675575.1 of Neotoma lepida. Classification (NCBI taxonomy): domain Eukaryota; kingdom Metazoa; phylum Chordata; class Mammalia; order Rodentia; family Cricetidae; genus Neotoma; species Neotoma lepida. The sequence goes on along the minus strand of LZPO01044438.1, from coordinate 308,334 downwards.
AGGGTAGATGATGGTGTGGACCAATTCATAACCCTGGGTCTGGACCTGGGAAGCTGTAGGGTTGGTCCACCAGATGTGTAATGGGGACACCTCTCCCATGCTTACAACTTTGGGGCTGGCTTACCCACACCTGCACTAACAGTGTTGGCTCTATTGTACTACCCTGGTGAGGTGCAGGGCCTGCTCATCCAAGTGTAGCACCTGGTGGGAGTCTGGGACAGTTCTCCTGCTCTTATGACCAGAGGATCAGCTCTACCACCTGCTCCAGACATTGATGGTTGTGTGGGGGGAGCGAGGCAGCTATTTCTTATTAAACATGTTTCTATGCATTTTAATCTTTGCTTTTGTTTCTGTTTCTACAGACTGCTTTTTATTTACTTACTCTCTACTTACAGCTGTAATTTCTGTGCTGGTTGTTCTTCAATGTTAGAATTCTGGAATTCATCTTCATTTTAGAATTTTGGTTTTTGACTTATTCAGTGTGTCAGTTTGACTCAAACTGCATACCCTTCTGTTTTCTGGCTAGTATTTCTTATTTTGTGGTCACTTTTTCTTGAGTTTTTCCATTATGTTCTATAGTGTTCCTAAATGACTTGTAACTTCTTTTAAGATCTGGTTTCTGATAGTTTTTGGTCGATTGATTTAATTCTTTTTGTAAAATTAAGTTATGATTTTCATCTGCTTTGTAGAAGCCAATGCCAGAAAGATTTTCCAATTATCAATAGAAACACATGATTCTGTTCATCTTCTATTCTCTATGCCCTTCGGTGTAAGCAAACCTTCCTGGAAGAATGGTTGAGAAACACAGCTTGTGCTGTCTTCAAGGCACACAGCTCCCTCTAGAGTCTATAAGGTGAATGTTTTAAAATATTATCTTTTCTGTGGCCAGTCCTGCTCTGGCTTTCCTAGTTAGCCTTTTTCAGGTAAAATTCCCCTGCCAGCCTGGATCTGCTAGTTTAATCATGTCGTTTTCTTCCACCATGATACACAATTTTTTGTAATTTTTGACAGTTTTGTATTTGCATGCAATGAACAATGATTACATTCACCCCTTTTATCTTCCTCTCACTCTTACTGTCTTCTTCCCACCTAGCCCCCATCACTGCCTGCATATCCCTCTTTCCATTCTTGTTGTTTTTCCCAGGCCTTATGAATGCAGCCACAGCAGCTCTGTGTTTAGATTGCAACAGTTGTATCATATCCAGGTGAAAAAAATCCTACATGCTTTGGCTCCCACAGTTCCTCCATCTGCTGATCTGCAATGTTCCCTGGGCCTCAAAGGAGAGGATATACATATACCATTTTGTGCAGAGTACTCATCAATCACTTATTAGTAGTACTTTAGCTGTTATTAGCCCTTGTTTTAACCATCATCATTTGTAGAAAGAAACTTCTCTGATTGAGGCTTAGAGCTGTACTAGTCATGGATATAAAAATAAATGTAGAGATGGTAATTTAACTACATATCCGTTTAGTACAGCACCAGTAGTAGGTTCCCCTATACAGCCTATGACCTTCCCAGCCATGGCTTTTGACAAGTTCTATAGTGCTAGTCATATAGTCTCTTCATGAGGATCAGGCTTCAAACCTAATCCAGAAGCAGTTGGCTACCCCCAGAACCTTCAGTATTTCACCAGTGGGCATGTGTTGCCACTCAGTTTAGTACTATAAGTTGCAAGGTCTACAGTTTATCTGATCATTGATGATTTTTCTCTCCCAACAATCTGCGTAGTATCTTCTGTCATTATGAATGCTGTCATGCTGACACCTTTTGTAGACTCCTGAACACTTTGTGAGATTTGTGTCTTTTTTCCAGTGATCTGGAAGTGCTCAACCTCAATTCTATTCACTTTCATCCCTGATTTACACCAATAATTTTGGAGGCAATTATTTGCTAGATATGCATAAAATCCACTTGTCTTTAGAAGCCCTCTACCTTCCTGTGTTTTCCACTGTCCCATAACAACCAACAGCTTGCTATGTGTCTTCACCTGTGGTGGAATATGTATACAACTG
>LZPO01044438.1:294971-305928 GCA_001675575.1 Neotoma lepida | reverse complement strand
ATCAAAACACATATGAAACTCTCAAAGAAGTAATTAAAAGATTTTAAGTGGAGCAATAAATAATCTTGCATTAAAAAATACTTGTGTCTACAAACTTCTTGAAAATAGGTGCAGTTTTCTAAAGGCTGCTAAGGTCCAGATTTAATGATTTGGTACAAAAGAAAGAACTCTAAGTGTTATTTGCTTCCATTAGCTCATTTTTACACAGAAGTGCAGAAGGATTGAGTAATATGTTTAACCTGCTAGACAAATGATAAATACAGTTATGAAATCCAAAATCAAGGTGTTCAAAATCCAGAACCCAAACTCTGACCTTTTAATATGACTTGCAGCTTATAATACAGACTTTTGTCTTTCAAGATTAAAACTATGTGTGTAACTTTCCCATTCTGTATATAATAGTGCATCTTGTGACCATAGGAAGTCCTTGATTTATAAACTATACTGAACATGGTTCCTTTAAACTTTCATATTGTGCTTATTTAACCTTGAAAATGAAATCTAACCTTTAACTTTAAAAAGTAAATAATTAACATATCCTCACTAGAGCAGCATACAATAAAATAAAAATTAATATTTCATATATTTTTCAAATTTTGACAAAAATGCTGAATTAAAGGAAAACAAACAAAAATAAGATATTTTTGACATTGCAGCCATATGTAAGTCCTAATCTACTGCATTAATACACATATATATGTTGTCTATTCTGATAATTTTTAGCAATTCATCTCTTAAAATCATTAAAATTTTTAAGTAGAAAGCCATATCCCAAATGTAAATCACATATATGATAACAATGGTATGGATACATTTCATTTAAAGGCAAGGGATAAAATTTTTTTGACCAATTCCCATTATACAGAAGAGATTTTTAAGCCACATATATATGAAAATGAAATGTTAAACTGACATTTAACAATAACATATGTATATAATATACATTAGGTGATAGGTACATTTGATATCACATATGGAAATATGCTTTATTTAATGTATCTAAATTGAATATTGTGATATTATTATATGTTTGTGAACTAGCTCTTAAATTTCAGTTTATGGAGTCTGAAAAATTTCAAGGAACTTTTGAAACATTGAACTTGCTATGGCTTGCAATAGAAGCTGGAAATTCCAAACTGCCAATGTCTTTCTCAATTACTTAAGATGCACTGAAGGCTTAAAGTCCAAAAGAAATATAAATTGAATCTGTCAAGGGTCCAAAATAGAAAACCAAGGGAAAAGAAATCTGGAAATAGTTTACACTCTTAGGTTTAATTTTCTAAAGAATTCTGAACTTGTGGATACTAAACCATCATTTTGGACCAAAAGAATTCAGATGTATTTAGGAAGGAGCCACACTGTTCAAATGTCCTAGGTTCTTTTCATCTTCACGTCTTTCCCATAGAGTCAAAACTGAAAGACAGAGCTACAATTATGAGGAAGTACTGTGTACTACACTTTAATATCTTCTGTCAGATACTAAAGAATCTATCTGTATCGTTGTTCCAATCTTAGATGGTTTTATAATAAAAATCCAAGAGCTAGATATCAGGGTAAAAGCTGAAAGATCAGAGAAGCAGAATAGCCACAGCCAACCTCACCCTGCCAACTTCTCAGCTGATCCTGTTTCCACAAACCCTCAGAATGAAATCCTGAGTCCTCACCCAAAAAGGTCTCAGCTGAACTGCCTTAGTTCCTGTTTCCTCATGCCTTATATACCTCTCTGCTTCCTGCTATCACTTCCTGGGATTAAAGGCCTGTGTGCTTCCCAGTACTTGGATTAAAGGTGCATGCCACCACTGCCTGGCTCTATTTCCAGTGTGGTCTTGAATTCACAGAGATCCAGATGGATCTCTGCCTCCTGAGTGATAGGATTAAGGGTGTGTGCCACTACTGTCTGGCCTATATGTCTAATCTAGTGGCTGGCTCTTTCCTCTGATCTCCAGATAAGTTTTATTGGGGTACACAATATATCACCACAAACCTATATTATATATTAACACTAATTTGCATTCCAGAAACTATATAAATACAATCAAATACACCAACATGAAAATGTGTATCAATTTTTATTTTTCTCCATGCTGTTCTGTATGTTTATGACTTCAAGCAGTCTGATTATCTGTGTGTGCAGCAATTAAGAAGATATATCATTGTAAAGTCTAATAATTAGATGTTATTTAAATGATACCAGCCAGAATATAACACTTCTAAGTTCTGTAAAATAAAATATTGAAATTCAAATGTGACTACGTGGTTTTGGTGATGAAAATTTAAAAACTTACTTTTTAAACACTGCTAAGTTTTAGATTAGAAAGTGTGATTTCTATCAGTAGTTAATTGACAGCTATTTGTACTGTCACAATATTACTAAATACTTTAGACCAGGTGATGAGGAAAATAGAAAACGAAAATCAAACACAGATTCACATTTCAATGATTTCACTACCTTAGGGACACATGACAAATAAATACAAATATGCATATGTACATACACACATAAGATCTCTTAAACATAAATTAAATCAAAATCTTTCAATCGACTTCACATGTCCTACAGAATAAGGTATGAAGTCCTTAGCAGAGCTTTCTCATCATCAACATGCCCCACCAAACCTCATCACCTGTCTCATTACTTCCCCAACCTTTTTGTTCCCTGGCCTTTTCTATCTTGCCTTCACTCAGTCTCCCCCACCTTCCATGAACTCCTGGCTATTCTTAGAAAACACAGGAAAGCTCTAATTCAGGCCTTGACAATGGCAGGTCAGGTTGTGACAATTTAAAACTGAAGTGAATTGTTTTAACACCTGACTCTAACAAAACAAACATTTTGAGAAATGTTGCAATGGTAGAGAGCTAGATAATGAAAATGGTGTTAGATGACAGAAAGAAACTTCCCAGGCATGTGGCACATGACTTTAATCCCAACACTCAGGAAGCACAGGCAGGCAGATCCCTGAGTTCAAGGCCAGCCTGGTCTACAGAGTGAATTCCAGGGCAGCCATGCCTACACAGAGAAACCCTGCCTTGAAAATCCAATTACATTCATTTCAGTTTCTATTGTATATTGTATATTTATTTATTTACTAGCTATAGGGAGTGTGCATGACATAGCACACATGTGGAAGTCAGAGGACAATTTGAAAGACTTGGGTCCTAGGGATGGAACTCTACTCAAAAGGATTAGGATCAGGAGCAAGTTACATTACACACTGTACCCTCTCACTGGGCCCCTCATATCCATTTTGTTGTCATATTTTATTGTATTTATATATGATATATACACAAAATAAAGTATTACTCAGCTGTAAAGAAAAATGAAATCACATTGTCCAAAATGAAACTGGAAATCATATTAAGGAAAATAAACCAGAATCAGAAATGTAAACAAATTTCTAAACGGTCTTGTTAAATAAAAACATGGAGCCAGAAATAGGGTGAAAATCTGACAGAGACGAGAGGAATTAGGAACAGCTACCAGTCTCACCTCACCAACGCCTCTGCTTCCAAAAGAGATCGAAGAGAGCGACTTCCTGTCTAAGCAGGCTTTTTATGTCTTTTCTGTTCTGTTCTCTAATTGGCTTTCTCAGCCCAGCTACATCACTTCCTCTACCTACCTAGCTCTGCCACTTCCTCTTTGTCTATACAGACCTCCAGACCTCTATAGTTGATGCTGGGATTAAAGGTATGTGTCACTACGCTCAGTTCTGTTCCCAGTGTGACCTTGAACTCACAGAGAACCAGCCGGATTAAGGGCCCGTGCTAACATTGCATGACTTCTGTTTTGACTAGTGGCTGACCTTCCTCCTCTGACCCTCAGATACATTTTATTGGGGGACACAGATAAAATATCACCACACAGAAAGACAAATATTCCATTTTTCTCTCATGCATAGAATGTAGATATCTTAAAATACATGAAAGAAGACTATTTGAAATGAGGAAGGTGACCAATTGTGAAAGACAATAAAGGATATTAGAAATATGAATAAGATCAAAGTATATTATATACATGTATGAAAATGTCACCATATACACTATTTTGTAAAATTAATATATGGCAATCTAAAAAAGGAAATGAGGCCTAGATATGTGATGTGGTTGCAAATTCGAGCTTATGACAAGTACATCTCACAGAGGGGTGTTGTCTATTTCATATTAATCTGATGGGTCAGTAATGATTTACCTGAATCACTGTTAGAGATCAATTTAGAAATATAAATCAAAGGCTGGAGAGGTTACTCAGCAATTCAAAGCACTAGCTGCTCCTTCTGAGGACTCAAGTCCAATTCCCAGCACCTACATGGTGATTCACAACTTTTCCAGTTTCAGGAAATTCAGTGCCCTCTTCTGACCTCCATGGGCACCACACATGCAACTGAGACATATACATACATGCAAACGAATGCTGGTACAAATAAAATAAAATAAATATATACATTTTTAAAACACATATTTGAAAATAAACATGCAAATAACATATGGATTGAACTCTTGATATTTAGGAATATGTATCTATATACATATATGTATGCAATAACAATTAGTGAAAAAAGAGGCTATGGATTTTAAAGAGTGGAGAGGGGTATATGGAAAACCTGGGGGAAAGAAAGGGAAAGGAGAAATATAATTATATTATAGTCTCAAAAATAAGAAAATAGAAACCAGGTACTAGCGATAGGAAGCTAGAAAAGCATGGTCTCCACATGGTGTAATTTCACCCTTAATGGTCTCATTCATCAAAGATGACTTCCCAAATAAATTATTTCACTTGAAATTTAGAAGTAGTGAGCCTCTAGCTTTATCTCCCTCTACACAAAGATTAACTGAAGTTATTTTATAAGGAAAATACTTATTTCATTAAAGGCAATACATTTGATACAGAAGGGACAGAATAAATGCTGTTTGATTTTTGTTTCATGTTATAGCTTGCCACCAGTAATTATTAATATACTAGTAAGGATTCTGAGTTCAAACTTAAAACCCTAGGGGCTACAAAGATGGCTCAGTGATTAAGAGTGCTACCTGCTGTTGCAGAAAATCCAAGTTCAATTCATAGCACCTATGTCACTACTCACAAACACATGTAACTCCAGCTCCAGGGGATCTGGCACCCTCTTCTGGCCACTGTGGGTACTGCAACATGCTTACATTCTGTAAAACTTTTTGAGTGAGACCCAGACAGTTGAAATAACTAATAACATGTCTGTCTTCCATGCTACTACTAGTATGGCCCATTAAGCAGTGCTTCAAGCATTCCACTGCTTTCATAAATCAAAGTACCAAAGTCCAAATTCCTCCAAACAAACACATGGTCAGGCCTATCACAATAATACCCCAGTCCCTGGTAACAACTTCTGTCTTAGGGTTTCTATTGTTGTGAAGACACACCATGACCATGACAATTTTTATAAAGAAAACATTTAATTGAGGTGGTTCACTTACAGTTTCAGAGATTCAGTTCATTATCATCATGATGGGGAGCATGGCAGTGTGCAAGCAGACACAGTGCTGGAGCTGAGAGTGCTATATGTTACAGGCAATAGGAAGTCAACTGTGTCACTGAGTGGTATCTTGAGCATAGGAAACCTTAAAGCCGACCCTCACAGTGACACACTTTCTCCAACAAGGCCATACCCACTCCAACAAAGCCACACCTCCTAATAGTGCTACCCCCTGTGAGATTTTGGGGGCCAATTACATTCAAACTACCATAGCACCTCACTAAAAAAAAACTGTTAAAAAATGAACAAGAAACACCAGATGATGATGAAGATATGGGAGAAATGAAACCTATAGTACAGTCATATGGAAAGCAAAATGGAAGTTTTTCAAAAACTTAAAGTAATGGACTAGCAAGATGGCTCAGCAGATAAAGGCTTTTGCTGCCAAGCCCAACAACTTGAGTTCAATCCCCAGAATCCCCAAGGTGGAAGGAGAGAATTTTGAACTTTAGTTATGAGTAAATCATAGTATTTAAATCCTACGTAAGATTGACTTTATTAGTTCATTGTGCATAGTTTCATCAGTATTTTCTATTATATATTATATTATAGATATATTTTTTAATGAAAATAACTATTTAGAAGAAAATATTTAGTGGTTGAGATAATGTGTTCTCTAGTATGTGGCATTAATTTTTATTTTAAAAATTATGATATAATATATAAAAAGTAAAAGATGTTCATATTAATGGAGTATTATATCATTTTCAAGAAAGATATACATTATGCAATGTTAAAATCAGGCTAAGCAAATCTATTATCTCAGAATTTATTATTTTTATGGGAAAAACTTTGAAAATCTTTTACTCTAGCTTCTTGGAATGTATGGTACATACTTATTATCTATAGACATTAATACTATACTATTTGCAATAATACATTATTAAATATTTGTTGACAACATAGTTGTATATATGCTCATATAAATATTTAAAAATATATTAAATATAACTTCTTTAACTACTCAGAAATAGTTAAATTTTTATTTTTATGTATTTCATTTTACAGATTATTTTTCTGTTATATTATTTTTTATCATACAAATGTTCATACTATGTGACATTTTGTAATTCAAATACTTGCTATATTACTAAAAGACTACTTAAAACACAAATGTATGCCCATAGTGTGTGAGCATATATATGTGCGTGCATGTGTGTGTGTACCATGCATTTACATATATTTAACCATATATTAAAGTTTTCACACAGGGTTATATAATTTTATGAAGGATCAGATAGTTTATTAAGTGACAATGGACATAGAAAAGACTATTTTCCCTGTATGCACATGTTTTTAGGGCTGTATATTTCTTATTAGATAACCAATTTGTGTGCTCTTCCTTGAGAGAGACTACTTCTGTTCTCAGCATTCATTAGTTGCCTGTAGTTCTTTGTGTAGGAATGAGGCCTTGTAAGCTTTCCCTGCCCACTTTAGCATGTCCATTACTGTTATCCTTGCTCAACTCACATTTGGCCAGTCATGTTGGTGAGAGTTCATTGGTGTAACTTCTGACATTCCTAAGAAACACAATCTCACAGCAAACTTTCTGCTCTTCTGGCTCTTACAATCTTTCCAGCTCCTCTTCCATAATAATGGGCAGACTGTATTTATGCATTTCAGAATATGTATGTATATATTATATGTATAATTTTATAAATATACAGTTGTTGCTATGTGATACACACACACACATACACACACAAGAAAAAGGGATCATGAATTTGAAAGAGTGCAAGGAGGGTTATATGGCAAAATATAGAAGGAGAAAAAGAAAGGGGAAATGATGTGGTTACATTATTGAAATGGCTATGGTCGTGTCATCTTGTCCTGACTCTATTTTGTGTCTGCCTAGGCACTCCTCAGCCTTACACACATACACACACCCATAAGAGCCACATCTACCTTTGCATGACTTTTGGGACTGTCTGTGTACCTGACCACAGTCCAGGTATACTAAACAGAATAATCAATATTTGTGCAGGCTAAAACATAAAGCTAAAATAGCTAATAGAAGGTATAAATGAAAAAAATGTCATATGGTGCCTTAAAAATACCACTAAGCTATGCAAAAACAAAAATGTTGTTCCTACGCCCACCAAACACTGATATAACTGTGGTTTTGTCTTGAAAATGATGTACCCCCAGGTTGTGTAACCAGGATACTCTGCAGCATGTGCCCACTCTTGGTTGCCAGCTTATAAAAGGACTCATATACTTTAATTGGTTTCATTAATATGATTGTCAATAACTATCCCTTTTTCTTTAATTTTTGGTGTGTGTGTGTAAGTATCACATAGCAACAATTATGTATGTATAATAATCATTTCATTATAATCTCAAAATTAAAAGAGATAATTTTTAAAAATAAATAAAATCTTAAAAATAAATATGGGGCAAAAATTATTTTAGTATTTTTCAACTTTATAACCATTTTCAGGTAGTAAATATGTTTAGAGTAGGGTCAGAATACAAACAACAGGCCCATAAGAAGCCTGTTTTTGAACAATATGCCCTATGTCTTCTCCTGTTGCCATGTTGAAGGGACGAGTGCATCAGAAGTATGCAGAATATGGCTTGATTTCTACTTTTGTAATTTACTGTTAACTTTAGGATACGTTTCAGTTTCATATCTACAAATCCTGAATAATAACAGTACATTCTCCATACATTTGCCAGGCTGGTCAAATGAGATCAAGTAAAATGCAGGCACTGCTTCATTATATAAACAGTGCAGCTTAGCATAATCCCTCAGCTCTTTCCTCAGGAACTCAAGCAAAGGCAGTCTTGCTGAGTATGGATCAGTGACAACACTGGGCTCTTAAGTAAAGACTTTGAAATGATAATGAGAATTTTTGGGTTGATTATAAGTTGTAAGAATTAAGTTAACATCAAATGTCTTATAAACTTACTGTTTACACAAAGCCTTTTTCCCTTTTCCATGTATTATGTTACAGACATTTCCTGGGGAGACAAGATGCACACACACATCTACTCACCCCAGATAGGGAACCCACAAGGAACCAAGCTGCAGCAAAGTCCAACTTGGTGAACCAAGGGGCTTTTTTTTGAGTTTTTTTACAGAGAAGATTCAAAGTCAGTTGTATCACATTAAACCCTACTCTAACAGGACTAAAACTCCAAAAAGCTGAGACCCTGGAGCTCTCTGCATGACCTGCAGAGAATCGCCTCTTGGCAACTCACTGATCATAGTCTCCTCCCACAGCAGCTGTTTGATGTTTCTACAACCTCAGGGAGGGGCCTTTGTGAAATAAGTTTCAGCTTTCTCAGACACGTGAAGTTTAGTTTCTGAGTCTCATGAGCCTGCCTCCTGGAAGGAATGTTTCAATTCAGAGGAAATGGCTATATAACAGCTGTAAAGTACACAAGGCATCATCTGCAAGTACTGTCTCCATCCTTTCTTTTCTCCAAAACTAAACTCCATCCAATTACCATGAAAAATGTGGTTTGCCTCCTGTCATTCACCCAGCCAAGGAAATTTTGGCTATAACTTTTAGTCCAGATCTTTCCTTGAGCATCCCTACACTCCACTCTAATGCTGTCTTTTAGCTTGCTGCAGTACATATAGGCATATTTTAGCTAAAAAACAAATTCACCTGGAGAAATGCCAGTATCTTCAACAAAGGTTCCTGGAAAAATTGAATATCTACATGTGAACAAGGAAACAATCTTTATATTTAGTCATGTATAGGTGTTCATGTGCCACACACACAGACACACAACCCTCCAATTGGATCAAAGATAGTAGTGTAAAACATGAAATACTAAAACTGCTACAAAGGGCTAGAGAATATATTATAAGATACAGGCATAGATAAAGATTTTCTAAATAGAACTCTGGTTGCTTAGAAAACAAGATCAACAATTGGTGAATGGGACCCTGTGACATTAAAATGCTTCTGCTCAGCAAAGGAAACTGTCTTTGGGACTTGGGGAAAGCAAAATATACATTATATGGAAGTAGAAATGGCAAGAATAATAGAGTCAGAAATGTTTGAATGGGGATGAAGACAAAGGGATATATGAAAGGGGGAGACTTGGATCAGGTCAACAAAAATAAGGGTGTATGGAAAAAGCATACCAAAACCTGTTGTATAAGCCAACTAAAAAATACAATTGAAAAAATTTTAAATGGAGTTATCATATATGAGTGGATAATATTGCTCCCCGAAGCTATAGGTTTTTATGCAAAAATACCAGTATCAGATATAGAACACCTTCCTATTAGTAATTGATCAGAGAGTCCCAAAAGAATATATGCTATTGCCATTGCTCATAGTTACCCATGAAAATTGCATGGTAAAACAATATCATTGGAGATATCATACACTTCAGATAAAAGACATGAGACATAGTGCCAGAAATCAACTAAAAATTTCTCCCTTACTGTCTAAGTGTTCATAATGTCAGAAAATGCTACTCAGGCTGTTGAGGGAGAAAAGTTATCAACAGTCTTTCCCAGCTATGGATCCTGCATGCTACAATTCCAACATACTGCAATAGTGGCATGGCAGGTATGCCACTACTGCAGTAACCAACTGCTTTCTAGCAGAATTTTAGGTCCTCTTCGTCATAGTGAAATCCTGATTTTAAAAACACCTATGCCTGTGGAGATCACAGGCCCTAAAGGAGAATGTGTTGCTCATGTTTTTCTAAATAGACATGTAGCCAAACTGCCTCCTAAACATTTGTGTTTACACTTGTGCTTCTCTCATCCTTATTCAAAAAGAGTAGTTTCTTTTTGCAGAGACTGACAGCTTGTCCCAATGCTGAAAACAAGTGACTATTGAATGATCAACCCTAAACAAAGCACCAATATCACTTCCTCCAAAGAGAAGGCAACATAATAGAAGAGGAGACAGAATGATTATAAGAGCCAGAAAATGGAAGGGAGTGCTGTGAAACACTGTTTTAAGGATATAGAATACCCATCACAATCATGAACACACAGTAGATGTGGCTACCTGTGAAAAGTAGAGTGCACAAGAGAGAGAAAGAGATAAAAGAGTATAATGCGAGGTAATGGATTATAATTATAATCCCCTCTGCATGTGTATTTAATTGTCAAAATTAAGAAAAGAATGAAATTCGAAAGCACAAATAAACAACAAACCTAAAATCACTTTCTGATTGAAAATGTGAATATGCTATACGAATACTAATTATGTTGCTGTGTTCCTGCTCTGAACAACCCTTTCAGTAGCACTCATAATAGGAATGTTCCCATGGTAACAATCATGCTGAATATTAACTCAGATACATTAGTTTTGTGTCTAATTACACAGTAAATCACATTTGGCTGAAGATAGTCTGCTTTAACTTCCATTACATGGGAATTCTCTTTATTTTATTTTATTTTTTTATTAAAAGATTTTCTTATTTTACATACCAACCACAGAACCCCCTCTCCTCCCTCCTCCCTCCTCCCTCCT
>LZPO01044438.1:258931-293687 GCA_001675575.1 Neotoma lepida | reverse complement strand
TGTTTGATAGCTTGGGTAGGACCCGACAGACATGTCTAAAATTTAATACATTGCTCACTGTAGCTCAACAACAGTGTCTCAATTTGGAAGTCAGAACCACTCTTCTTTCTTTAGAGTGCATATTCTGCCTTCCTTGTTTATACTTCTGTCTCTAATCTCCAGGCAAGGTTTATTTTTTAGAGCAGGAACAAAATATCACTACATACTTCATTATCTCCTATAAATCAGAGTTTTTATAAATATGCATGTCCTCTTCAAGGGAACTCTTCAAGGAAAAGTTCAGGAACCAGATTTTGTGAAACTTGTATGCTCTTCTGACCTTACTAGTGTGCATTGCACTGTGTAGGTATACAGTATGGCAACTGACAAGAATAACCACTTCTCATTTCGATTTGAAAATATATCCTTCCCTTTCTTCTGCTATGCATAGATTGCTTCTCTACAGTTTATACTTTGCTTTCTGGGTTGAATTATAAACCTCCCAAAGAATAGGATTTACTGTGCTGAGAACAATCTAAATCATGTTAAAGAGAAAAATTCAAAATTTCCTATGATTGCTGCTGTAATACATTTAAGAAGAACTAGCATGATGTTTTTTTTTCAGGGTTGCATCAAGAAAAGTAACTGATAAAAAGACTAAAGAAGCCAATAATCAGAAAACTGAAAAAATAGTTTAAAAGCATCCTGCATTTAAAGGGAAACCCTTACTCTGACTCAAGATATATTTCATTGATTATTTGCCACAAAGTAAAGTGTACACTAGCTGGAGAATTAAATTCACAGAAAGGAGGCAAAAGAGGAATTATCAAATTATAAAATAACTTTGCTGTATGTAACACTTCAGTAAGCTCATATTCATGACTAAGTGACTAATTGAATTTTGATTATTTCAAATATTTTGTTTCCAATACAAAGGAAATAAGAGTGTAAGTACAAATAAAAATAGTTTCACTCAATGATCAAAATATGTGTGAATTTGATGTAATTTTAGTCACATGAGACTAAAGATCTTGCATAGCCTAGAAATTTGCAGACACATAAAATATAACTTATTGTTATTTCAAGAGTACTTTTATTATAGTCTATTGGATTATTTTTAGGCCACAATGAGCTCTTTTCTGTTGATCATAAAACTTTTGATTTGTTTAAAGTAAAACAGAACTTGTGGGCCCATGCTATAGGAGTACTGGAAAATCAGATTAGGTGTCAAAATCCTGCACACTGCCACTAAATTGATGGACCAGGGGCCTAAATTTGTATTTGTCATGTCTTTCATCACTTACAATTATGAGGTAAAGTAGATGGAGCTAGTAGGTCAGTACATGCATTACTAAAATCTTCCTCTGAGTATAAATGCACACTAGCTTTAAATCAAAATAAAGACTGGCATAGTGCTGTTCCCCGAAAGGAATGAAGCTTCATACTGGTTTATTATTTTCCAAATTGGGCTTGACACTTTATGTCCTTGAAGTTGAACAAAACAGACAGTGATTTGTAGGCATTCTTAAATTTTGGATCTATGTGCTTAGCCCCACTAAGCACAAGAAAGGGACTAGTTAGTGAACGTGATTATGGGCTACTATATACAGAACGTTTCTATTAGCTACAGATGAACATGTTTGCACTTTGTGACAGCCATGTAATTAATATTAACTATGATAAAGCACAGTATTAAAATTTAAACTTAAGATTTTTCAAAGCACAAGTCCTTAGTAGTTGATTGCCAAATACAAATCAAACCTGGAAAATAAATATATGCTTGGTAAATATTTTAGAAGTTTACTGGTATTTAATATTTGTTTGTTTTAAATATAACAAACTTGGATGCATTTTATGAATTAAAATATTTTTAAACAACTAGTATTTCTATGATACATAGACAAGTGTTCAGTTTTATTTTTCTAACAAAAACTATTAGGCACAGGAATGATGATACTTTTCCAACCCTACCTCCATACACTGACTTCCCATACCTCATAGTCATATTCAGCCCAGAATAATGTTAAGAGCAATTTTTAGCAACTGAGCCAGTAGGAAAAGTGACAATACGTGGTAGAAAAAATGAGCAAAAACAACATTTCATTAAGATGGATACCAATTTATGGCAATTCATACTGCAAAATACTTGCAGCAAGAACAAATATTTCATCTTATTGCCTTTTAAGCTTACAGTAAGCAATGTTATGGTAGTTTAGCTATTCTGGTTTGAAGTCTACTTATCTGGTCACATAAGAGAGAGAGACAGGGAAAAAGAGAGAGAACATGACATGTGCATAATGCAGCCATGCATATATTACATGTGTAGACATTTTTTGGGAATTGGTTCTCTCCTTGCACTGTGGGATCTAGGGACTGAGCTCAGGTCATGATTCCAGTGAAGCACAGGTAGGCATATATTGCATGTTGACCTTCTGGTTAATAAAATTCACAGCTAAGCAAGACAGAGAGTAAATTTGCTTCCCCAGAACTCTCCCCAACAACCTCTGTGGTTCAAATGCTAGCCAGAATGGAGGAAATTTTTAGTTCATTGCCAGATTGCTTCTTCAGTATCTTATACCCAAAGTATGTGGTGTCTTCTGTGACACAATCTTATCCTCTAGTTCTAATGGGCAGCTAAGAAGATTGACAAGAACTGATAACAGTTTGGGAGTACTTCTGAAGCCTCCTGATATACCTTTGTAGAGCTATCTCATACCTGGGGTTGATGACTTTGATCAGTAATCTACTGCTTCAAGGAGCAACACCATCTAGTCATACAGGATAGCACCCTTCAGTCCTTCTTTTGCATTTTTTTTACCTTAGGCTTAGAAGCAGGTTTCCACATGGCTTCTCTATATAACTTTTGTCACAATTAATCCTCTTTCCCTTCTTGCAGACTCATCTTCCCAATCCTAGCATTTCCTCATTGATTATACCTTTGTCAGAACACAGTCTAACAATGGAGACATGAAAGGAGAATTCAGAGTGCTTGTGAGAAAACAAAAAAAAAAACAAACAAACAAAGAAAAAAAAACCAATACAACAGTCTTGTGACCTCAGTTTCTTCAAATTCGCAGAATTGTTCTTGGAATGTGTTTTTATGCCCTTCCCAGGTATAGTGGATAGAAGTGAATATGCTTTAGATTATTCACTACAACTGGTTATTGTTATTTATTTATATGCCTCTATAGAAAAACATATTTTTGCCATGTGCAACTCGTTCTTATGACTGTATATGGCTAAAACTCATGAGAACTTTACTCAGGTGACCTTTCCTAATCCTCAAGGTATAAATTGTCTGATTCTCTGAATAAAGTTGGCTATTTCATGAGGTTTTAGTCCGTCTCATTTTTAGGCTCCATTCTTCCAGGTCCCACTGCCTTTAGAGGAGTAAACATACCTTAACACCCACAGATCTGGGAAGATCATAGGCCCAGGCAGGGAACTTATAACTGATGCTTAAATTGACAAATCAACAAACTGCCTTCTACACATCCATGATTATACTCACAGACAAAAGTAGCTCCTGGCCTTAATCAGAGAAGCGTCTCACTATAGTGAATGTCTATGAATACAGAGATTTGTGGCTGCCTAAGATGCTGAGACTAACCAACAATTGTCCCATCACTAAACAAGACATTTATGCAGCCCCATCTAAGGCTGTGGGATCACTGAGAAAGTCTGGGCAAGAAGAGTGTGAGAATGAGAAGATAAGATGAAGAGCTACAAAATGCCATTCTCCAAACTTATACAACTCTTTCAATTATTAACTCACAACAACTGTAGTTACCTGAACTGAGCACACACAAGGCCCTGTTAAAAACAAGTTAAAGAAGGTGGAGAGGCTCATGAGGTTCTAGCCTTTATCTCTAAACTTCTAGCTATTGGTAGATTCTGGGAGAGGGAAAACCACTGCCTTTAGCTGTATAGCTATTGCTGATACCAACAGAGTACAGTGGATAGCTCTGAACCCATAGATACATAGACAGCCCTGTTTAATCTCAATGAGTGATAAAATAAAACTAGTAGACTTGAATGTGAGAGATATTTGTGGGGAAGAGGCAGAATAACAGAGGTGGTAGGGAGGTGAGGCATGGTGAAAATGGTTGTTCTACATTGCATATATGTGTGAAATTGTTAAAAAAAATTAATGAATAAAGTTCAGAAATTGGCTATTAAATTTTCTAGATTTAAAACAATAAAATAATATTTTAAAGTGAAACTTAAATCCTGTGGAAGATGTGGGTGTTAAAATTTATGACTTTAATATGTTAAACAGCATTAAACAGAAAATTAACCTAATGCATGGTGTTTCCAGAATATAAAAGCTGCCTTGAGGTTTGATACACAGACAACCACACACAAACTCATATAGTATTTCTCATTAACATGATAGTTTTAGGGCAATAATCATTTATTCTCTAGTGTTACAACTTTTAGCCAGATCTCTTCCAGCTCATTTTTTAACCTCTTCCTCCAATGAAGTTCCCAGGAAACTGACCCTACAAGCTGTTCAGTGTGGTGCTTATGTGAATTGTGTAGCTCTCTCCTTCCCTTATCCTATTATAATACTGCTTTAGATGGTGGGACTGTCATCTCTCCCACATTGGTGGGTTTTCAAATGTCTTTCCAAGTATATGAGCACAAACTTCACTCATACACACTCCATTAAGCAAGGTCATATTGTCAGTACTTGATGACTTTAATAGTTGTTATACACTTCAGTTGAAATTCCATAAGCTTATTAGATGTAAATAATATACTTACTACAACATTTGCAGTTGTGATAATCAGTTTTGTGTTTCTATAGCAAATACTGTTGGTTTTATGCTGCGGCGGTGCAATGGTATTCGTTAAGCGCCACTGTTTACCATGCGAGAAAAGCCACAAGATACGACAGAATCCATTATTAAGAGTTTATTAGGGGAAGGAGACAGAAGGGGGTGCTCAGGCCTGTGGAAGTGGTTGTGCA
This sequence comes from Neotoma lepida, assembly GCA_001675575.1. Taxonomy (NCBI): domain Eukaryota; kingdom Metazoa; phylum Chordata; class Mammalia; order Rodentia; family Cricetidae; genus Neotoma; species Neotoma lepida. The sequence goes on along the minus strand of LZPO01044438.1, from coordinate 288,736 downwards.
TGGGGAGAGAGAGGAAGGAGGAGAAGAGAGCAGAAGGGAAGAGAGGAGTCTGTGATTGGCTTTTTAAGGATTCTCCTGCACATGCACATATGGGTTTATGGAGGTAGGCCATGCATGCGCAAAGATTGCATGATCACGCAGCATGCAAAGCAAATTACGCTATCACGTAATTACGGATTATGTAGGACATAAAGTTCCTTGCTTGGCTACTTGAACTGCGCATGTGCAATCATGTAGCTGGGGGAGTGGCCAGGAATTGCAACAAATACCCAAAACAGTGAATTTATGAAGATAAAAGGCTTATTTTGACTCACAATTTTGAAGATCTAGCCTATGATTTTTTTGCTCCATTGCTTTCAGGCCTGTGGTGAGGAAGAATACCATGGCAGAGAACATGTACAATGCAGAGCGAATTACTTCATCACTGATAAGTGATAAAGGAGAGGAAAAAGATGGACTTCTTATTAGACTTTCATTATCACTAGCAAGAACATGTCCCCAGTTACCTGAAAGCTTCCTACTAAGACTAACTTATTAATGCCTCTACTGCCTGATAACAATACCATGGACTAGGGACCAGATATTTAACATATGGGATTTTGTAGAATATTACAAATACAAAAAATAAGCAGAAATCATGATTGAAAGATTTATTAATCAGAATCAACTCAAAATATAGTACTGTAGATCTATGTTCCTTGTGATACAAACACTATTGCTTCTAAAACAGCATAAGGTCACAACAAATGGGTGATTTTATCAGTTACTATGTATCTGTTTGTTGTATTCTAAAATTCATCATTATGACTTAAAAAATTCTAAATGGGAGTATAGTCATAAAGAGATAAGCTAAATTTCTAATGCTCACAGTTATCACCTTCCCTTAGGGCTCATGACTTTCAATCATAGCAAATGCCTACTAAGTCTATGTCATTTGCTGACTTCTATTTTGATATGAGCCAATTATTTTTAACTATATCGTAGCATTTTAGTTCCTGAAAGATATCTGAAAAAAGTTCTTAGGACAAAAGACTTTGGAAAAAATAGAATAGTCTTTAATATAGTTTAGTTTAATTAAAATGATATGAAAAATTATTTTTGCACAAGTCAATTAAAACTTATATGTTGGTATCAGGACCTCAATGGTGTAAGCATTAAGGCTAGCAATTAAAATATGGGACTTCATGAAACTAAAAATGTCTGTACAGTAAAAGACAACATCATTCAAGTAAATAGGCAGTCTACAGAATGGGAAATATCTTTATCACTTATACATCTGACACAGGGTTAGTATCTAGAAGATGACAAAAATAAACAACAAGAACACAAACAGCCCAATTTAAAATGGAGCATGCTATTAATCAAAGGATTTTCAAATGATAAAATACAAATGGCTGAAAAGTATTTTTAATGTGTAACATTCTTAGACATCATGGAAATGCAAATTAAAATTACTTTGAGATTCTTTTCTTAACACAGACAGAATGGTTAAGATAATAATAATGACAATTATAATAAACAAATGCTGACATGGATGAGGGGAAAGCACTTATTCATTGCTGCTGAGATTTACAAATTGTGTGGGAAATAAGTACAAACATTTCTCAAAAAGCTAGAAATAGATATATAGATCTTCCACATGAGTCAGCAGAATACTTTTGAGCATATACCCAAAAGACACTATATCTCACTACAGAGATACTTGCTCATCCATATTCATCATTTGCCTATTTCCAATAGTTAGAAATTGAAAACAGCCTAAATGTCCATCAATGAATGACTGGATAATCAAAATGTGGCACATATGTACAAAGAAATCTTATTCAGCTGTTAAGAAAAATGAAATTTTCAGGTAAAATGGTAGAGCTGGAAACAACCAAAATGCTAAATGAGATAACCCAGACTCAGAAAGACAAATGTCATATGTTTTCTCTGATTTGTGGATGCTATCTTTGAAATAATAAAATGTGTGTTTCTTTGGAATACACATAGTGTTCAGGAACTTAGTAAGAATTGAGGAGGTGGCTTTCAAGGTAGTACAGAAAAGACCTCATGGTATAAAATCATAAAGAGGAACAATGAAACAAGATGGGATAAATTGGGATGAAGGATGGGAGGGTATGGTAGAGGAAGGATATGGGAAGTGATAAATAACACTAAATGTATATTGAAAGAGTCAAATGGAAATATACTGCTGTAGAAACTTCCATTATATATATGCGGTAGTGGAGAAAGAGAACAGGAGAGTTAGAGCAGAGTTACCCTATAACAGAATGACAATTCCCCTATCAGACACTCCAGGATAACACATTAAAAAAAACCCAACACCAGGAATCTGTTACATCTTTTAGAACTGTTGCCTGTAAAGTCACTCCCACAGCACAAATATTACAGGCTATTTCTAATGTTATTGGTTAGCCACCAGAACTTGATTGTAAGACCCTACTGATGAAGACACCATACACTTGAGTCATGGAACATAGAGAATTCATGCTGGTACTGATTTAGAAAGGTCATTTCCATTACATAACTTCATCATACTGGAAGGATCTGTACAATCTACCAGATGAGAAAAAGAATCATCAAACTCACCCAGCTGTGAATCCTGTGTGCTACAATAATGACTGGCCTGGTAAGACATGTCCACTCATGCAATAATGTCATGAACATCATGGTAGTAACCAAATACTTTATGTTTGAATTTAATTCCTGATCTAGGGGATGAACCCCATGCCTCATACCGTTATCAAGCCAAGAACATGTGACCCCTCAGGTTATAGGCCTAGAGTAGAGAGAACATACTACAAATAGTGTTAGGAAAACTTAATATCCACATGCAAAATAAAGAAACTAGACCCATATCTATAACATTGCAAAAACACTAACTCCAGATGGACAAAAGACCTAAATATGAAACCTGAAATATGGAAACTATTATAAGAAAAAATAGTCAGTACCCTGCATGATATAGGTAAGAAAGAATATTTTGAATAAGACTTTAGTCATCCAAGAATTAAGGCTAACAATTGTGTAGTGGGACTTCATAAAGCTAAAACTATTCTGCACAGATAAAGAATAAATCAACTGGCTGAAGAAAAGGCCATATAATTAAGAGGAGAGAAACTTTGGCAGCTATATATCTGACAGAGGATTAATATCCAAAATAGATAAAGAATTCAAAAAACAAAGAGTCCAAAAACTAAACAACCTACTCAAACTGTGAGCCTGAACAGTGGGTTCTTAAAAGAAGAATATCTAAGAAATATCTCAAAAAAATATTTATTTTCCCTAGCATTTAGGGAAATGTAAATCTAAACAACTTTGAGGCTCCATCTTATCCCAGTCAGAATGTCAAAGTTCAACAAAGCAACAGACAACAAATGCTGAAGGGGGTGTAAGTAAAAGAGAATCCTCAATCACTTCTGTTGGGATTGCTACCTGATGCAGCCACTATTGAAATCAATGTGGTCCCCCTCCTATCTCAGCCCCAGCAACCAAACAGCAGAGTCCTAAGGTCAGACTGCTCCACCACTGCCACCATCTATTGGACCCTGTAATCTACAAGACCCACTTCATGGCCTAAACCAATGGAACCCATCATACTTTCCCTGGCCAATCATCCCCTGCAAGATCAGCAGCCCCTGGAGGCACAAGCACCACCTGCACCATTTGGAAGAAGAGATGAGTGACTGGTCTCCCAGCTAAACTACCCAAATGTCTAGGCCCTAAGACCCAGGGCACATCCCATGCCCCTGCCCCTTCCATCTAAGTCCCAGCAGCCAGCAGGTAAGAGTCCTGAGGGCAGGCCTGCTGCTCCACCATGCCTCCACTCATTGGATGATGTAACCTATACAAGACCCACTCTGCTACCCAAACCCACTGAACCCATCATCCTCCCGCTCGACCAACCACCCCCTGCAAAATTAGCAGCCCCTAGAGTCACAAGTACCACCTGCACCCATTGGACAAAAAGCCTGTAGAGGCACAAGCACCACCTGCATCATTTGGAAGAAGAGCAGCCTCACAATGAACAGCTCTCTCTAGCAACATCAGCTAATCCTATAGGCACAAGCCCCACCCACACCAGTTAGAAGAATACACACAGAAAACCTACACCAGTTGGAAGAACAGACTCCACAGGCCCAGGTACAACCCATGCCAGTTGAAAGAACAGATCCCAGAGGCACAAGTAAAGCCCACACGAGCAGAAAAAAACTAGATGATACACTGGATCTAGGCAAACAAACCCACCCAAACCTCAGCTGAGACACCCCTACTCAACCTGAAAACCAGCCAATCACCAGAACCCTTGGCCATTCAGGCCGAAAGACAGTAAAGGAAACAGGCAATAAAGAAATAAAGACCTATCTAACAAAGACATCACAAGAGTCAACACCTGTTCCTATAATTATCCCAAATCCTAATGGGTAAATAGCAGTGTAATAATACATTCAACAACATAAAGAGCAATATGGTACCACCAGAACCCAACAATTCTACAACAGCAAGACCTGAACATCCCAATGCAGAAGCAGAGGAAAATGACCTTAAAAATAACTTTATGAAGATGATAGAAGCCCTTAAAGAGGAAATAAAATAATCCCTTAAAGAAATCAAGGAAAATAATAAAAAATAGTGTTAACATATATTGAATCAAGATTATGAAAATCTTGGACTACAGAAGAAAAATGTCAGGTTAAAATATAACCATTAAATGTGAATGCTGATTTTGAGAATAGATATGTGTAAGAAAAAGTTTTTTTGTGTCCCCCCTGGGCTCCCACGTGGTCCTACAGCCACTCAGACCCAAATAAACACACAGAGCCTTATATTAATTATGAATTGTATGGCCATTAGCTCAGGCTTATTATTGACTATTTACATTTAAATTAGCCCATTTTTATAAATCTGTACTTTGCCACATGGCTCATGGCTTAACCAGTACTTTCACATCTTCCTTCCTGCTCCTGGTGTTGGCTGGCAGCGTCTCCTGACTCAGCCTTCCTCTTTCCAGAATTCCCCTTGTTTGTTTATCCTGCCTATACTTCCTGCCTGGCTACTGNCCAATCAGCATTTTATTTATCAATCAATCAGAGCAACACATATTCACAGCATACAGAACAGTATCTCCATCATTTCCCCTTTTCTTTCTATTTAAAAGGAAGGTTTTAACTTTAATATAGTAAAATTACATAAAATAAAACAGTTATCTAGTAAGAATTATAGTTACAATATTTATTTGTATTTGGCAAAATTAAAGAAAATATTTTATCTATTTTATAAGTGTGAGCCTAAAGTTTTATATTTAATTTATATTTTATTATAACTAAGGAAAACTATAATTATAACTATCTAGTCTTTAACTACATTAAAGTCCTCAGAAGGATATAATATTACCTAAATAAACAGGAAGAATATTCTAAGTAACTTTTAAAAATCTAGAATGACAGAGACAGCTGTCTGCCTGGACAGTCACCCAAAGTTTTTCTGTATCGTTGGGCCATCCATTTTTAGCCTATAGGCCCAGAGTTTTTTAGTTATTTTTTGTGTGTGTCTTGTAGAATGTTTGGCAGTTTTTTTTATAAAGCAGGAACCTGAAGGACCATCTTGTTTTGTAAAGTTTAGTGGTCACCTTTTCATGGGTCCTGTATGTCCAGTCAATATAACATTTTTTAAGCAGTCCAGGCAAGAGCAGTTTTTTGTCTAAATGGCTACTTTTTGTCAAGAAGATAAACTCCATATGGAGTGTCTTTGACACCCATCTTCTTTTTTGAAGTAAATTAGTGTTGCCAGGAGCAGACATGTCTCACTGTCCAGAAAGTTTTTAAAACATTTTAAATGNCATATTNTGTAGGTCTTTGANGTGTTTGAAGATNANCTACCTAATTGAAATATATCTATGTGTATCTAGAAAACTTAACATGACTGTAAGTTTGACTATCATAGAAGACTAATTATAAATCTGTATTTTTTAATTATCTATTACAATTTAAATGAATTAAACAAACATAATACCTTAAACAAGAGTAGAAGCATATATATATACAGTATAACAGAATTAACATTAAATTTATATAAATAAACTAAAATCTATAACAATGTAAAATATTTTAAATAAGTTGTTGTTTTCTAAAAATAGGTTTAACAATTTATCCCTTTATCCTATCATATCTATATCCTACATGTTTATATCATATCTTTTTTTCAAGAAAAAGATTGATTATGATCAATAACAATTTGTAACCAACAATCTAAACAAAGACATTTATAGTTTATTTTTATTTTTTTTAGGGGTGAAAAATCTGACAGAGATCAGAGGAATTAGGAACAAGCCACCAGCTAGCCTCACCTCACCAAAGCTGCCACTGCTTCCAAAGAGAGCGAAGTGAAAAGAGAGCAATTTTTTCTCTCAGCAGGCTTTTTATGCCTGTCCATTCTGCTAACTCATTTTCTCTCTCCACCAAGCTACATCACTTCCTGTCTGTCTGCGCAGACCTCCAGAACTCTATGGCTGATGCTGGGATTAAAGGCGTGTGCCACCACCTCCTTACAGCTTGTTCCCTAGTGTGACCTTGGACTCACAGAGAACCAGATGGATTAAGGGCATGTGTTAACTTGCATGACTTTTGTTTTTACTACTAGCGGTTGGCTGCCCATTTTTCTCCGATCCTCAGATAAATTTTATTGAGAGACACAGATAAAATATTACCACATTTGTAAGAAAAAGTTTTTTTTTGTGTCCTGCCCAGGCTCCCACATGGTCCTGCAGCCACTCAGACCCAAATAAACACACAGAGCCTTATATTAATTACGAATTGTATGGCCATTAGCTCAGGTTTATTATTGACTAGTTTTACATTTAAATTAGCCCATTTTTATAAATCTGTACTTTGCCACATGGCTCATGGCTTACCAGTACTTTCACATCTTCCTACTCCTGGCAGTGGCTAGCAGCGTCTCCTGACTCAACCTTCTTCTTTCCAAAATTCTCCTTGTTTGTTTATCCTGCCTATACTTCCTGCCTAGCTACTAGCCAATCAGCATTTTATTTATCTATCAATCAGAGCAACACATATTAACAACATACAAAACAACATCTCCATCAGATATGGATAAATTCCCTTTCAGCATTAAATCACAGGTAATTAATCTAAAATTTTTAAATACATCCTTAATTCAAAACACGTGCAATTTATATTTAAGTGAATTAAAGTTAAATTCAATAATCAATGATGAAAATCTAAAAATCAAGGGTAGCAGAATATCTCTTTAATTTCAGAATAAAAATATCTTCAGTAGAAAAAAAGAAATTGAGGAAAAAAACAAAAAAAAATTGAAGAGATCAATAAATCCCTTAAGGAAAGCCAAGAAAAAAAATCAAACGGGTGAAGAAAATAGTTCAAGATGTGAAAACTGAAACAGAGGCAATAAAGAAAACAAACCAGGGGAATTCTGGAAATGGAAAATCTGGGTAATTGAACAGGAACTACAGATGCAAGCATAACCAACAGAATACAAGAGATAGAAGAGAGAATCTCAGTTGCTGAAGATATGATAGAGGAAATAGCTTCATCAGTCAAAGAAAATGTTAAATCCAACAAATTTTTAACAAAAACATCCAGGAAATTTGGGACACCATGAAAAGACCAAACATAAGAACAACAGGGATAGAAGGAGGAAAGGAATTCCAGCTCAAAGGCACAGAAAATATATTCAAAAATCATAGAAGAAAGCCTTCTCAACCCAAAGAAGAACATTTCTATGAAGATACAAGAAGCATACAAAACATCAAATAGACAGGACCAAAATATCCAGCCTCCTCGCCACATAATAATCAAAACACTAAACATACAGAATAATGATTAAATATTAAGAAATGCAAAGGTAAAAGGCCAAGTAACAGATAAAGACAGACCTATCACAATTGCACCCATCTTCTCAATGGATACTCTGAAAGCCAGAAGGTCCTGGACAGATGTTCTGCAGACACTAAGAGACCACAGATGCCAACCCAGACTACTATATCCAGCAAAGCTTTCAATCACCATAGATGGAGAAAACAAGATATTCCATGACAAAACCAGATTTTAACAACACCTATCCACAAATCAAGCCCTCCAGAAAGTATTAGAAGGAAAACTCCAAACCAAGGAAGTTAGCTGCACCCACGAAAACACAGGCAATAGATAATCTAACACCAGCAAAACCCACAGAAGGGAAACAAATACACACTTCCACCACCAACAACAAAACCAAAAAATAACAGGAATTGACAATATACTGGTCATTAATATCTCTTAATATCAATGGACTCAATTTGCCTATAAAAAGACACAGGCTAACAGAATGGATATGAAAACAGGATCCATCCTTCTGCTACATACAAGAAACACACATCAACTTCAAAGACAGACATTACTTCAGAGTAAAGGGTTTGGAATAGACTTTCCAATCAAATGGACCTAAGAAACAAGCTGGTGTAGTTATCCTAATATCTAACCAAATGGACTTCAAACTAAAATTAATCAAAGAGATGAAGAAGGACATTTCATATTCATCACAGGAAAAATCCATAAAGATGAAGTCTCAATTCTGAACATTTATGCCACTAATACAAGGACACTCACATTTGTAAAAAAAATCAAAAAAAATTACTAAAGCTTAAATCATACATCAAACCCCACATACTAATAGTGGGAGACATCAACACCTCACTCTCACCAATGGGCAGGTCTACCAGACAGAAACTTAACAGAGAAATAAGGGAACTAACAAATATTATGACTCAAAAGGACTTAACAGATATAGAACATTTCACTCAAACACAAAAGAATATACCTTATTCTCAACATCTCATAGAACCTTCCCTAAAATTGAGCACATAATCAGTCACAAAGCAAATCTCAACAAACCCCCCTGGATCTTATGGGATCACCGTGGATTAATGTTAGAATTCAACAACATCACAAATTACAGAAAGTCTACAAACTCATGGAAACTGAACAATGTTCAACTGAATCACCACTGGGTCAAGGAAAAAATGAAGAAAGAAATTAAAGACTTCCTAGAATTCAATGAAAATGAACGTGCAACATACCCAAACTTATGGGACACTATGAAAGCAGTGCTAAGAGGAAAGTTCATAGAACTAAGTGCCTACATAAAGAATTTGGGGAGATTTAATACCAGCAACTTAATAGCACACCTGTATACTCTAGAACAAAAAGAAGTAAACTCACCCAGGAGGAGTAGATGACAGGAAACAATCAAACTGGGGGCTGAAATCTAGAAAATAGAAACAAAGAGAACAATACAAAGAATCAATGAAACGAAGAGTTGGTTCTTTGAGAAAATCAACAAGATAGACAAACCCTTATCCAAACTAAAAGGCAGAGAGAGAATATCTAAATTAACAAAATCAGAAATGAAAAGGGGGGCATAACAACAGACACTGAGGAAATACAGAAAATTACTAGGTCATACTTCATAAACCTGTACTCCACAAAATTGGAAAATCTGAAAGAAATGGACAATTTTCATGATAGGTACCACATACCAAACTTAAATCAAGACCAGATGAAAAATTTAAATAAACCTATAACCCCCAAGGAAATAGAAGCAGTCATTAAGTCGCCCAACCAAAAACAGCCAAGGGCCAGATGGTTTCAGCACAGAGTTCTATGAGAATTTCCAAGAAGAGCTAATACAAATACTCTTCAAGTTGTTCCACATAATAGAAAGAGAAGGAACATTGCCAAACTCCTTTTATGAGGCTACAGTTACACTGATAGCCAAACCATACAAAGATGCAACAAAGAAAAAATTACAGACCAATCTCCCTCATGAACATTGATGCAAAAATACTCAATAAAATTTTGGCAAACCGAATCCAAGAATACATAAAAAAAACATCCATCATGATCAAATAAGCTTCATCCTAGAGATCCATGGGTGTTTTAACATATGCAAATCTATCAATGTAATCCACCATATAAACAAACTGAAAGAAAGAAACCACATGATGATTTCATTAGATGCTGAAAAAGCATTTGACACAGTCCAATGCCCCTTCATGACAAAGGTCTTGGAGAGATCAGGAATACAAGGAACTTACCTAAACATAATAAAAGCAATATACAGCAAGCTGACAGTCAACATCAAATTAAATGGAGAGAAACTCAAAGCGATTCCACTAAAATCAGGGACAAGGCTTCCCCCCTCTCCACATATCTATTCAATATAGTACTTGAAGTTCTAGCTAGACCAATAACAAAAGGAGATCAAGGGGATACAAATTGGAAAGGAAGAAGTCAAACTTTCAGTATTTGCAGACAATATAATAGTATACATAAGCAACCCCGAAAATTCGACCAGGGAACTTCTACAGCTGATAAACACCTTCAGTAATATGGCAGGATACAAAACTAACTCAAAAAATTCATTAGCCCTCCTATATACAAATGATAAATGGGCTGAGAAAGAAATCAAAGAAACAACACCATTTACAATAGCCACAAATAATAAAAATATCTTGGGATAAATCTGACCAAACACGTGAAATAGCTGTATGACAAGAACTTTAAGTCTTTGAAGAAAAAAATTGAAGAAGATTTCAGAAAATGCTAATGGATAGGTAGGATTAACATAGTAAAAATGGCAATCTTACCAAAAGCAATCCGCAGATCCAATGCAATCCCCATCAAAACCTCAACACAATTCTTCAGAGACCTCAAAGAACAATATTCATCTTATATGGAAAAACAAGAAACCCAGGATAACTAAAACAATCATTTACAATAAAGCAACTTCTGGAGACATCAACATCCCTGACTTCAAGCTCTACTGTAGAGCTATAGTAAAAATAAAAAAAAAAAAATTTATAAAAAGTAAAAATAAAAAAAAAAAGCTTGATATTGGCATAAAAACAGACATGTGGACCAATGGAATCAAATTGAAGACCCTGACATTAATCCACGCACCAAAGAATATCTGATTTTGACAAATTGTACAATGGAAAAAAGAAAGCATCTTCAACAAATGGTGCTGGCATAATTGGTTGTTGACATGTAGAAGAATGCAAATAGATCCATATCTACCGCCATACACAAAACTTAAGTCCAAGTGGGTCAAAGACCTCAACATAAATCCAGTTACACTGAACCTGATAGAAGAGAAAGTGGAAAGTAACTTTGAATGCATTGGCACAAGAGACTACTTCCTGAATATAATACCAGTAGCACAGACACTGAGGTTGGCAATTAATAAATGGGACCTCCTGAAACTGAGAAGCTTCTGTAAGGCAAACGAAACTCTTAGTAAGGCAAACAGGCAGCCTACAGAATGGGAAAAGATCTTCACCAACCCCACATCTGACAGAGGGCTGATCTCCAAAATACAAAAAGAACTCAAGAAACTAGACATCAAAGTACCAAATAATCCAATTAAAAAGTGGGCTACAGATCTAAACAGAATTCTCAACAGAAGTATCTCAAATGGCCAAAAGACACTTAAGGATTCACCAACATCTTTAGTCATCAGGGAAATGCAAATCAAAATGACTCTGAGATACCATCTTACACCTGTTAGAATGACTAAGATCAAAAACACTAATGAGAACTTATGTTGGAGAGGATGTGGAGCAGGGGGAACACTCCTCCACTGCTGGTGAGAGTGCAATCTTGTACAGCCACTTTGGAAATCAGTATGGCGGTTTCTCAGAAAATTGGGAATCAATCTACCTCAAGACCCACTGATACCATTCTTGGGCATATACCCAAGGCATGCTCATTCATACTACAAGGACACTTGCTCAACTATGTCCATAGCAGCATTATTCATAATAGCCAGAACCTGGAAACAACCTAGATGTTTCTCAACTGAAAAATGGATAAATGAGGAACATTTACACAATGGAGTATTACTCAGCAGTAAAGAGCAATGACCATATGAAATTTGTAGACAAACAGATGGAACTAGAAAAAATCATCCTGAGTGAGGTAGCCCAGACCCAAAAAGACAAACATGGTATGTACTCACTCATAAGTGGATACTAGATGTAAAGCAAAGGACAACCAGGCTATAATTCACAGCCTTAGAGAAACTAGCTAACAAAGAGGACCCTAAGAGGGATGCATGTATCAGCTTAGGAAGGGGAAATAGATGAAATCTCTTGGGTAAACTGGAGGTAAAAATACGGTATAGGGGATGTGTTGGGGGAGGGGAATTTGAGGGATTGAGAAGGTCAAGTTGGGGGAGGGTGAGAGAGGGAGAGCAATGAAAGAGATATCTTGATAGAGGGGGCCATTATGGGGTTAGGGAGAAAACTGGTGCCAAAGAAACTCCCAGGATTCCACAAGGATGACCCCAGCTAAGACTCCTAGCAATAGTGGGGAGGGTACCTGAACTGGCCTTCTCCTGTAATCAGATTGGTGATACCCTAATTATCATCATAGAACCTTCATCCAGTAACTAATGGAAGAAGATGAAGAGATCCACAACCAAGTACTGGGCCGAGCTCTGGGAGTCCAGCTGAAGAGAGGTAGGAGTGATTATATAAGCAAGGGGGTCAAGATCATGGCAGGAATCCACAGAGACAGCTGACCTCAACTCATGGGAGCTCATGGACTCTAGACCGACAGCTAGGGAGTCTGCATGGGATCAACCTAGGCTCTTGGCATGTGGGTGACAGTTGTATAGCTTGGTCTGTTTGTGGGGCCCCTAGCAGTGGGACCAGGACCTGTCCCTGATGCATGATCTGGCTCTTTGGAACCTATTCCTTATGGTGGGATGCCTTGCTCAGCCTTGATGCGGGGGGGGGGATTGATCTTGCCTCAGCTTGATATGCCATGCTTTGTTAACACTCATTGGAGGCCTTACCCTTTCTGAGGAGTGGATGTGGGGGCAGTAGAGAGGAAGTGGGGGAAGGAACAGGAGTAGAGGAGGGAGGGGAAGTTGTGGTTGGTATATAAAATAAATTAAAAAAAATATGAAGCTAAGGCAGCACATATCACCAGCATGTCACCAGCCCTTGGCAACCTAGTAGCACACTTCATCAGTGTGTGACCTGACATTTTTTTCTGCTGATTTCATCCTATGTAACTTTGACTAAAGCCACTGTGACAGAAGTGGGGAAAGGAAAGACATGCCAAACGATGAGGTTGGAGGGACAGGCAGGCTAGTGAAGGAGGATGGAAATGACCTCAAATTCCATTTTAAACTCAAGGGGAATTCATTAAGGAATTTTAGGCAATGAGTGGCTTTATCAGCAGTATGGTTTTGGTTTGTTTGTTGTTGTTTTTTTTAAAGCTTTCTTCTGAACCAATAGAGAGAGGGGGAGTTAGAATAGCCAGGATGTTACAGACAGTACAAATATGTCTCTAAAGAGACAAGTTAAGAAGCTATAGCATAATTCAGGCAAAAGATGATAGTTTTAGTGGTGGTGGGGGTTTTCTAGGAAGATAAAGAAAAGAAGAATGATTCTGAGAGATTTAGGAAATAAAATCCATATATTTGATAATCGACTAAATATAGATACTGAAGTAGGGGAAGATATGAAGGACAATAGCAGAGCACTTGCTCCTGATGTACGGTGCCACTTAACTAGATGTGACTGGATGAAGGTGAGAGGAAAAACATGTGCTTGGTTTTATACATAGAAAATTATGTCTTTGGGACCAAAAGAAAAGGAAACATGAAGTAAACCACTAGATTTATAAATCTTGAGCTTAGAAGAGAGCGGGCTGTTTTATTTAGATTGGAGTCATCAATATGGTCCTTAAAACAGTGGAAATGGAGAAGCCATTTGAGATCTTGTATGGAATAAGAGCAGAAAGCAAAGGTAGATAATATTCAAATGACTGGGGGAGTGTGAATGAAGGCTGGCCATATGGCATCAATCAGATCTTCTCTGTCAACAACAGCTGGCCATGTAGTGTCAATAAGATCCTCTCTGCCTCAGGCTTCAAGGTAGACCCAGAGTTAGCATTACTTGGTTTTCAGCATCAGCACTGAGGTAGAATGGGAATATGTGCTGGAGGCATTTCTGCCACATGTAGCCTATGCCAAGAAAGGCAGTCTGCAGGAACAACGGAGGTGGCAGAGTGGAACAAAAAAAAGGAAGGCAATATATACTGCATAGCCCAGACAGTGGAGAGAGGCTTCCAGCTCTTAGTCCCTTCTTATACACCATGGCTGTCAGCATGGCCACATATCCTTCCTGTTCACCATAATTAGTCTTGAGATACTCAGTATATTTCCTCTCTTTCTTGATGGGAAGCATGAATCTAAAGGGAGGTAGCCATGTAATGAAGGCAGGGAGCTGACTGACCTGGGCATGGATAACATGGAGCCCAGAGGATGAGATGAAGACAGACAGCCCTTTTACCAGCACTATGTGCTGAGAACTGCACACATTCTCTCAGCTGACCTTCTTAGAAGCTCTCAAAGACAAGAATCACTCCAGATTTGCTGAGAACACAGAGCCTTATAGGTCACAATGCAGGTCTACAATAGCTAATCCTCCCAGTGCTATGTGCAGGAGAATAAGAGGAAGAGAAAAGAGCAGTGATCTCACACTCATAAAAGAATCTAAAGGATACAGTGGTCAAGTCAGTCATTCACAGAATAAAAGTGTCACTCAAGAAGGAGGATAAGAAGTCAAGGGGACACATGAGTTGGAGAAGAAAGCTAGATGTGGGAAAGTCTATTCCAATAGCTCATTCCAGCCATAAAGGACAGTATCTCTTGACCCTCCCTTCAGCAGTTAGGCATGAAGAAGGTGGAGAAGTGAGGATCAGGCATTTTTGTTCAGGCTGAAATGATGTTTGAAAGGACTGAGGAAATGTCTGCAAGACATGAGTTGATTTGCTCTGCTCTGTCTTCATTCTCATTGTCCTCCTATCTCCTCATACCCCAGGCCTTTCAAACTGCATTTCCCTCACATGTGGGTAGAGGATTACGGGAAAGGAAAGAGATTGTTTTGGGATAAGGAAGCTAACAAAACCCACAAAACTTCTTACAAGCTTGGGCTGGCCCAAGAAAGGCAAAGCACAAGAAGGACGAAGAACACTTGTGTAATACTCTTGGAAGTGGGTCTTGGAAACTGGGATGATGAGGGAGAAGGTGAGCCTGGAATATGGGATAGTTTGGAAGTGCAGGTGATTGGGGGGATCATCATTGCATATTGAACATTCTGTAATGGAAGAACTTACTGGGAATGGGAAATTAAGTCCCAGAACATAGAATGTGGAAGCTGAATAGGAAGTAGGAACTGGAAAGGGGACCATCCTGCAGTGAAATTCAGTGGGAAGAGCTGGAGTACAAACACACCTGGAGCCCCAAGGTCATTCACAGCATAACTGTTTGTCTGAAGTGACAAATGGGGACATCTGTGTCCCAAAAGACTGCCTTCTCAGTGATTGTGAGGAAGGGATTCACAGAGACACTGTGCTGACTTCAGTGGATGCTGAATGTGCAGCAATCAGACCAATGGCTTGCAATCATCTCTATCAGATAGAAAATCCTGTCATCTCATTCCCAATTTTATTTCATTCTCTTTCACCTCATATTTCAGTTAATAGGAGCTATCAAGCAGACTCTTTGGTCCTTTTCCCCACTCCTACAGCAGCTCATGTAGTCTGATAGCCCGAGAGATAGGTTTTTTGGAAGACCTGCATAAAATACATTTTCCAAAAAAATGAGAAATCAATGTGACAAATTTTCAAAAAACTAGAAAACTATATGTCCTAGCTACACCACACCTTGGTAAATGTGGTATATACCAAAGGACTTGAGAGCCTACTCCACAGATACTTGCTCAGCCATGTTCATTGCTGCTGAATTCACAATAGCTAGGAAATGGAACCAACATAAATGTCCTTAAACTAATGAATTGATAATGAAAATGTGGTATCTACACACTATGAGATATTATTCAGTTGTAAAATAAAATTAAATCATACATTAGAAAAGATCATATTGAGTGAGATAGTTCAGACTCAGAAAAGCAAAAGCACAAGTTCTCTCTCATATGAGTCTCCTAGTTCCTACTCAATCTTCAGCTATGAGTACATAACCTGGAGTAACTGCAGAAACCAAGAAATTATAAAATCACCTATTCCAGGGTTGAGAGACAGAGTAGCAATCAAGAGGGAAATAGTGGGGTACATGTGATCTGACCTGGGAAATAGGAAAAATCAGGGGAGTCTGTCTAATTAGAGAGAGAGAATGAGATAGGTATGGAAGGAGAAAGGAGGGTAAAATAACAGTAAGAGTATCTGAAAAATGTCATAAGGAATCATAATATTGATAATCTATCTTTACATTATTATATCTAATAATATATACAAATCATATATAAACACATATATATACAGTTTAATTGAAATTTTCTTGTCTGGACTAACTATGCTCCTTCTAAGAACCAAAGAGTGTGTATCAATGATCCAAATGCCAGGCATGAGAATCTCTCTTTTAGGTTTTTGGCCAGAGTCATCCAAGAGACTCCCAAAATATACAAGCTATTGGTACTGTCCTTGGTTTCCCCCAGAGTCGAAATGTGAGTTCCTATTGCTGAAGACATTGTGCACCTCAGCCACAGGGCTTAGAGCTGGAACTGACTAGCACTAGCTTTCATAGTACCAGTAGGCATCATGCAAGAGCTTCTGAAGGAAGGAAGCAACCAACAGTGTTATGCAGCTAAAATGCTTATGCACTACAGTTGACAACATGGAATAATAACATTACACGTGTAGTAGTGGCACACATATCCTTGCAGAAACCTTTATCTTTAAATGGACCTAAGAACTGCTCAACAAGAGGACAATCATATCTGGTTAGAAACCTAGCCAACTACTCAGGGATATTAAAGCCATGGATCTTGGAGGAGAACCTAAAACTACCACTTTACTAAACTGGCATAATCCCTAACTGCATTATAAATATTTGTCCTCATTCCTACAGATAAGTGAAGTTCTCATCCTCATTAAAGAAACTTCTATTGTCAATAAACAGAGAGCCTTTTTTTACAGAAAATCACAACCAATCAAAATTCAGTTACAGAGTCCAGCCCCCATTGAATACATCTATAAAACACTCTTGCACCTAAGGTTCAGGCAACATTGCAGGAGATGGAATAAGAAGAATGTAAGATCAAGAGGATCAGAGAATTTGCTATGAGACTATGTCTCCTAGGAATGTCAGAAGCTATACCTTTAAAGTCTCACCAACATGACTGCCTGAACAAAATCTGAACAAGGACAAAAGCAATATACATGCCAAACTAGACAGGAGAAAGACCACAAGGCCTCAACTCTACACAAGGACCTCCAAAAAACTAAGAAATTCTGAGAGTAGGATAAATAGTCTTCCCTGGGAAAGAGCACAACAAATTGATTATACAATACCAAATGGTCATCCTTGAAAACATGCATACAAGTAGCATTATACAGACTGAGTAGCCTGTACTTATATATTTAGGAGAGAGAGAGACAGAGACAGCGACAGATAGAGAGAGGGAATTAGAGTGTAAAACAACAATTAATGAAAAAATGAGCCACAAATTGATAGAGAGCAAGGAGGGGCATATAATAAGGTTTGGATGGAGGAAATGGAAGGAGTAAATGATGTACTTAAAATCTCAAAAATAAAAGACATAATTAGAAAATAAAAAAGTATAGCCCCTGGTAAGTTGACCATGTTCTAGTGGAAGGCCACACATGCAAGAATACATAGGCAGCACAAAGTGTATTTGATGGGTGGAAAATAAGCAGGGCACAAATTGGGTAGGTAGGGAAGGAATGCAAGGAGTTGAGGGAGGATGTGAATATGATCATAACAGAAACAGAACTAGAGCAAGTATGTATTCAGCCATGATCAGATACATATGGCTACCGATTAAGAAAAGGTATTTATAAAATTAGTTCATTGAAAGCAGGGCTGTGAGATTTATAGTAGGCATTTGGATGAACTTGAGATAAGAATGTCTTGTGACATCCAAATGTCTCTAGATCTTGAAAAGTTTGAACTTTAAAATTAATCCTTTATCTTTTCTCTTCAAAGCCATGATTCTCTTGAATATAGATGCCATCTCTGGAGTAACATAGAAGTCTCAGTAATTAAGAGCATTATGTCTTCCGGAAGAGGACCCTGGTTCAGTTCTCACATGGCAGCTTACAACTGCCTATAATTCCAGTTTCAGGGGACACAACATCCTCTTCTGGCCTCTTAGGGCATTTAAAGGCACCTGTCCGCAGATGGTATATATACAGACAAGCAAGCACACACACATACATATAAATAAAATGAATGAATGAATGAATGAATGAATATTTTAATTTGATAAAAAGAAGCCAGCACTTCCTGGGTTTCAGGCTTGGAATGGATGGCATTTACATTAGGATCCAAATAGAGAATGTGCATAAGTGGGGATTGATGTTCAGGATGCCAGAAGTGCTCAATAAACCCCCCAAGCTAACCTATCACTTCTGCTATCCCTTCATGAACAATTAAAGTAAGTTGGTATTAAGGTAGGCCTCTTGATATGCTTTGTAATGGGTGTGATAGGTTTGATCTCCAGTGATGGAATTTTTTAAAGGACAATAGACTAGTGATCTTGTGACATATTTTTCAGGCATTCCTAAGATTTTATGCCTTAGGACTTTCCTGGCCTCTTCACCAGTATTCCAATTCAGGCCATGGCCCCTGAATACCATAGTGTGGGCCTAAGACCTATGATGAGAATGTCTTTTCTAAAAATGTGTTGCTCTGATTGGTTGATAAATAAAGCTGTTTGGCCAATGGTGAGGCAGAATAAGGTTAGGCGGGATATTCGAACTAGGGAGAGAGAAGCAGAAAGCAGAGCCGGGGCAGACACCATTCTGCCATCCAGAAAACAACATGTAATGACACACAGGTAAAGCCACGTGGAAGACATGGCAACACAGATTTATAAAATGGGTTAATTTAAGATGTAAGAGCTAGCTATCGAGAAGCCTGCCAGGGCCATAGTTTAAAAATGATATAAGCCTCTGTGTGTTTATTTGGGTCTAAGCGGCCGGGGGAGCCGGGTGGAACTGGGACCGGAGTGGACAAACTTTCATCTACAGACCTACCAAAGCAGCACAAACTGACTGGACCCAGAACTCTATGTATAACCTTGAGGGTCTGTTCCTGATTTTTTCCTCAGAGGAGTGTGTTATTTATTTGTGGCGCTATTTACCTGGCAAGAGAAAACACGAGGTACAATGGAACCCACTATAAGAGTTTTATTGGTGGGGGAAGTATAGGGAATGTGAATAAGCCTATCAGAAATAAATAGTGTAGAGAGGGTTGGGGAGCAGGTGGAGCCTGCTTTTATGGGTCACCTCGCACATGCGCATATGGGCTTACATAGCTATGCCACACGTGTGCATAGATTACATGATCATGATGGGCATGGATTATGTAGGATGTAAGGCCCTGGAGTGACTAAGCATTTTACCTGACTGCTAGACAGCATGTGCTCGGTCATGTAGCTGTAAAATGGCTAGGAATGACAACATTCCACCCTCTTTACTATTATAAAAAGTAGGGGGTTAGGAGTGGCATGTGAATGGAAATGGGGGTGCAGTGTTTCCCGGAACTGCTTCCAGCTGACTCGGTGGGCATCGGTTAATTTATTTTTTGGGGGAGGGAGGGAGCCTTTTCATGAGGTAGCTGGACATTCTGAGGTATGCTGAATTGTCTTTGCCACTGTGTTTAGCCTTGTGGAATCATTCATCACTGTTTGGATCTGACAGTTTGGATCTGACAAGGTGCTGGTAAGGCAGAAGAGAAAGTTTAGAGAAAAAATTTTACCTTGGGGGGAAAAGGAAAGATTAGATGGGGGGGTCCCTGAGGGGTTCTAGGATGAGAGAGGGTTGTCCCAATACCAAGAAAGTTTGAATGATACTTATCTGAAGTGGATCTGACCTATCCAGGTTGGTCCAAGCTGGCTCTGGAGCGCTGAAGAAATTCTAAGTTTATGAAGGAGACAAATGTTAAACATATTAAGTAAGAAGCAGTCAAAGGGAATTTAAAATCCTGAGTTGGTAGCCATTATAATGTTGAGTACTCTGCTATCAGAATTTTATTGGTTAGTGTTAGAGAGAGAGAGAGAGAGAGAGAGAGAGAGAAATCTGGAACAAGCTTTATTTTTTTATTATTATCAATTAGGGTTTCTATCTTTACCTGAGACAAACCTTAAGGCACCTGTTTCCTTTTATTATTTCAACATCCAGGAGACAAAGGTGATTGTTTGCTGAGGGCCTTTAACAGTAATAAATTGTTATATTAAAACCTGTTGTTTTTGTTTTTTGTTTGTTTGTTTTGTTTTGCAGAGTACAGACCATTTTGAGTCTGGGGGTGTGAATACCTCTGAAGAGTTACTGTTTCTTACTGCCTGTGTTTATTTGTTGGTCCTTGCACCTCCAGCTCTATGGCTGATGGTGGTCCTGTAATAGCTGAGTAGTTAATTAGAAATTTGAATATGTTATTAGAGACACAGCAGGAAACTGATGAAGCAGAATGTGGTCAGTAGAGACAGGAGAACACAGAGGGGGAATCAGGAAGAAAAAAACATATGGGATTCCCAATCCATTGGGATTGATTATGGTTGTGGGACGGAACCTCATTCTTCTGGGTTTGGAGACAAGGCAATTGATCCCAGTGTCCTCTGGAACTTAAGAAAGCAAAGCCCTGTTTGCATCACTGTGTATGAGGAGGAATTCTCCCAGGTTGGGGATGGGATAAAAGGCTTCAGGTGAGACAGATGAATCCACTGGGGAAAGCCCTTGAGTTTAGCAGCTGTGTGTGTGTGTGGGGGGTGTTACAAGAATTACCTTGAAGGGTCCCTGCCATTTAGGGGAAAGGGGTGAGGGGTGCTGGCCTGGAGGGGAAAGAAGGACCTGATCCCCAGTGTGGATTGGGGCTGGGCAAGGGTTGTCACATGGCTGGGGTAAGGAATGGTCAGCAAAATGTCATAGGAGAGAGTGGAGGTGATAGAGTAGGAAAGTGAGCAGGTGGTCAGGGAGAGGTGAAGGTTTGGATAGGAGGCCAGAGGTTAGAGCTGGCCTTCCATACATGAGATTCAATGGTGCAATTGAAAAGGGTTGCTTGGGAAGTCTGCAAAGAGCTAATAATTTCACCCAGTCAAGGTCCAGTTCCTGTGGTATCTTAATAAGAATATTTTGTAAAGACCAGTTTGTATGCTCCACCTTCTCTGAGGACTGAGGATGGTAAGGTATATGGAAATGCCAAGGGATTTTAAGACCTTTAGATAGGATCTGAGAAATCTGGGAGGTGAATTCTGGGCCATTATCAGACTGAAGAGAGAGAGGGATCCCAAATTAGGGGATGATCTCCCAGAGAAGGAGGTTAGCGACTATCTGAGCCCACTTATTAGAAACTGGAACACCTCCACCCAGCTTGAAAAAGAGTCCATAAGTCCAAGAGTCTATCATAAGAAGATATTTAATTCATCTGACAGTGGGCATATGGGTAAAATTGAGCTGTCAGTCAGTCCACAGAAGGGAACTGCTAGCCTGGTGGTTGGAGAAAGTTTGGCTCCAATATTTGGAATTGGGATCTGACTTTTGGCAGAATTTACAAGAGGTAGTAATAGTTCTTAATAACTATAAGTCCTCAGAGGTAGGCTGTAGGTGGGCTTTGACAAACTGAGACAGAGCAAGACTATTAGGGTGAAAGAGCTGATGTAGATAGGACAGAATTTGCCTAGTGTCAGGGGCTGACTTGTGAGGATGTGGGTTATACTGTATAGATTCTCTGCAGTGGGTGGGGTGAGTCTGGGCCCTGGATGGCCATTGTACTAGCTGCCTTGTCAGCCCAGTTATTTCCCGTAGAGATGATGGAACATCTTATGAGAACGGAAGTGGATAATCCCTACAGCGTTGGGGAAGCTTTTAGCATGGCCGTTATTTGGCCTGAGTTAGATATGGATCCTCCCTTCATTGCAAGGAACCCATGCTCTTTCCAGATAGTAGCATGGGACAAGAGGATATAGAAAGCATATTTGGAGTCTGTGTAAATATTTAGGGATTGTCCCTGTGCCAATTGGAAGGCACAGGTGAGAGCTATTAGTTCAGCCTGTTGGTTAGTAGTGTGAGCAGGTAATGCCTGTGCTCCTACCACCCCAGTATCTGACACTATGGCATAGCCCACTTTATAGGTCCCCTCACGTAAAAAAGGAGCTGCCATCTGTATACCAGGTATAAGTGGCCTGAGGCAATGTGCCCTCCTGTATGTGTGAAGGATGGGGCAATAGTTCCTCTAGGGTTTCAGTTCAGGAATGAGATGGAGAATAGTCAGCATTAGATTGATAGAGGAGACTTGAAATATTAAGGGGTGAGCAAGTCTAGAAAGCAAATGTGGCATCTTCCAATAATGCCACTTGGAGAGAAAGAACTCAGGAAGGAGGTCAGTCCAGGTGAAAGCAAAGATATTTTGAGACTGAGGGCTGAGAGGAATAGAAAAGAAAGCATTTTTGAGATCTAGAACTGAGAAATGGGATGTTGCTGGAGGGATAGTGGAAAGGAATGTATACGGATTGGGGACCACAGTGCAGAGGGGGACCATTGCAGAATTAATGAGCCAGAGGTCTTGAACCAGGCATTAGGTTCCATTAGACTAAGGAGAAGAAGTTGGGCAAAGTAGTTTTTTTCTGAGAAGATCAGAGATGATAGGTTTAAGCCCCCTAAGGCTCTGAAATGAGAAAGGGTACTGAGCTTGGGTGATGTACAGGGTAGAGTTCTGCAACTTGATAACAATAGGGGAATGGTGCCTAGCAATAGAAGGGTTCTGAGTGTCCCAAACTTTGTGGTCCACCTGAGAGGCTGGCAAGGGAAATGACATGTTAGGGCTAGTGGCCTGGGTGGCTAGCAGGAGGAGGAAAGGAGCTTCTGGTGAGTCTGGGGTCAGATGAATGGGGTGAGCAAACAAAATAGAAGCTCCTACATAAGCTAAAAAAATCTCTTCCTATTAGAGGCACAGGGTAGGTTGGCATGACCAAAAATATGTAGGTAAGAGGGATACCCCTGAAAATATAATTAAGTCTGATGAAGTAGGTAAGGCTGTCCCCCTACCCCAACAATAGGGAGATGAGGAGAGGTGGCCCCAGTGTCCAAAAGGAAGAAAATGGATTTCCCAGATACTGTAATGGCGACCCTAGATTCCTTGTGGGAGATGACTGTTGTCGGGTCAGAACTTGGGTACCTTCAATCATCCATCACCACACCTAGGAGATCAGCTGGAGGGTGATCTTTGTTTGATGTCCTCATGCCACAAGTTGCACAGGGGCAGTCAACTGACCAATGTCCCTCTTGGTGGCACTTTGGACAAGGCCCAGGCAGCTCATGTGGGTCAGGGCAGGTACTAGCCCAATGACCTTCTGACCACATTTAAAACAAGGACCTGGGGGCCCCTGGTGGCCAGTTGGATAGCCTTTGCCAGCATTTGGCAGTTTTGTTCAGGGACTTTCTCTTCTCTCCCATAGTATACCTTAAAAGTCAGTGCTAAGACTTCTTCCTGTGAGGTCAGGGGCCCTCTCTTCAGATGCTTAAGTTTGGTCCTAATGTCATGGAAGATCTAAGAGACAATGGGTCATAAAGAGCTGTCTGCCCTCTGGGCTCTCAGGTTCTAGATTAGTATATTGTAAGAGAGCCTTTGTAAGTCATTCTAGAAAGTGAGATGGTTTTTCTTTCTGTCCTGAACTATCTCTTGAAGCTTTTCAGTCTTTACTGGTTAGGAGGCAGCCTTACAATGACCTGCTAGGAGGCAGGTTGTAAACTGATGCCTAATTAGAGTGCCACCTGGGGTATTATAATCCCATCATGGGTCCTGGTTGGGAACTGCTTCCACTCCAGGAGGATGTGCTGCATTAGTCTGGTAGACCTCATCTGCATATATTCTAGCCTGTTCCCAAACTTGTCTGCACCCCTCAGGAAGTATGTTGTTAATAAGGATCATGTATATATCATGAAAGGTGAGACTATAGGATTGGGTAATATATTGGAATTGNTTAATAAAGGAGGTAGAGTTAGAAGTATACAAACCCAGTTTTTTCTCTGAGAAAGTTCTACCAGTGAGAAAGGGATATGTACCTTAAACAGTCCATCCACCCTGGCTACCTCTCACAAAGGGAGGATGGCCACCAGGTTGACCTGATTGGGATGGGGTTCCTTAGCAGCTTGAGGAGGAATAAAGGTGGGAGCCAGAGCTGAGTCAGGCATTTGGAGCAGCCTGATATTGGAGAGGAAGAAGGGGCTACCTGAAAGGAGGAAGGAGCTGGAGAAGCCAAAGGAGCAGTCACTGGAGGAGAAGGAGTGGGAGGTCAGAAATGTGGGAGTTCATTAGCAGAGTATAAAGCACTAGTAAGAGGTGCCTTGGTTTGGGGTTCTATAGCTAGGAGCACGTGCGCAAGTGAATAGGAATCAAGGAGAGAGGATTTGGAGCTGAGATAGAAAAAAGCTTGGATATAAGATAATTCTTTCCATTTGCCCATTCACTGACAGAAGTTAGACAACCCCTGTAAATCATTGGGGTCCAATGAGTCATTAGGTGGCCATTTTTAATTGTTAGCTAAGAGATATTTAGGCCATTTTCAGTGCAGAGGCAGATAAGCTTACAAGTCTTTAAGGAATTCAGCTGAGAGGTTTGAGGGTTTCCAAAAGGCATCCCAGAGGAGATATGGGGCTATGGGATTGGAAGCCTTGTTTCCCATGACTGCAGTAGAGAGGAAAAAATAAATAAACAAGATCCAATAGCTACAGTATCTCAAGTATCCCAGAGATCAAGTGAGGATTGATGAATGGCACAAGTCTCTCAGTGCTCTGTCAAGTGAAAGAGTGAAGGCCAGGTCCATAGCCCAACGATGAGGGTCTGAGAGATGAGAAAGGAACGAGAATGATATCTCAGACCACAGTCATGGGGAATGGCTGTGGGTTATAGCCAGCAATGGGGGCCGACTGTAGCCGATAAAGACTGTGGACAGGGGTGCTCCCAGTCCCAAGGACACCAGAAGGACACCAGATGACTGACAGTCATTCCCACAGGTCCAAGGAACTGTTTACGCTGGCTGTTAAAGAGAAAACTCACCAATCAATGCAGCCGGTGCTGTGCGAAGCAAGTCAGTGGCCAGGGCAAATGGAATGTGGGTGGTTGTGGCAGAACCAACCTTAGGTTAGGATCCTAGAGCCCTGCTTTGTCACGGCACCAATGTTATTTATTTGCAGAACTATTACTAGGCAAGAGAAAACATGAGGTACAATAGAACCCAGTATAAGAGTTTTACTAGGGCAGGGGAAGTATAAGTAATGTGAATAGGCCTACCAGAAACAAATAGTGCAGAGAAGGTCAGAGAGTGTGTGGAGCCTGCTTTTATAGGTCACCTTGAGCATGTGCATATGGGCTTACGTAGCTATGATACACATGCACATAGATTACATGATCATGATGGGAACAGATTACATAGGATGTAAGGCCCTGGAGTGACTAAGCATTTTGTCTGACTGCTGGACAGTGCATGTGTGGTCATGTAACTATGAAGTGGGTAGCAATGATAACAGAGTGGAGCTTCTTCGATGATGCTTAGAAACTTTTGTACTGTGAAGTGATGAAAACCATAAGTAAAGAAGCCCTCTCCCTAGGAATTTCTATTTCTAGATCATTTCTAAGTTCTTAGCCACAAAGAGAGCTCCAGAAGATTACTAGTTCAACAGCTTTGTAACCCAGAGAAAAACAAAGAATGACCCCATCCCTGGTCCTTCCTCTCTAGAGAGTACTGAAGATGAAGCATCTAAACAGAGCGTTTCAGTACTGGTAGCACAGGAGATGCCTCTTCATTCAAATTCTTGCATCCCAGAAGCCCACTACTGTCATGTCTATAAGATGGTCATGAGAGAGTTGTTGCCCCTGGCTCTGCAGCAGGGAATGCCCCCTGAGTGACAGCACCAGTATACATGTAGGTCATGCTAGAGTCAGTTCTGCTTCATTTTGCATCAGAATGGTGATGAATTGAATAGCAATGAAGGGAGCAAGCCCTCATCTGTGATGAGTGGTGGATTACAAGGGCCAGAGAAGGCCTTGACTTGCAGTGCACTTGTGCATCACCATGTCACTCAAAACACTGAGATGTGACACAGAGGCACTGAGTGTAGAGAGGGCCTTTACACTGGAACAAAGTACGAATGTGGGATATGTGAGATATTTTTCATCAAGGAAGATGGCTTCGTTGAGCACCAGACATTACACAAACAACAAAAGTATAGGGAACATGGGAAGGCCTCCCCATCTGAAAATACACAGGCTCAGAACAGAAACTTTCACAGTGGAGAAAGGCCTCCTGAATATAAGAGTTCTAGGGCCAGTGTGACCAGTGAAGTTACAGTTAGTGCAGACAAGAAACTTCTACTGCAAGGAAATTCCATACGTACAATCAGTGTGGGGAATTCTTTTTTTTAATTAATTTATTTATTACATCCTGGCCACAGTTTTTTCTCCTTCCTCTCCTCCCAGTTCCTGCCCCCAGGCTCCCTCTCTGTTCTCACCTCCCTTTCCACTTCTCCTTTGTTTCTGTTCAGGAAAGGGCAGGCCTCCCATGGATATCAACAAAACATGTCATATCAAGTCACAGTAAGACTAAGCACCTCCCCATATATTAAGGCTGGGCAAGGTGACCCAGTATGAAGAATAGGGTCCCAAAAGCCAGCAAAAGAGTAAGAGACAGCTGAGTCAGAGTCAGAGATAGCCCCACTCCCACTGTTAGGAGTCCCACAAGAAGACCAAGCTACACAACTGTCACATACATGCAGAATACCTAGGTCAATCCCATGCAGGCTCCCTG
Source organism: Neotoma lepida (assembly GCA_001675575.1). Taxonomy (NCBI): domain Eukaryota; kingdom Metazoa; phylum Chordata; class Mammalia; order Rodentia; family Cricetidae; genus Neotoma; species Neotoma lepida. The sequence continues at coordinate 261,864 of LZPO01044438.1, read as the reverse complement.
GTTGTCTGTTCAGTCTCTGTGAGCCCCTATGAGACCAAGTTAGTTGATTTTGTTAGTTTTCTTGTGGTACCTTAGAAATTCTTAACTAAGAAAACATCTTTTACAGTACACAAAAGAATTCACAATGGTGAGAGGCCCTATTTGTGCAGTAACTATGGGAAAACCTTTATCTATATGTCTGTACTTAACACACACAATGAAGTGCACACCAAGGTAACACTAGTCCAAGTAGAAAATTCTCCAGTGGAAACTATAGCCACAACCACAGGGATCAAACTGGTGTAAGACTATATGTACTTAGTAAATGTGAGACTCAGTAGTATGTGCCCCTTTTGATTATCACATGAAAGGACACCCTGGTTGAAGATCTTATGGTTAGAGCAGCTTGATGACAGTGGCATAGTTTAAGATCCTTTCAAAACAGAGACATCATACTGGAAAATGAGCTTAAGATTCTTTGTGCAACAGTACATGACTCACATAGAGAATGGTTATTAGAATAGTCTTTCTGAGGGAGCCAATAAATACAAGAAGAATTTTGTATAGTTAGGCATCTGCACTGAGGATACCTACAAGTATGGAACATTTTTTGATTTCTAATATTCCCAGAATTCTTTTTTTTAGTTATTTCCTTGCCTGTCTCTGCTGCAAAAGCAACCCCACATCTATCAGCAGTCAGCAGCCCATGGTGTGACCTTCATGCAAGTATACTCAGGGAAAGCAAATTTCTGCTGTCTTTCTCCTATGGAGACAATTTTGGATATTCTAAACTTATTAGGGGCTCCACACTTCTTCTCTGATGATGGCTTTATTGTGGACATACCACTTCTCCTGCTGAAAATACCTGAGCTGGGATCTGTTGCAATTATTCAAATGTTTCCCATCTTTGTATTGACTCTATGTGATAGCCAAGATGGATTTCTCCAGCCTCCCAATCATGTTGTCTAGGAACTTTTTGTTCTACACTGGCCTGATTTATAAAATGACTTGTTCTATTGTTCGTTTAACATTTTTTACTGTTTTTTTTTCACTATGTATAGTTTATTGGAAACAAAATTATGGTGTTCTAGCTAAAAAGGAGGGCCTTCCTTGGTGGGGGCCCAAAACTTTGTGTCTTAGAACAAACAGTGAGAGAGCAGAAAAATAATTCTTAGTGTCATTTGACGTAATTAATAATGATACATAAGGTTTTTTTAGAAAAAAATTATAGGGCTTTGTGGGATCAATCTTATGACTTTGCATGTCAAGGTCTTTTAAGAGCCCTAAGTTCACTCTGATGAAGTTGGTATGACCTCCTCCAGTGTTTCTGAAGACAGCATGACTTTGGTGAGGGATCGTTAGGTAACACTGCTCAAAACTATCATAAAGTTTTCATGTCATAATGATTTCATGTTTTAATAGGTAAGATGTTAATGGGGGAAATAATTAAGGCACATAGTTAAGAGGTTTATTTAGGGATTTAGGGCAACTTACAGCAAGTAAATGGGTTGGTCACAGGGTCCAGGAGAGGTGAGGTACAGTCCAGCGGTATTCTCTAGAGACCTCTGCTTGGTCCACCCTCCAACATCCAGGATCCAGGAACCAAGAGCGCCAGCATGGACTGATCTCCAGTCTTAAACATTCCCCAGTCTTAATGGCTCCCATCTCGGCCCCGCCCCTGGGGGAGGTCCTAGGTAGGCATGGCAGTTACCAGAAGCCTCAGTAATGGTTGTGTTTCCAGGTCATAGCTGGAACTGCTGCCCACTACATCTCCCCCTTTTATCTAAATAAGAAAATTCTAACCTANTACAAAACTATATACAATAGGAATGATTATCAAATNTTGTCCAGGAGGAATAAGGGATAATGACCTAGACAAGATGGAACTACAANCAACACAAACAACATCAAACAAGAGACACATACTAAAATACTAAAATCCAGAGTAGTCAGGAGCATAGGTAAATGGCATGTTACAGAGATCATTCTAAAAGGTATCCTATCCTAAAGAACCTGAATCTAATACTTAATATGTTCTACCTAAAATACAAGAAGATTGTAACTATAACTGTTATAGTTACATCAAAACTGTTATAGTTACAAAAACTGTTATAATCCCATCAAAGACCTAAGAAGGAATATAATAATACCTGAGAAATGGGAGAAGGATGCAGGCAACTTTTGGGAGTCTTGCCAGAGTAGACAGAGACAGCTCGCAGCCTGGATAGTCACCTAAAATTTCTCAGTATNGTTGGTGCATTCAAATTGGCGACAGGCCTAGCTTATCTGTCAGATCATTTTCAAAAGCAGGTTTTTTTGAAAGACTATCTTCCCTGTCTTGGCAGAGTTCAATAGTCGCTTTTACTGTCAGCGGTCGAGGCAAGGGCAGCTCTTTGCCCAATAGGCCATTTTTTGTGCCAAGAGGAAGACAAACTTCCAAATGGAAATGTCTCAGAAGCCCAACATTCTCTCAAGATCAGATCAGTGCTGCCAGGAGCAATTGTGTCTCGCATCAACAGAATTCTAAGTTATCAAAACATTTAAATGCCATATTCTCTNGGTCTATGAAGTGTTTGAAGATTANCTNTCCATCTGACATATGTTTCTGTAAGTCTGGAGAACCTAACTAACATAACTATGGACATGACAAGCATGAGTGACTATAACTCATTAAGTCTTCACTACTAAAATAACTTAAGGACTAAGGCTTCACATAACAAGATAAGCAGTCTGTAAACAGATATACTGTAAGGACAATGACCTCAAGATTGTGACAATACCCAAAATGACTTAAACAGAGGTAGAACATACATACATATGACAAATACAATTTTACATTTGTATCAATATACAAAGTACTTCAAACAAAAGTAGAAATATATGTACATTACAACAAATATAGTTCTGCATTTGTATCAATATACAAATTATCCTAAATAGNAATATATGAAANA
>LZPO01044438.1:229855-257322 GCA_001675575.1 Neotoma lepida | reverse complement strand
GAACTCATAGGAGTTGCCCACTGAAATCCTGAATAGGTGTCAATGGTATGGTGTACATACTTTANTCTTCCAAATTCTAAGAAGTGAAACACATCCATCTGNNAAATTTNATTTNTTTGTATACCTTTTGGATTGCTCCCTGCANNTAATGGAGTNTGATTATAGAAAGAACAAGTAGGACATTTTTTTACAATATTCTTGGCTTGTTGCCAAGTGATGGAGAAATCCTTCTTCAAACCTTTGCTATTTACATGGTGTTTCTTATGAAATTCTGAGGCCTTTAGCATGTTACCTATTAGTAACTGATCAATCTCAACATTACCTTGTGCTAGAGGTCCTGGCAGACCTGTACAAGATCTGATATGTGTTTTATATATATATAGGATGTTCCCTATTTCTCATGATTTCCTCCAAGTGTTTGAATAATGAAGTTAATTCTGAATTATCAGGAATAAATTCAGCAGTTTCAATATGTAAAACAACTCTCTCTGTGTACTGAGAGTCAGTGACAATATGGAGGGTTTCTATGACGTCCATCAATACCATAAGAATGNCATACAGTTCTGCTTTTTGTACTGAGTTGTATGGACTTTGAACCACTTTACTTAAGTCTTCTGATTTGTATTCAGATTTCCCTGATTTATTTGCATCAGTATAGAATGTGAGGNNTCCAGANATNGGCTTTTGTCNTACAATGTGANGAAGGACCCATTCAGTCATCTTTATGAATTCTATTCTCTTGCTTTTGGGATAACGGTTGTTAATCTCTCCCAAAAAGTCACTGCAGACTCTCTACCAGTATTCATTATCTTTACAAAGTTAGGAAATTTCCTCATTAGTTAAAGGTACTACAATTTCTACTGGGTCCATTCCTGTCAACTGGCAAAGTCTTAATTTTCCTTTTAGGATCAAATCAGAGATCTTTTCCACATAAGTCTTTAACTTCTTACTTGGTTTACATGGTAGAAATATCCATTCCAATATATTATCTTCCCTCTGCATCAAAATACCTGTGGGGGAATGTCTGGAGGGGAATATTGCCAGAATGCATTTAAGTTCTGGATTCACATGATCCACATGTGCTTCTCGTATTGTCTTTTCTACTAGAGCCAATTCCTTCTCAGCTTCGGCTGATAATTCTCTTGGACTGTTTAATTCTTTGTCTCCTTTTAGAGTATTAGCCAAATTTTGTAGTCCATTTTAGGTATTACCATGATACTCAGTAAGTTGGAAATGCTTCATAACAGTTTTTAAAAATCATTAAGTGTCTGTAATTGATCTCTCCTTAGCTGTACCTTTTGGGGTCTAATTTTTTATAGCTCTATCTTATATCCTAAGTAATTAATAGACTCTCCTCTGTATTTTTTCAGGAGCAATTTGTAGTCCCCAGTGAGGCAAAACCTTTTTTACTTCTTCAAACATGCTTTCTAATGTACTTAACTTTGGGTCCGCTAATAAGATATCATCCATATAATGATAAATTATGGATTGTGGAAACTTCACACAAATTATTTCTAATGGTTTTTGCACAAAATTTTGGCACAGGGTAGGGCTGTTTAACATTCTCTGTGGGAGGACCTTCCATTGATATCTCTTGACTGGCTGGGAATTGTTATAATTAGGTACTGTGAAGGCAAATTTTTCTCTATCATTTTCTTGTAAAGGTATAGTAAAGAAANAGGTATAGTAAAGAAATAGTCTTTTAAGTCAGTAACTATTATAGGCCATACTTTGGGTAGCAGAGAGGGCAAGGGCATCCCAGTCTGTAGGGAGCTCATAGACTGAATTACTTTATTAATAGTTCTCAGATCTGTCAGCATTCTCCAATTACCAGACTTTTTTCTAATAACAAATACAGGAGAATTCCAAGGGCTGGTAGATTCTTCAATGTGTTGATCATTTAACTGCTCTTGAACGAGTTGTTCCAAAGCTTGTAGCTTTTCTTTTGTCAAAGGCCATTGTCCAACCCAGACAGGTTTTTTAGTTAGCCATTTTAAAGGTAGGGCTTTTGGAACTTCTGGTTCAGTAGTAGTTGTGCTCTGTTTATGCACAGCCTGAACAGTTGGTGACTTTTTTACAGCATGTTATATAATTTCTAGTAACATGCATTGGTCTGTATTCTTTTTCTGAGAGTGTAGGAATTTTAATCTGGGTATTCCACTGTTGTAACAGATCTCAGCCCCAAAGATTCACTGCTACATTTGCTACATATGGCTCCAGCCTTCCTTTCTGTCCTTCTGGCCCTATGCATTCAACCCATCTCAAACTCTGTTTTACCTGAGATAGGCTATCAACTCCTAGAAATTGGACATCTACCTCTTAAAGAGGCCAATTTGGATGCCATGATTTTGATGTAATTATAGTCACATCTGCACCTATGTCTACCAAACCTTCGAGAACAATGCCATTAGTCCAAATTCTAAGCTTTGGTCTTTGTGCATTTATGGAAGTCTGCCAAAATATTCGTTTTATTGTGTTCCTTGGAACTTTTGATTCATCTATCAGAGCTGTTCTATTATCCAGTACAGTATTGCTCTTTACCTTAGATAATGGTTTATTTAATTTTCCTGGAGAGGAATTTCCTCCACAGTAGCTGGAAATGTTTGGACCACATTTGATTTGGGGGCCTTCAAGAGACCCCTTAAGGCATTTCATGATGGCAAAGGGTTACCTTGTATATCTATGACTGATCTGCACTCATTGGTCCAATGTCAGCCTTTGCTACATCTTCTACATAATCCAGAAGGTTGGGGTCTCCCATTTGTGTTATTTGTAGAAGGCGTATTACTTCTAGGAGCACCCCATGTACAGTTTTTACTTATATGACCTTATGTACCACATTTAAAGCATTTGTTACCCTGAGGCCTTCTTCCACCTCTGGGAGTTGTCTCTCCTATCCAAGCCTCATTACTAAGGTTAAGAGACTCAACACCATTAGTATACTGAATCCATTCTTCCAAAAGAGCTGATCTGACCTTTAATGGCATAAGTATTCTTTTGCATTCTGTGTTAGCATTGTTAAATGCCAAGGACTCAGTCAATATTTGTCTTAATTCTTTATCTGACACAGCTTTCGTTATAGCTGTGGTCAGCCTTTGTAAAAAATCAGTGAAAGCTTCTTGAGGTCCCTGGAATATCTTTATGTATATCTCAGTTGGTTTTCTTGGTTCTGGAATTTTTTCCCAAGCATTTAAAGCTGCTGTATGGCATAGGGATATTGTATGCTCATCATAAGTAGCTTGTATATTCCTATCAGAGAAATGTCCCTCACTAAGAATTTGATCTTGAGAGATCTCAAAACCTCTGAGTTTACCTTGCTGCTCTAAATTTCTTGCTTCTTCTCTCAGCCAGCTTTTCCATTGCAACTGCTGGCTATATTCTAGAAGAGCTGAAATTAACTGATTCCAGTCATCTGGTATAATTCTATTCAAGGTAGACCACAAATTTAACATCTGTCTTACAAATGTTGAGTGTATACCATACGTGACTACCGCTTCCTTCATATGTTTAAAAATCCTCATTGGAATAGGTTATAATCTGTATGCTAGATATGTCTCAGGATGTCTATCATCTGCTGGCCTCTCATGGATGATGACAGGATATGCCATTTTATGAGAGCCATCTGGAGATGTTACAACCTGTATGGTCTTGCCCTTCTGCTTATTAGGTCCTTTGTCATCTTTACTGAGAGTTTCTTCCAGGGCTTACAAACGAACAGCTAAGGTCTGTCCCAGGGAGTGAACCTCCTCTCTTGCAAGGGATTCCAGATTTCTCATGGAATCATGCAACCTTTTATGTCCTTGTGAAACACATGATTCCATAGCCCTTATTTTATCAGTTAATGATAATCTTTCTTCCTTATGACGTGTCTGAGTAGAGACAACTTCACCCTGGAGAGTTATTGTTCTATCCATTAAATATTCATATTTACTATCAATAAAATCAAATTTGGCTGTACATTTATTATTTATCGGCTGAAGTTCTTATATTAAATTAGCAGATTCTAAGCTACAAAGCCTGTTTTGTAAATCCTGGTTAGCAGATTCCAGGGATAGAATTTTTTTATGTAAGCATTCATTGCTATCTTTTAAAGCCTGTATCAGTCCCAACAATGACTCATCATTTTTATTATTATTAACCCAGTATTTGAATGCTGTGTAAATTATTATGGTGAATGCCAAAATGGTACAGGCCAGATACACCTTAGGAAGGTTGTAAAGTTCCAGGAAAATGTCATTCATCATATAGGCAAAAAAGTTTTTATATTCTGCGAAGTAATGTTATCGGCCGTATTATCAAAATTTGTTAATCAGTTTCCAAGTGTGAAATTTTCAAGTATTCTTTCCTGTAATGACACTGGCTGCTTATCTTACCATCCTTGAGATTTTTTTGAGGTGTAATAGCACTTTTCAGCCAGCAGGTGTTGCTGGAGAAGCTTTAAAGCCGGTCCCACTGGAGACTGGCTGGTGGTAGCTGTAGGCAGGGGGTGGAGTCCAGTGCAGGCAGGGAGCAGAGTCCAGTGCTCACTTATGGAGGAGCAGCGGAAGCAGTGAGGAGGCAGCAGATCTTCCTGTGTCTCCCTGGAGCTTCAGGGCCAGCATTGGCCTTTGTGGCTGCCTTGGCCCTTCAGTGCTCCTCCCTTGGCCAAGAGGCCAGGCATATGTGGTTCCGTGGCCTGAGTTCAGGGCACAGAGAGCTCCAGGCGGCAAGTTGGACCACTGCAGCAGCGGCCTAGAGCCCCTCTCAGCGCCTCTGCAGTTGTGGTGGGTAGCACCCTGGGGGAGCTGCCTGAGGGGCAGCATAGGCAGCTGCTGAGCCGCTTCTGACAGAAAAGGTAAGCAGTGAGCTCCTGTGGAAACTCAGGAGGGAACTTGGGCAGAGCCGGTGTGGGCTGGTGGAGGGGGGGCCCAGAGACCCAGCAGGCAGGTGCACGTACCCATGAGCTGGGGAGAAGGGAGGAAGGGAAGGAGCAGGACCCGGTGGTTAAGTGCTAGGTCCCCAGGAGGGGAGGGAAATTTAAAAAGGACAGGGAAGAAGGGAGACAGAGAAGCATGGACACTGTGCCACAGCAGCCCCAGAGGAGGCTGAGAGTGGAAACCACCCGGGTGTTTGGAGTTCACCCCATGTGAGCGCCAGATAATGGGGGAAATTTTTAAGGCAACTCCACCTAGTTAAGAGGTTTATTTAGGAATTTAGGGCAACTTACAGCAAGTAAAGGGGTTGGTCACAGGGTCCAGGAGCTGTCTCTTATACACATCTAGATGTGTATAAGAGACAGCTTCAAAGTCCAGGATCCAGGAACCAAGAGTGTCAGCAAGGACCAATCTCCAGTCTTAGCAGCTCCCTAGTCTTAATGGCTCCTGTCTCGGCCCTGCCCCTGGGGGGAGGTCCTAGGTAGGCGTGGCAGTTACTGGAAGCCTCAGTAAAGGTTGTGCTTCCAGGTCATAGCTGGAACTGCTGCCCACTACAGGATGTTGCAGTCTTCTGTAACATTCAATTTTATTAATGTTAAAAATATAAATTATGTTTTTCTACTTTAAAATTTTTGTTATTTTGTATAGCTGTGTTAAATGCTTTTCTAAGAAATACTAAAATTAGCTGGGTGGTGGTGGCACATGCCTTTTTAACCACAGCACTTAGGAGGGAGAGGGAGGTGGATTCTGTGAGTTTGAGGCCAACCTAGTCTACTTACAGAGCAAGATCCAGGACAGCCAGGGCTATGCAGAGAAACCCTCTCTTGAAAAACAAACAAACAAAAAAAGCTAAAATAAGATATATTATTTAGGTAAAACATCTCTCAAAAAAGAAAAAGGATAAAGAACATGGTTTAGGATTTAAGTAAAAAGGACTGGTGGTAAAGGGTATAGTTCAGTGTTAGATCAATTATCTGATGTAGGTAAGATTCTAGGTGTAATCACTATTACTAGAAAAAATGCACAAATAATTCATGTAGCAATATTCTGTAAAATAATGAGCAATAAAGACCATGGCAAACTAAAATTTATGTTTCTATTTTAAAGAGTTGTCAATGCAAATTTCTTATGGCTATAGTTATGGGGGAGGTGGTTCTACAATACGTTTTAGAATTTATGTACCTCTTTGGCTCATGGGACTGAATTTGGTGTCATAGGAATTAATATGATGCTTTTCTGAATTCTTTGCCTACCTAGACTACTGACCATAAAGCCATCACTGCATAGGCAGGAACACCAAAACAAAGAATAGAGAGTCTGTAATCCTGGGATAAGTCTTTGTTACTTGTAGCAGGCTTTCTTGGACCATGAGCCCCCAAATCATGACACAGAGACTTATTATTAGTTATGAATGTTCAATCTTACGCTTAACCAACAAGCTCTTATAACTTAAATTAACCAGTTTGTCTTCATCTACATTTTGCTTTGGTGCTTTTTACCTTTCTTTCATTCTGTATGTCCTACTTACTCTGTGTCTGGCTGTCTGGTGGCTGCCTGGCTGGCTGGCCCCAGGCATCTCTTTCTCTTTCTCTCTCCTTCTTTCCTCTCAAGCCTAGATTCCTCCTCCTATTTAGTCTCTCTGCTTGTGAGCCCCTCCTATCCCTCTATTGCTTAGCTATTGGCCATTCAGCTTTTTATTAGACTAATCAGGTGACTTAGGCAGTCAAGGTGAAACAGTAATACATCTTTACATAATTAAAAACATGCATATTAACAAAAACAACACACCTGTACATAATTAAACAAATGTAACATACATTCACATAGCTTACATAATATTCTGCAACATAAAAAATGTAACACATCTTTACATAGTCAAAGTAATATTCCACAACAGTTACTCAACCAGATTCTGTGTGGATATGGTCTTCTTTATTCTTTTTGTATGTTTGTTTTTAACTTCCATAGCTGATCTTCTCAATATATATTCATGCTTTTTTGTCTACTTTCTTAAAGTAATCACAATTGTTTTTAATCACTTTTATTGAGAATATGTTGCTTATATTTCTTCCAAGTAATATATTCTGTGGAATATAGTACAACTCTGTATCATCCATTGTTGTTGGCATGTGTATTGGTTCCAAGTTTTGAATGTTAAAATAAAAATACTTTAAAATGTAAAGAATCTTCATTGGCTTTGCCAAGGCAGTTGCTTTACAAAAGGCTTTCCTCAGGACCAAACCCCACTATGCATATTGTCACCATGTTGCTTTTAAGGGTCAGGCACAGAAAGGGGAAATTTTCAAGGTAAAAAAAGGAAGGATGAAGTTACACACAATAGAATTGCAAGCATTTGCTAAGTTTTATGATTTAAGAATCAGAACTTATTGGAGAAATGTTTTTAGTTTTGTATTTTGGTTTTGAGACAGGGTCTCACTGTGTAGCTCTGGTTGCCCTGGAACTCACTGTGTAGTCCAGGCTGGCCAAACTCACTAACTCACGAAGTCCCATCTGACTCTGACTCTCAAGTGCTGGGATTGAAGGCATTGGCCACCATACCTAGCTGAGTAAGATATTTTGAATTTTGTTAGACAAATATACCATTATATAAAATCACATGAAGTTTACCAACATTGGTGTGTTAATCTCCTTTACATCCTTAGAACAAAGTACTGAGATAATTAACTAATAAACATTAATGGTTTAGTTTGTGCTCACAGTTGTGAAGGCGTTCTTCTCCATGATTGAGTAGTCCATTTGGGGGCCCCTAGTGAGGCAGTGTATCTTGACAGGAGTATGTGATGGAGCATACCCTTCATCTGATCTACAGTGAAGAAAGAAGGAGACAGGTCTTCCATTTGCCTTCATAATCACATCATCAGAAGCTTCAGGACTTCTGATAAAGGAATATTTTTTCATTTATTTTTATCAGCATATATCAATTATACTCAATAAGGTATACATTATATATAATGTCTTTTGCTCATATTCTCTAACCATTAGCTTCTTTTATCCATGTCCTAGTTATGTTTCTCTGTTGGTGTGAAACCAAGTTAGGGTAGGAAAAGGTTTATTTCATCTTATAACTCCTACGTCACAGTCCACCATTGAAAGACATCATGACAAGAACTCAAGGCAGGAACCTGGAGGCAGAAACCAAAGGTCATGGCATAATACTGCTTACTGGCTTATTTTCATAGGTCATTCAACTTGCTCTTTTATACAACTCAGTACCACTTGCTCAGGGGTGACACAACTCACAGTAGACTATGCCATCCAACATCAATCACTAATAACCCAAAGACTTGTCCACAGGCCAATCTGAAGGAGGCATCTCTCATTTAAGGTCTCCTCTTCCCAGATGACTTTAACTTGTGCCAAGTTGACAAAAATTCTGTGCCTTCTACCAGAATGGGTAGAGTAGGTATAAACCATTGGTCATAAAGAGCTATATTTCACAAAGGAAGATTTTCACTTGTGAAACTACACTGAGCCATATGAGCATCTGCACCCCCCAACAGGAAGTATGGCTGGTCAAAAGTGCTACCACACAAGGGATGATGATCTATGAAAATGGCCCAGTCTTCTACCCTCACCTGCAAAGATTCAATACTATGTCCACATTTTGGATGGCTGTTGCAAATGACTTTTCTTGTGGTTTTCTTTTCATGTAAGTTCAGCCAATATGAAGTAGCCAAACAAAACTAAGGGAGGATAGGGTAAATCTAAGCCTTTTCTTCTTCTGTGCATCAGTTGACCTCTCTGGCAATGTTATAACTATATTTGCTTCAGTACTCCTTCCACTTATATTAAGTTGTTATTTCTAACATTTGCCAAGTACCCTTGGTCCCAGGAAATCAGTATCATGATAGTATTGTTCCTCTCAAGTCCAGGGTGATAACTACTTACTGCTGATATTAACTTTTGTGGCTCTACTTTTTCCAAGCAAATAAATAACAAATTCCCATAATAAAATTCCTTTCTCTTGAAACAATTTTTAAAAGATTATTTTCTGGCTAAATTCTAACTGATAAAAGCTGAAAATCTGGGAGGAAGAGAGGATGTGTGTGAGTAACCAATGAGAGTAAAATATTCCTTAATCATGATATCTGCAAAAACAGCTTACTCAGAGCATTTGAAGGGGATTTAATGAAGGGGTTATTTGCAGAGTTGATGACTATGTTAAGAAACATATTAGAGATGATGAGGGATGAGACACTAATTACTAAGAAGCTATTCCCACACCTTTAATGGTGACATGGGAGAGAGCAATGTTATTATTACTAGCAAGTGCTCTGACTAAAATTGTCCATCCAACAAGAGTTTTAGCCACAAGTACGGCAGCACAGCCAATGTTAAACTTCAATCTGGTGGGGAAGAGTCATGAAGAGGCACTAGGTGCCTGGCCTTACCCTGCCAACAACTGCCATTGACAAAATGCAATTAGAAGCCAAAGCTCCAGAGGACCCATAGAAGTTATTTTCCAGGATGAGGAACAGAATAGAAAGAGGCCAATACAGGATCTAGAGAGGCAAACAGATTACTAGCATCCTCCACTTCTAAAATAAAAATCCAGAGTACTAGATAAACCAAGTAGAAAAGCAGTTTTTAAAACATGGTATTAATAGCAATAATGATGATGGTGATGATAACCATGATGATAATGTAGCCTATAATGTTTTTAAGGAAAATTTAAAATGGAAGCCATCATTTAATTAATTATACTTGGAGGCTAAATGTCCACATCTGCATAACTAAAATTTTAGAGACCTTCATTTCCCTGGCGCAGTATTTCTAATCATAAGTAAAATATGAAACATGAACTTTACAACTTTGTCAGCATAATTCAGTGAAATAAAAAAATCAGTCATTTTAGACCACTGTTTAACTAAAAAATAATGTCAGTTGTCTAACAGAAAATAAATTTGTGGCTTCCCAGTTTGAAAATGCTGTTTTTACTAATTTAAAATTGTATCAATTTATTTAAGATATTTATCATTGATAGGTTTTTTTAATCCTGATAAATTGAAAAAATCTTGCTTCTCAGACATGGAGCTCACCTGTAGGACATGAATGTCATTTTAATCAATCATAATAATATATTTACACATACATACATATATATTTGTTGTTATTATTGCTTGTTTTTTATATACTTTATACTTCTTAATTTATTTGAGGGAAGCACCATGATATAATTGTGGAGGTCATAGGATAATTTGTGGAGTTGATCACGCCTTCCATCATATGGTTTTCTTTCATTTTTTAAATTTTATTCATTTATTTATTTTACATCCCTACTGCAGCCTCCCCTCCCTCCTCTCCTCCCATTTCCTTCACCTATCCCCCCTCCTCAATCCATTCCTCCTCTGTTTCTGTTTAGAAAGAGGCAGGCCTCCCATAGGTATCAACAAAGCATGGCCTATCAAGTTGTGTAAGACTCAGCACCTTCCCTTGTATTAAGGCTAGGCAAGATAACCCAGTATAAGGAATAGGTTCCCAAGTGCCAGCCAAATCATTAGGGACAGCCCCTGCTCCCATTGTCAGGAGTCCCACAAATAGACCCAGTTACACAACTGTCATATATACATAGAAATTTTAAGTCAGTCCCAATGCAGCCTCTGATTTTTGGTTCAAACTCTGTGAGTTCCTATGAGTCCAGGTTAGTTGTTTCTGTGGGTTTTCTTGTAATGTCCTTGATCCTCTGGCTCCTGCAATCCTTCCTCCCTCTCTTCAGCTGGATTCCCTGAGCTCAGCCTAATGTTTGGCTGTGGGTTTCTGTACCTGTTTCCATCAGTTACTGGATGAGGGCTTTCTGATGATAATTGGGATTGTCATCAATCTGATTACAGGAGATGGTCAGTTTAGGTTATGTATCCACTATTGCTAGGAGTCTTAGCTGAGGTCACCCTTGTAGATTCAAGGGAATTTCCCTTGCATCTGGTTTCTACCTGAACTCTAAAGGGTCCCCTGCTTTCCAGGCATCTCTTTCAGTACTATCTCCTTCCACCCACCCCCAACCCAACCCCTTAAGTTTCCATCCCCATCCACCCCAGTACCCCCAAGAGAGGAATCTCCTCTATTTCCCCTTTTTCACTTAGGATGATTTTTTTTCTAGCTCCTTCAATTTACCTACAAATTTTGTGCTGTCATTTATTTTTTAAAAAGCTAAGTAATACTCCATTGTTTAAATACTCCATTTTTTTATTCATTCTTCAGTTGATGGACATCTAGATTATTTCCAGGTTCTGGCTATCATAAATAAAGCCACTATGAACATAGTTGAGAAGGTGTCTTTGTGGCAGGTTGGAGAATCCTTTGGGTATATGCCTAACAGTGGTATAGCTGGGGCTTGAGGTACATCATTTTACAGTTTTCTGAAGAACCACTATATTGATTTCCAAAGGGGCTGTACAAGTTTGCATTCCCACCAACAATGGAGGATTGTTCCCCTTGCTCCAATCCTTACTAGCATGAGCTGTCACTTCTGTGTTTGATTTTAGCCATTCTGACAGGTGTAAGATAAAATCTTAGTGATATTTTGATTTACATTTCCCTGATTGCTAATGATGTTAAACATGTCTTTAAGTATTTCTCAGCCATTTGAGAGTCCTCTATTGAGAATTCTCAGGGTAGATCTGTACACCTTTTTTTATGTTGGATTATTTGGTTTATTGATGTCTAGTTTCTTGAGCTCTTTATATATTTTGGAAATTAGCCCTCTGTCAGATGTGGGGTTAGTAAAGATCTTTTCCCATTCTGTAGGATGCCATTTTATCCTATTAACAGTATCTTTTGCCTTAACAAAAGATTCTCAGTTTCATGATGTCTCATTTATTAATTGTCAATCTCAGTGCCTGTGCTATTGGTGTTCTGTTCAGGAAGTTGTCTCCCTTGCCAATGTGTTCAAGGCTATTTCCCAATTTCTATTCTATCAGGTTCAGTGTATCTGGATTTATTTTGAATTCTTTGATCCACTTGTACTTAAGTTTTGTGCAAGATGATAGATATGGATCTATTTACATTCTTCTACATAGCAACATTGAGTTAGATCAGCACTATTTATTGAGGATGCTTTCTTTTTTTTTTCCCTCATATAATTTTGGCTTCTTTGTCAACAATCAGGTGCTATAGGTGTGTGGATGCTGCAAAATAATAATGCTGCTTCTGTATACTGTGAAAATATGTTGCTCTCATTGTTAATAAAATGCTGATTGGCCAAGAGCTAGGCAGGATTTTTGGGGCAGAGAGAATGCTTGGAAGAAGAAGGGTGATGTCTGAGGAGTCAGGAGCCAGATGAGAAAGAAGCAACATGAAATGTTCATAAATGAAGTAAATGAGACTCATGTTAGCACATAGATTAACAGAAATGGGTTAAGTTGTAAGAGCTTGCTGGAGACAAGCCTAAGGTATCAGCCAAGTATTTATACTTAATAATATGTCTCTGTGTGGTTATTTAGGAGTGACAGCCAGGATACAAAAAAGCTCTACCTACATGTGGATTTATGTCTGGGTCTTCTATTTGATTATATTAATCCACCTGCCTGTGTTTATGTCTATATCATGCAGGCTTTATTACTCTAGACCTGTAGTAGATCTTGAAATCAGGATGGTGATACCTCCAGAAGTTCTTTTACTGTGCAGGATTATTTTAGCTATCCTGGGGTTTTTGTTTTTCTACATGAAACTATTCCCAGTTCTTTCAGGTCTGGAAAGAATTGTGTTGGGATTTTGGTGCGAATTGCACAGAATCTTTAGCTTGCTTTTGGTAATATGGGCATTTTTTCTATGTTAATCCTGCTAATTCATGAGCATGGGAAATCTTTCCACCTTCTGATATCTTTTTCAATTTTTTTCTTCAAGGAATTGAAGTTCTTATCATAGAGGTATTCCACTTGTTCAGTTAGAGTTACACCTAGATATTTTATATTATTTGTGGCTGTTGTGAAGGGTTTTGTTTCACTAATTTCTTTCTCTCCCCATTTATCATTTGATATAGGAGGGCTACTGATTCTTTTCCAGTTAATCTTGTATCCAGCCACTTCCCTGAAGGTGTTTATCAGATGTAGGAGTTTCCTTGTAGAATTGTTGAGGTTGCTCATGTACACTATCATATCATCTGTAAATAATGATACTTTGACTTCTTCCATTCCCATTTGTATCCCTTTCATCTCCTCTAGTTGTCATATTGCTCTATTTAGATCTTCAAGTACTATAATGAATGAATATGAAGAGAGTGGACAAGCTTTTCTTGTCCCTAATTAGTGGAGCTGCTTTGAGTTTCTCTCCATTTAATTTGATGTACTATCAATTTACTGTATATTGTCTTTGTTTTGTTTAGGTATGTCCCTTGTATCTCTGATCTCTCCAGGATTTTATCATGAAAAGTGTTGGATTTTGTAAAAGGCTTTTTCAGCATCTAATGAGTTGATTATGTGGGTTGTTTTCTCCTTCAGGTTGTTTATTTATATGGTGCATTACATTATCAGGTTTTAGTATGTCAAACCACCATTGGATCGCTGTAATGAAGCCTACATGATCATGGTGGATGATTTTTTTTATTTGCTCTTGGATATAGTTTGTGAGAATTTTCTGAATATTTGTGTATCAGTGTTCATGAAGAATATTGTTCTGTAATTCTCTTTCTTTGTTGAATATTTGTGTGGTTTGGGTATCAGTGTGAGTGGCCTCATAAAATCAGTTTGGCAATGTTCCTTCTGTTTCTGTTTTATGGAATAATTTGAGGACAATTGGTATTAGCTCTTTTTTGAAAATCTGGTAGAATTCTTCACTAAAACTATCTGGTCCTGGGCTTTTTTTGGTTGGGAGAATTTTAATGACTGTTTCTATTTCCTTAGGGGTTATAGGTCTATTTCAACTGTTCATTTGGACTTGATTTAACCTTGATAAGTGGCATCTATCAAGAAATTTTTTCCATTTCTTTTAGATTTTCCAATTTGTGGAGTGCATGTTTTATAAGTATGACCTGATGATTCTTTGGATTTCCTTGGTGTTTGTTGCTATGTCCCCCTTTGCATTTCTGATTTTGTTAATTTATGTATTCTATCTCTGCCTTCTGGTTAATTTTGACAAGTGTTTGTCTATCTTGTGGATTTTCTCAAAGAACCAACTCTTCATTTCATTGATTCTTTGGATTGTTCTCTTGGTTTCTATTTTATTGTTTTCAGCACTCCATTTAATTATTTATTGTCTTCTTCTCCTCTTGGGTGTGTTTGCTTCTTTTTGTTTTAGACCTTTCAGATGTGTTGTTTAGTTACTAGCATGAGATTTCTCCAATTTCTTTGTGTGGGCACTTAGTGCTATAAACTTTCCTCTCAGCACCACTTTCTTTGTGTCCCAGAAGTTTGAGTATGTTTTTATTAATTTTCATTGAATTCTAGGAAATTATTGAATTATTTTTCATTTATTTCTTGACACAGTTTTCATTCTGCATAGAATTGTTCAGTTTGTATGAGTTTATAGGCTTTGTATTGCTTTTGTTGTTTTTGAAATGCAACTTTAATCTGTGATGGTGTGATAGGATGCAGAGGTTTATTTCAATTTTCTTTTATCTTTTGTGCCCTTGTGTCCAAGTATGTGGTCAAATTTGGAGAAAGTTTTATTAATTTCTGAGAAGATGGTATATATGAGTATGAGTGAAATGTTCTGTAGGTATCTGTTAAGTCCATTTGGTTAACAATATCTGTAACTTCCAGTATTTCTCTGTTTACTTTTTGTTTAGATGATCTGGCCATTGGTGAGAGTGGAGTATTTGAAGTCTTCCACTTCTGATGTGTGAATGTCAATGCATGATTTAAGCTCTAGTAATGTTTCTTTTCCAAATGTAGGTGCCCTTGCTTTTAGCACATGGATGCTAAGAATTGAAAGATTAACTTTGTGGATTTTTCCTTTGATTAGTATGAAGTTTCTTTCCATTTATCTTTTCATTGATTTTGTTTTGAAGTCTATTTGATAGACATTATTGTAGCTATACCAGCTTGTTTCTTAGGTCCATTTGCTTGGAAAATTTTTTTTCCAACCCTTTACTCTGAGGTAATGTAGATCTTTGATGTTTAGGTGTTTTTCTTATATGCAGGAGTAGAATGGATCCTGTTTTTATTTTCCTTTTAACTCAGAAGGCATTTTTGTTCTTGGTATTATATTTTTGTTTGTTTGATTGATTAATTGATTTGCTGATTTTCAAGACAGGGTTTTTCTGTGTAATACTTTCTGTCCTGGAACCTGCTCTGTAGATCAGGCTGTCCTGGAACTCAGAGAGATCTCCCTGCTTCTGCTTCACAAGTGCTGGATTTAAAGGTGTGCACCACCCCTGCCAGGCCACAATTCTTTGGGGACACTTAAAGGACAATTCTCAAGTTCATATGGAAAAGCAGAAAACACAGGATAGCTAAAATAATCCTGTACAATGAAAGAACTGTTGGAGGTCTCACCATTCCCAATTTCAAGTTGTACTACTTGAACTATATTAATAATAACTGCATTGTATTGGCATAAAAATAGACACATATATCAATGGAATATAGGTGAAGACCCAGATATAAATCACACACCTATGGACACCTGATTTTTTTGTAAAGTAACCAGAAAGAGACAATGGGAAAAAGAAAGCATCTTCAACAAATAGTGCTAGTTTAACTGGATGTCTCCATGTAGAAGAATGAAAATACATCCATACTTACCATCCTGCACAAAACTCAAGTCCAAATCGATCAAAGACCTTAACATAAAACCAGATACACTGAACCTGATAGATGAGAAAGTGAGGAACAGTTTTTAATGCATTGGCAAAGGAGACAACTTTCTAACCAGAACATAGTGCGGGCACTAAGATTAACAATTAGTAAATGGGCCCTAGTGAAACTGAAAAGCTTCTGTAAAGCAAAGGACACCATCAATATGATAAAAATGGCAGCCTAGAGAATAGGAAAATATTTTCACCAAGTTCACATCTGATAGAAAGCTAATATCCAAAATACATAAAGAACTCAAGAAACTAGACATCAAAAACCCAAATAATCCAATTAAAATGGTGTACAGATCTAAATAGAGAATCTCAATAGAAGAATCTTAAGTGTCTGAGAAGGACTTAAAGAAATGTTCAGCATCCTTAGCCATCAGGGAAATGCAAATCAAAACTACTTTGAGATTCCATCTTACACCTGTCAGATTGGCGAAGATAAGTAAGACAAGTAACAGCTCATGCTAGCAAGGATTTGGAATAAATGGAACACTCACTCATTTCTCTTGTAAGTGCAAACTTGTATAGCTGCTATGGAAATCAATATGATAGTTCCTCAGAAAGATAGAAATTCATCTCCCTCAAGATCCAGCTATACCACTCTTGGGCATATACCCAAAGGATGCCAAATCATACCATAAACACACTTGCTCAACTGTATCCATTACTGTTTTATTCACAGAATCTAGAAGCTGAAAACAACCTAGATGTCCCTCAATGGAAGAATGGATAAAGAAAATGTGATGCATTTACATAATGGAGTATTATGCAGCTGTTTAAATAATGACATCATGGAATTTGCAGGCAAATGGATGGAATTAGGAAAAATCTTGATGTACCCAGACCTTGAGAGATAAATATGTGGATGATAGCCATTAGTAAGTGATAATCAAACTACAATCTGTAGACATATATGTGGGAGTCCACAAAGGTTTTCTAGTGATATCTGACTTTGCTTTATACAGGAGGGCTGCATTAGGGGATGGCTTGACCACATGCAAGGTCACCAGATGTTTAGAATGGTCAACACTTGACTGTGCTTGTGGAGGTCTTTTGCCTCACCCCCTGGCATTCCTTTTAAAAAGCCCTTTAGTAGAGACACAGGGGGCTGGTGGGTTTGGACCCAGGCCCTCCCAAGGCTATCCTATGTTTTCTAACTGTATATATCTCTCTATCCTTCTATCTACAAATTCCTCATTTCTCCCTGCTCAAGAGTACCCTGGGGGAATAAGAGGGAGCTAGTCTCCCTCACACAGAAAGGTTAGTTATAGAGAAGGGGTAAGGGACTGTCACATGGATCTCCTGGGAGGAGGGAAATGGAATATATTTTAAGGGTGGGAGGGGGCAAGTGGTGATGGAAACAGGAAGATCAACTGGGGGGCCAATGGGAGATAGGGTAGAGGGTGAGAAAACAAGGAGAAACAGCTGGAATTGAGGCATATTTGAGGGATGATATAGAAACCTAGAACAGTAGAAACTTCCTAGAATATAAGAAGGTGATCTTAATGAGGTCTCTTAATAATGAGGGATGTAGAATCCCAACTGGTCATCTCTTATCACCAAACAAGGCTTCCAGTTCAGGAGTGCATTGCATTCAATTGAGTTGTTGTCCAAGGGGGTCCCATGGAAATAACCAAAGAACCAGCTTGTTTCTAAGACAATGGGTTATTCTCCAAAACCTGACCGTGGGGACCCCATTGCTGAAGACGAGACTCACACAACTTATTGAATATGGAGAAGTTCAGCTGCTGACTACATGGAGTTTTAACCCTATTTTCTAGTGTCTTAGATACTGGAAGGTACTCTGCAGGCTACCAAAAGAGAAAAGTAAACACTAAGCCAACCACAAAAGCTTTGACCTACAATTTGTCCTGTCTGCAAAATATTCTAGGACAATGGTGGTACAGAACTTGTGGGAATAGCCAACCTATGTCTGATTTGACTTAAGGCCTACTCTATGAGACAGAACCCATACCCACCACTGCTTTGGTTACCAGGAACCAGAGACTAGATAGCCCAGAGAGCTAGGATAAAACCAAAAGTCATGGTCTTTTTTTTTTTAAGTATCAATGAAATGAATCCTAATGATATTCTGCTATACTTATAGAACAGTGAGTTATCCAATCATCATCAGAGAAACTTCCTCTGGCAGCAGAAGGGAACAGATACAGAGACTCACATCCAGACATTAAGTGGAGAGATAGTCCTCAGAGTACACAGCTCTAAATGATATGTTTCCTTCAAATCCTTCCCCTCATAGTTCAGAGAACACTGTGGAAGAGGAAGCAGAGTATAAGAGCTACACGGGATGGAGGACTCCAGGAGAAGGAGGCCCTATGAATCAACTAAGCAAGGTGCATATTAACTCACAGAGACTGAAGCAGCAACCACAGGGCCTATTCAAGTTTTCACCAGGTCCTCTGTGTATATATATTATAGCTTTTAGGTTAGTGTTTTATGGGACTCCTAAGTATGTGAATAAAATGGCCTCTGATTTGTTGTACCTACTCTTATAACTTTTCCTTCTGTTGAGTTGCCATATCCAACTTCAATATGATAGTTTTTCTTTATTTTATTATATTTTATTTTGTCATATTTGGTTGTTATCTCTTAGAAGTCTGTTCTTTACTAATGAGAGACAGAGAGGAGGTGGGGGGGAACCAGGAGGAGTAGAGGGGGGAACTATAATTAGGATATATTGTTTGAGAAAAATCCATTTTCAATAAAAGAAAAAAAATATTTTTTATTTTTTAATTTTATTTATTTATTTTTATACCTACTGGTCCTTTCAGTATATATCATGGCTTTCAGTTTGGTCTATTTATGAGATTCCTGTGTGTGCAAATGTATTTGTCTCTGCATCTCTATATGTTCTTTGTGTTTTTCTTTGGCTCTTTTTCTTGTTTTTTTTTTGTCCTATACAATTTGTTTTATATTATTTTATTTTATTATTATACTTTAGATGCTTGTTTGTTTTCTAATAAAGAAAGAAAGGGAGTAAATTTAGATGAAAGGGAGGTGGAGAGTATCAGAATACAATGTATGAAAAAAATCTAAGTGAAATATAGAAAAAATAAAGATATTTTTAACAAATGAAATCAATTCCACCAAACAGTTAATAAAAGTATTTAAAGTATTTATTTTATTACATTTATTTATTTGTGTGTGTGCACATAGCATTCCCTGAATGTGAAGATCAGATGACAGCATTCAAGAGTTGGCTCTTTCCTTCCACCATGTGGGTTCCAGGAATAGAAATCTCATTGTTAGTCTTGGCAGCAACCATGTTTGCCTTCTGAGCCATCTTGCTGGCCCACACTCATCTGCTTTAAAAACATTTCCTTTTCAGATGCACCCATGATTCGTTAATCTATTTTTTCAACATTTTCCCTTGTATTTTTATTTAAATTTTTTATTTTATTTTTAGAATTTCATATGTGAGGACTGTATTTGCCATCATTTTCCACTCTTCTCTCTCCTTCTCCAACTTGTCCTGTGTCCTCCACTCCCTGCCAAATTCATGATCTGTTCTTTTATCATTATTACTGGTTTATAGTTCTGTGTTCACACATACATATGCATCAACTTATTTTGTCCACATAGTGTTGCTTTTGTATACATGTGTTTAGAACTGGTCACTTGGGACTGCAGTTACAATTTTTTAAAGTTTGTCTTTGAGACAAGTTCCTAACAATAAGTTCCAACTTTTTCAAATTAGGAAAACAAGGTCTGATCAGTGGAGCCTGTGTGCCCACTTCATTTTGAAAGCAGCAAGCCATGATAAGAAATGAAATCACACCTCTATGATCCCACAGTGCAGTAGTGCTAATAATAAGACTGAAAGTAATTTTGGCCCACAATGTCAAGCAATAACCTGTAGGATTGATTTTACTTCACTGAGGGTTTATTAATGTCATTTCTTTGGGTCTAAGAAATAACATATTTATATCACTAAAAATAGAAAACAGTAATTGAACCATTATTTGAAGTTATTAACTTATTTACTTCCTATTTATTTTAGGAAATAGTAATAGAATTTGATACTTCAGGACTATTTTGATATAACAAGTTAATTTTGCATAACTCATTTTAAATTTTTATTTTACTTTTAGTCATGTATATATGTGTGTGGATACACCTGTGTGGTACCAGTAGAGGCCAGAGCAGTTGATCCCTTGGAGCTGAACTTACAGGCAGTTGTGAGCTGCTGGCACAGGTGCTGGGAATTAAATTCAGATCATTCTAGATGAGAAATATATACTCTTAGCCACTGGGCTATCTCTCTGGCTCAATTCTACATAACTTTTAAGGTTATGGTGTCTATTGAACAATGAATACTTTCCCTCTCTTTTAATACAACAATCTTCCTGGGCATGGTTGCTCATGCCTTTTATCCCAATATTAAGGAGGCAGACAAGCAGATCTCTAGGAGTTCAAGTTCAGAATGGTCAACATAGTGAGTCTGAAGGCCACCAAGGTTACATTATGAGACGCAGTCTCATAAAAGCAAAAGGAAATGGTGGCTGTAGAGATGGTTCAGTGATTAAGAGCACTTGCTGCTCTTCCGGAGGATTGAGTTTGACTCCCATCAACCACATTGTGGCTCAGAACACATAGTTCCTTTTGCTCAGATACCCTCTTCTGGCCTCCAAGGGTACTTCATACATGTGGTACACAGACATACATGCAGACAAAACACTTATATGCATAAAACAATTTTTTTTCAAAAACAACAGGAAAGAATGTTCCTTGGTGAAATCTTGCCTACTTTTGTTGTGAGTGTAAACTAATTCAGCCACTTTGGAAACCAGTCTGGGGGTTTCTCTAAAGCAAAGAAATAGAACTACAATATGATCTAGCCATATCACTCCTGGGCATGTATCAAAGGACTTTATATCCCACTAGATATATTTCACATTCATATTTCACATTCATTGCTTCTCTATGATAGATAGATAGATGATAGATAGATAGATAGATAATAGATAGATAGATAATAGATAGATAGATAGATAGATAGATAGATAGATAGATAGACAGACAGACAGACAGACAGATAGATAGATAGACAGATAATAGATAGATAGACAGATAGATAGACAGATAGATAGAGAAATCAATGCCAAGACCTCAGAGAAATTTCCTCCCCTCTTGGTAGCTTTCATAGTGCTGGGACATTTTATCTAGCCTGCTGTAGAAGAAAAGATAGCAATAGTCTTACCCAGCACTGGATCCTGCATGCTATAATAACAGCTTGTTTGATATTATGTAGGCAATGTTACCATACTGGCATGACTGTTATAGATAACTGAGCATTCTCTAATTGGATCTGATGCCTTCTCTACAGGAGCAAATTCATGCCTGGTACTGTTAACCTGATCAAAAGCCCATGGCTGGGAAGGTCATAGGCCCTAAGAGTAGAGCCTATTTAAAACAGTAATGTTGTCAAACTGCCTTATAAATAGTATGTTTATGCCAAAGATCTGGGCTGCTCTAAACCTTGATGAAGGAAGGTTTTTCTTTTCTTTTTATTAAAAATTTTGCTCAAAATACAGTAAAATCACTTCTACCTTCCTATTCTCCTGATTACTCACATAATCTCCCCCCATCCTTCTCAGTGATTTTTATTTTAATGTCCTCATTTTTTTCTTTACATTTTTACCTCTTATTGAAAATAGATTTCTTTTTCTCATATAATATGTGCTGATTATGGTTTCCCCTTCCTCTCCTCCCCCAATTCCTCCTTCCCACCCAGATATATCTCTCCCCTTTCTGTCTCTCATTAGAAAACAAACAGGATTCTATAGGGTAATAATAAATAAAATACAATAAGATAAAACAAAAACTAACACAAAGCAAATCAACAGAACGAAAAGAGTCTAAGAGAATGCACAAGATTCAGAGACCCACTTGTTTGCACACTCAGGAATCCCATAAAAATACTAAAGTGGAGGCATATATATAATATAATATAATATAATATAATATAATATAATATAATATAATATATATGAAGACTATATATATATATACGAAGACATTCTGTCTTTCTGACACCTCTCCAATGTGGTTTCCAGAGAGTTGATGGAAACATCCCATTTAGACTGATTATTACAAATTTTCTCACTATCTGCACATTGTCCAATTGTGGTTCTCTGTATTTGGTCCCATCTGCTGCAGGAGGAAGCTTCTCTGATTATGGATGGCTGAGCAATCACTGATCAGTAAAGCAGAATCACATTAGGAGTCATTTTATTGATATATATTTATATATTTATAGTATATATCATACATATAATACATCATATATGTGATATATTAGTAGCAATTTGTTTAATGTTATGTACCTGGGCTATCCAGACTCAGGTTGTTGATCACCCTACCAGTGTTGGGTGTGAGTTCCAATTGGTGGAGTGGGTCTTAAGTCAAATCAGATATTAGTTACTCCCCTAAGCTTTGTGCCATCATTGCCTAGCATAACTTGCAGGCAGGGTGCCATTGTACACCAAAAGGTTTATGCCTGGGTTGGTATTCACGTTTCTCTTTTGGTACTGTGCAGAATATCTTCCTTACCAAAGATGCTAGAACATAAGGGTAAAGCCACTATGTAGGCACCAGCTAGGCTTCTCTATGTTCAATGAGCTGTGTAGGTGTTGTCTTCAACAATAGGACCTTGCCATAAGTTTACGGAGAGCAACCTATAGTCTTGACAACAGACTAGCTTGTTTGGGGGTTTCCACTTGGACCTCTTCAACCAACAACTCAATTAAATTTAAACCATTTGCAGTACTGGAAGCTTCATTTGCTGACAAGAGATGTGCAGTTGGGGCTCTGTCTCTTCCTTTATTTGGTGATTTCATTTAGATCACCTCATATATGTATATATTTTAGGAAGTTTCTAATATATTAGGTTTCCATACTATCACACAAATGGCTTTTAGTTTTTAACTGTCTCTTCCCCTATTCACATCATCATCCCGTACTTCCCTCGACCTCTCCACATAATCCTCCGATTACAGTCTCCCACCCAGCACACACCAATCATCCATAACTATCTATTCTTTGTACCTCCCATAGGGAGATCTGCTTGCACACACAAGTCCTTTATATATAACATTTTGTGATTCTATGCATTGTAGCATGGTTATCATTGCCTTCAAAGCTAATATACACATATAAATGAATACATACCAGGCTATTTCCTACTTTCTCTTCTATGATTCGGTGTATCTGGCCTTATGTTGAAGCCATTGATGTATTTGGAGTTGAGTTTTGTGCAGGGTGATAAGTATGGATCTATTTGCATTCTTTTACTTGTAGTCATCCAATTTTACAAGCACCATTTATTAAAGATGCTGTCTTTGTTACTAAGTGTATTTCTGGTTTCATTACAAAAAAAATCAGTCATCCATACATGTGTGGATTAATTTCTAAGTCTCCAATTATATTCCATTGATGTCCATGTCTGTTTTTGTGCCAGTACCATGCTATTTTTATTACTATAGCTTTGTAGTACAATTTGATGTCAATGATGGATTCTCTTATTATTCAGGATTGTTTTAGCTATCCTTGGTTTTTTTGTGTTCCCATAAGAAGCTGAAGATTGTTCTTGCAAGCTCTATAAATAATTCTATTGTAATTTTGATAGTGATTGCATGGAATCTGTAGAGTGCTTTTGGTAGAATAATCATTTTTACTATATTAATCCTACTGATCCATGAGCACAAGAGATCTTTCCATCTTCTGATATCTTTTTCTTTCTCCAATGTCTTCAAGGTTTTTTTTTTATCAGACAAGTCTTTCATTTTCTTAGTTAGCCAGAGATATTTTATATCACTTGAGGCTCTTGTAAAAGTTATTGTTCCCTTGATTTCTTTTTCAGTCTATTTGTCATTTGTATATAGGAAGGCTGCTGATTCTCTGAGTTAATTTTGTGTTCATCTACTTTGCTGAAAGTGTTTATTAATTGTAGGAGTTCCCAGGTGGAAATTTTAGACAACATGTATATTGTCATACATCTATAATTAAAAATATTTTTACTTCTTCCATTCCAATTTGTATAACATTGATCTCCCTTAGTTGTCTTATTGTTTTAGATAAAACTTCAAGTAGTATATTGAATACATAAGGAGAGAGTGGACAACCTTGTTTTGTTCCTGATTTTAATGGAACGCCTTTGAGTTTCTTTTCATTTAATTTGAGGTTGGTTATAGGCCTGATGTAATTTTTTTTTTTTATGTTTAAGTATGTCCCTATTGTATTCCTAATCTTTCTGGGACATTTATCATGAAAGGGTACTAGATTTTGTCAAAGGTCTTTTCTGCATCCAATGAGATAATCATGTGCCTTTTTTTATCTTTCAGATTATTTATATAGTAGATTATATTTTATGGTGATTTGAATAGGAATGGCCAACATAGGCTCATAGATTTGAATGCTTGGTCATTAGGGAGTGGTGCTACTTTACTGGGATTAGGATATGTGGCCTTGTTGGAGTAGGTGTGGCATTTTTAGAGGAAATGTGACCTTGGGGGTGGGCTTTAGCATTTCAAATGCTCAAGCAAGGCCCAGTGTCTGTCTTTCTCTCTCTCTCTCTCTTCCTGCTGCTTCCCAATCTGGATATAGAACTCTTAGCTACCTCTCCAGCACTATGAATGCCTGCATGCCACCATGCTTCCCACCATGATGATAATTACTAAACTGTAAGCCAGCACTAGTTAAATGTTTTTCTTTACAAGAGTTGCCCTGGTTATGATGTCTCTGTACAGCAATAGAACACTGACTATGACACATTTATCAATTTATATATGTTGAACCATTCTTGAATCTTTGTGACAAAGCCTGTTTAATCATAGTAGATTATCTTTTTGATGTGTTCCTTTATTCAATTTCCAAGTATTTAATTGAGAATCATTACATTTATGCTCATAAGGGACATTAGTTTGTAATTCTCTTTCTTTGTTGGGTCTTTACATGGTTTGGATATCATTGTAACAGTGGCTTTGCAAAATGAAGTAGTCAGTGTTCCTTCTGTTTCTCTTTTGTGTAATAATTTGAGGAGTTTTGGCATTAACTCTCCTTTTAAAGTCTGGTAGAATTCTGTGCTAAAACTATCTGTCCATGATTTTTGGGGGTGGTGGTGGTGGTGAGGCTTTTAATTACTGTTTCTCTCTCAAGAGGAGTTACAGGTTTGTGTAGATTGCTTATCCGATCTTGTTTTAACTTTGGTAAGTGGTATGTATCAAGAAAATTATCTATTTCTTTTAGATTTTCCATTTTGATGGACTACAGGCTTTTATAGTATGCCCTTATTATTCTCAAGATTTGCTCAGTGTCTGTTACGCTGCCCTTTTCTTTTCTTATTTTAGTAATTTGAATATTCTCTCTCTGTCTTTTAGATACTTTGGGTAAAGGTTTGTCAATCGTATTGACGTTTCAAAGAACAAAATCTTTGTTTCATTCTTTGTATTGTTTTTGTTGCTGTTGTTGGTGTTGTTGATGGTGTTTTGTCTATTTTGTTGTTTTGAGCACTAAGTTTGATGATTTCTTTCTGTCTATTCCTTTTGGGTATGATTTCTTCTTTTGTTTTAGAGTTTCAGGTGAGCTGTTAAGTTGTTAGTATGAGATTGCCCCATTCTTTTTCATTATGTAAGCACTTAGTGCTATGAGCTTGCCTCTTAGAACTGTCTTCTTTATGTCTCATAAATTTAGGTATGCTGTGTATTTATTTTCATTCATTTCTAGAAAATCTTTAATTTGTGTCTCAATATCTATCTTGACCCACTTTTCATTCACTAGTAAGTTGTTTAGTTTCCATGAGTTTGTAAACTTTCTATTGTCTCTGTTGCTGTTGATATGCAGTTTTAATCCATAGTGTTCTGATAAGATACAGGGGGTATTTTGATTTTCTTTTATCTATTGAGACTTGCATTGTATCTGAGTATGTGCTCAATTTTGGGGAAAGTTCCATGAGGTGCTGAGAAGAAAGTATATCCTTTTATGTCTGGGTGAATGTTCTGCTAGATCTAAATATCAATTAGATCCATTTGGTTTATAACATCAGGTAGCTCCAGCATTTCTATGTTTTCTTTGTGTTTGAATGATCTCTCTATTGAGGAGAGTGGAGTATTAAAGTCACTCACTATTAATGCATGAGGGTCTATTGAGGAGAGTGGAGTATTAAAGTCACTCACTATTAATGCATGAGGGTCAGCAGGTAATTTTCGCTATACTGATGCCTCTTTTATTAAGTTTAGTGCCCTTGTGTTTGGTGCATAGAGTTAAAAATTGTAACGCCCACTTGGTGGACTTTTCCTTTCTTGTGTCTGCGGTGTCCTTCTCTATCTCTTCTGATTAGTTTTGATTTGAAGCCTCTTTATCAATATTAAAATGACTACACTGAATTGCTTCTTATGTTCATTTGCTTGAGTATCTTTTTCAATTCTTTTCACTGAGGTGATGTCTATCCTTGATGTTAAGGTGTATTTCTTGAATGCAACAGAAGTATGGATCCTGTGTTTTGCATTCATTCTATTAGTCTGCGTCTTATTATTTGGAATTGAGACCATTTATGTTAAGAGATATCAATGAGCACTGATTGTTGATTCCCTGTCTCTTATACACATCTAGATGTGTATAAGAGACAGCTTGGAGTGGTTAACCTCTTTAGATTGAAATTTTCCTTTTAGCACCTTCTCCAGCGATGGATTTGTACATAGATATTGCATAAATTTGGCTTTATCATGGAATGTCTTATTTTCTCCATCTATTATAATTGAGAGTTTTACTGGGTATGGTATACTGGCCTGGCATCTTTGGTCTCTTAGCATTTGTAGAACATCTGTCCAGGACTTTTTATCTTTAGAGTTTCCATTGCGTTGTCAGGAGTTATTCTAATAGGCCTGCCTTTTTATGTTACTTGGTCTTTTTCCCTTGCAGCTTTTAATGTTCTTTCTTTGTTCTGTACATTTAGTGTTTTGATTATTATGTGCCAAAGGGACTTGTTTTCTCGTCCAGTCAATTTGGTGTTCTGTGTGCAGAACCTTGAACCTTGATAAGCAACTCTCTCTTTAAACTAATGTAGTTTTCTTCTATGTTTTTGTTGAAAATATTTTCTGGGCCTTTGAGCTGGGTTCCTTCTCCTTCTGTCCCTAATGGTTTTAGGTTTGGTCTTTTCATAATGTCTGTAGCACAAATTCTAATTGGTATTAATAATAAAAGCCCAGAATCAGATATTGGGGTAAATGCTGAAAGATCAGAGAAGTAAAAGAGCAGCCAAAGTCACCACTGAAAAGGGGCCAAGCTCCTGTCTTAACTCATCTTATATTCCTCTCTCCACTCAACCATATCACTTCATGTGTTCTGTCTATACAGACCTCCTGACCATGATGGTTAACTAATGGCTAGCTCCACCCTCTGATCTTCAGGCAAGCTTTATTTGTGAGAGCACAAACAAAATATCACCATATTTCCCCCTTTTTGTCTGAAATAAAAAAGTTATAACTAATATGAGAAAAAATATATACAATAACTATATACAGACAATAAATACATCAACAAAATGTCTAGTACATTAACATTTGACAAATTCAGAGAAAATACTCCATTATCTATCCTATCTTGGTGATTCCAGAAGATTGTACCTAATTTACTTCATATTCTAACTTACATTGCCAAAACTATCTTTTAATGCCTCTCAACCTTATAAAATTTATACTTCTTTAGTAAATTTCTTTTTTTTAGTTTATTTATTTATTTTTANATTAAAAAGATCTTCCACTCCTTTTACATACCAA
>LZPO01044438.1:177741-206024 GCA_001675575.1 Neotoma lepida | reverse complement strand
GAGGAAAAGGGCCTTGAGTGTTTCAAAGACAAATAGTAAATACTAATGGATACATTGTCTTTTCACTCATCCAGACATTTAGGGGTTCTACTTTTACTGATTCAAATTTTACTATTTCACTTATAACTTTCTCTCTGCCTTCTCTAAGGATATGGGTAAAGATAACAGAACAAACAATTGTTCATGAGATGCTGGACTTAAGAGATTTACTGTTAGTCATCTGAGATGGAAAACTTGTTCAATATTCCTTCATATACATGCATGCAGAATGCAGAATGCAGAAGATAACACTTCTATTCATCACTAGAGGCCCTGAATTTAAATGAGTCTGATGTCACCAGGTCAAGCATGGGGTGCATGAGCAACAGAAACCCTAAGACAGCAGTGAGTTTTTAATATTCATTTGCCAATTTTATTAACATTTGTCATTCCTTTGTTTTTCTTAAAGGAGTCATCTACCTACTGAGATTTTCTTTTCTAATTTTGGAAATTGTATTGATTTCAAGTACATCAATTCAGATAAGATAAAATTTATCACATTAATGACTTTAAGCTATGCATTGTGATTCTTTATAGTGTAATTTAGAATTCTGTACAAAAATCATCAATATCTTAATCAATAATATTTTCTTTATCCCCAAAAGAAACCCTGTACTCATAAGCACTCACTTTCATTTCAACCCACCACCATTAATCCACTTTCTGTCTCTATGAATTTGCCTATTGTTAGCATATCGAATGAAAAGGATTATACTTCCTTCACTTAGCATAATGTTTTCAAGGATTTTTCATGTAGTAGGATATATCAGCATTTCATTCTTTTTATGACTGAATAATATTCTGTTGTATGGATTACTACATTTTGTTTATTTGTTCATCAGCAACTCAAAAGTATTTGAGTTATTCACAATTTTGGCTATTATGAATAACACTAAAATTTATATAATAACATTTGTTTAAATATGTTTTCAATTCTAACTCATGTAGTGTACTCCATTATTAAAACATTTTAAGGAAATGCCAAAATACTGTTTAAGAAACTGAGAAAATATTTCCCACAGGGCTTTCCTTTATTTGATAATATCCTTGAATGTTTTTTATTAGCTATAGGTTTGTCTTCTTTGATGAAATATTCACGTCCTTTGCCCATTTTTTCAGTTGGGTTATTTACTTTCTTGTAGTTGAATAGTAATATATATTGAATTCAGATAAGGTCCAGTGAGATATAGTTTTTCTTGGTCATATGCTTTGGTGTGATACATAGGAAAAGTTTGTTGAATTTAAGTTAACATTGTAGAAGAAAAAGAGCAAGGGGAAACAAAAGAGCATCTCCAAGTTTTTGAATTTTTTTAGGATTCAGTATTTCAAATTATACCTACAAAATTTATATCTCTGCCTTGGATTTTTGTTTTTATGGATTCTAAATATCATTTAAAGGTGACAGGTTATGGTTTTATGGGTATTTTCTGAACACAAATCCACTTTTAAGCATTTAATTGACCTTTTACATTCTCCATTGTTGGTGAGAATTTTCCAAAGCTATTATTCTCCCATCTTTCTCGCTCACTAGTCTTTTTATTTACAGGTTTTTTGGTCTGAATGCTGCCTGCCTTCATATGTTATCATTCATCTAGGGCCATTTAATGTACGTATAAATGCCTACATAAATCCAGACACACACAGGAAAGATTTCATGGTGAGCAAAACAAAAGCAAGCTCCTGAGATCTTCCATTCAGAAAGCTATCAGACAGGACATAATACCAGTTTTTTTGAAGACAAAATTTATATTGCCTTCTCTGTCACCTGCAAGCTACATCCAGCATCACTTTTATCACAGTTCTAAAAAGTACCTTAAGTATTTTTTTTCTCTTCTACAGTACATTTTTAAACATTTTAAATATGGTGTGGGGGGTGTATAATCTTACTATTTGTAAAAATGTACTTTCTTTCCTAGACTTTAATTCTGTGATGTTAGGTTATAATTTAAATGATAAATAAATTTCTAAGAGAAAATAGTTACCTAATAAATGTTCTTAGTTAAGTCCCTTGTATTTAATATAGAGGAATTTAGCCCCTGAAAGATTGTGACTCACAACTGAGCCTTAGCTGTGGAGCAGAAAGACCTATCTGAAGCTCCAGGAAAACTTTGATGTTATTTGTTTACTATTTTGGATTTTTACCTTATCTTACTTCTCTGACTTGACATTGGACACCCAAACTATGTTTTATACTTTGAGAACACTTTCATAGCTCAATAAGATATGGACAAACTAAATCCAACAACATATCAAAAATACCATCCACCATAACAAGTAGGCTTCATCCTAGAGATGCAGGGATGGTTCGACATAAGAAAACCTGTTCGTTTAATCTGCCATATAAACAACTGAAAGAAAAACCACATGATCATCTCATTATATGTTGTTAAAATCTTCGACAAAATCCAACACCCCTTCATGATAAAAGTCTTGGAGAGATTAGGGATACAAGGGACATAGATAAACAATAAAGGCAACTTACAGCAAATCTATAGCCAACATCAAATTAAATGGAGAGAAACTCAAAGAAATTCCACTAAAATAAAGAACAAGATAAAGTTGTCCACTCTTTCCATTTCTATTCAAAACAGTACATGAAGTTTTAGCTAGATCAATAAGACAACTAAAGGAAATCAAGGGAATACAAATTGGAAGGAAGATGCTCAAGTATAACTACTTGCAGATGATATGATAATATACATAAGTAACACCAAAAATTCTACATGAGAACTCCTACAACTGAAGGAAGTGGCTGGATACAAAATTAACTAAAAAAATCAGTAGCCCTTCTATATATAATTGACAACTTAGATGAGAAAGGAATCAGGGAAACAATACCCTTTCACAATAGTCACAAATAATATGAAGTATCTTGGGTAACTCTAACCAAACAAGTGAAAGACTTGTATGATAAAAACTCCAAGTCTTTGAAAAAAAATTGAAGAAGATATCAGAAGATGTAAAGATCTCCCATGTTCATGAATTGGTAGAATTAACATAGTAAAAATGGCCATGTTACCAAAAGCAATCTACAGATTCAACACAATTTCCCTCAAAATTCCAACACAATTATTTACAGACTCTGAAAGGACAATGTTCAGCTTCATATGACAAAAAAAGGATAGCTAAAATAATCCTGTACAATAAAAGAGCTTCTAGAGGTATCACCATCCCTGACTTCAAGCTCTACTACAGAGCTATAGTAATAAAAACTGCATGGTATTGGCATAAGAACAAACATGTTGATCAATGGAATCAAATTGAAGACCCATAAGTAAACTCACCCACTATGGACACCTGTTTTTTACAAAGAAGCCAGAAATATACACTGGGGAAAAGACAGCATCTTCAACAAATTGTGCTGGTCTAATTGGCCATCAGTATACATAAGAATGCAAACAGATCCATATCTATCATCCTGTGTAAAATTCAATTCCAAGTAGATAAAAGACCTCAACACAAATCCAGATACAATGAACCTAATAGAAGAGAAAATGAGGAGTACCTTCATTGGCACAGGAGAAAACTTCCTGAACAGAACACTAATAATGCAGGCACTAAGATCAACAATTAATAAATGGAACCTCATGAAACTGTAAAGCTTCTATAAGGCAAAGGGTATAATCAATGGGACAAAATGGCAGCCTACAGAATGGAAAAATTTATCAACAATTTCACATCCAACCAAGGGCTAATATCCAAAATATATAAAGAACTCAAGAAACTACACGTCAACAAACCAAATAATCCAATTTTAAAAGAGGATACAAATCTAAACAGAATTCTCAACAGAAGAATTTCAAATGGCTGAGAAACACCTAAAGAAATGTTCAACATCAGGGAAATATTAGCCATGAGGAAAATGAAAATCAAAATGACTTTGAGATTTCATCTTACACATGTCAGAATGGCCAAGATCAAAAACACAAGTGACAGATAATACTGGCCAGGATGTTGAGCAAGGGTAGCACTCCTCAATTACTGTTGGGAGTGAAAATGTATACAGCCACTATGGAAATCAATATGGTGGTTCTTCAGAAAATTGGGAATCCATCTGACTCAAGATCTAGCTATACCACTCTTGGACATATCCCCAAAAGATACTCCATCCTACCACAAGGATACTTAATTGTTCTACTATGTTCATAGCAGCTGTAATCATAGTGGTCAGAAACTGGAAACAACCTAGATGCCCCTCAACCGAAGAATGGATAAAGAAAATGTGGTAAATTTACAAAATGGAGTATTCCTCAGCTGTAGTGGTTTGAATGAAAATGTCTCCTAAATGTATTTGCACTGTTAGGAGATATGGTCATGTCCATCAAGTGTGGTCTTGTTGAAGGAAGTGTGTCACTATGGATGCAGGCTTTGAGGTCTCATATATGCCCAAGTCACTACTAGTGAGATGGACCACTCCCTGCTGCCTGAAAGTCAAGGTGTAGTATACTTGGCTACTTCTCCAGCATCATGTCTGCCTCAACACCACCATGTCACACCATGGTGAAAATGGAATATACCTCTGAAAACGTAAGCCATCCTAATTAAATGTTTTCCCTTTATAAGAGTTGCTGTGGTCATGTTGTCTCGTCACAGCAATAGACAAAGTAACTAAGACAGAAATTGGTACCAGAGACTGGTGTATTGCTAAGAAAGGCTTGACCATGGTTTTTTTTGTTGTTTTTTTTTTCTTTTTTTTTTTGGAGCAATATGGACTTTGGTACTTTGAATTAGGAATGCAGAGGAATGCTTTAAGTGCAGCTTAATGGGCCATATGAGTAGGAGCATGGAAGACAATGATGCTAAGAGTGATTTGCACTGAAGGGCTGGATCAATATGTTTCAAAGGAGAAGAATTTTAGTATGTTGCCTAGAAATCATTGTTGTGATATTTTGGTGAAGAATGTGGCTGCTTTTTGCCTTTGTCCAAAGAGTCTGCCTGAGGCTAAAGGTAAGAGTTTCAGATTCCATTGGCAGAGGAAATCTCAAAACAGCCTAACATAGACTCTGTTGTGTGCTTATTAGGGTTAAATCTAATGAAGATATATAATGAAAAGGAGCAAGCTGAATAAGGAAAAATATTTGAGAAAAGGAGCACCAGAAAGTGGAATGGTGCTAAGTCCTGTATTCAAGTGGATAAACAGATTGAGAAATGGAATAAGGGGAATGGTAAACTCAGACCAAAATCCCACCCAGCTAAGTTTCCAACTTGTGAAAATGAATTAAAGAGAAGTTTAGAGCTGGGTATCATGGTGCACGCCTGTGGTGATATTTTGTTTGTACTCTAACAAATAAAGCTTTCCTGGAGCTCAGAATGCAGAGCTAGCCACTAGAGGCCAGGCAGTGGAGGCATGCACATTTAATCTCAGCACTTGGGATCTCATGCCTTTATTCTTAGTACCTGGTAGGCACATGCCTTTAATCCCAGCACTTCGGAGGAGGAAACAGGAAACGATATGGCTGGCCAGAGAGAGGAAGTGATAAGGCAAGGTGGAGACAGGAGCACAGCCACATTCAGTATGAGGACTCCTAGAGATAAGAAGTCTTTCTAGTGGCTGGCTGCTCTGCTTCTCTGATCTTTCAGCTTTCACCCTGATATCTGACTCTGGGTTTTTATTATTAAGACCAATTAAGATTTGTGCTACACACACCATTAATCCCAGCACTCAGAAGGCAGAGGCAGGTGGATCTTTGAGTTTTAGGCCAGCCTGGTCTACAGATCCAGTTCCAGGACAGCCAAGCTTAGGCAGTGAAGGAAATCATGGAAAACAGAAAGCTGATTAAGATATAATTGAACAAGGGCGGAGGACATGTTCCAGCCTCACTAAGCAGCAGAATTTGGCAGCTTCAGCCACGTGATTCAGGCTTTAAGTATAGAAGAAAGGAGCTATGGAATATTCCTCTGCAAGTAAGGAAAGCTGCCGAGGCTAGGAATGTGTCAGGGGTGTCCCTGGAGGGAGGCCTAGAGAGACCATTTCATGAAGCTGTGAAGTTGAAGCATGGATTACCTTGGAGACCCCAAGATGTTAGAGATGGTATAGTTGTGGGATACCTGCCAAGGAAAGCTGCTAACAAGGAGTGGAACCAACCTGTGAGACAGAAGTATGTTGCAGTCAACAAAGCTTAAAGGAGTTGGAGATCTGAAGAGTGTTTTGACATAAGACATAGAGATACAGAGTTTGGAGTTTGCCCAACTAGTTTTAGTGCAGTATTTCTTCACTATGCTTCCTTCCCTACATTTTAGAATGGTAATATATATCCTGTGGCATTATATGTTGGAAGTATGTGATTTGCTTTTTTATTTTTACTTTACAGGTGATTGCATTTAAGAGATTACATGAATTTCAGAAGAGACTTTGAACTTTAGACTTTTAAATAATTTTGAGACTGTTATAGACTATGGGGACTTTTGAAGTTAGACTGAATGCATTTTTACATTATTGTATTGCTACAAGCCTATGGGCTAGGGAGTGGAATGTGGTGGTTTGAAAGAAAATGGTCCACAAAGGTAGTGACACTATTAGGAAGTATGGCCTTGTTGGAGTAGGTATGGTCTTGATGGAGAAAGTGTTACTGTGCAGTCAGGCTTTGAGGTCTCATACATGCCCAAGCTATTCCCAATGAGACAGACCACTTCCTGTTGCCTAGAAGTCAAGATGTAGGACACTCTTCTCTAGCACCACATCTGCCTGCATACCACCATGTTGATAATGGACTAAAACTTGGAAAATGTAAGCCACCTCAATTAAATGTTTTTCCTTTATAAAAGTTGCCATGGTCATGGTGTCTCTTCACAGTAATAGAAATTGTAGCCAAGACATTCAGCTGTTAAAAAATATGATGCCATTGCAGGCAAAAGTATGGAACTAGAAAAAAAGTGAGGTAACCCAGACTCAGAAAGACAAACATGGTATGTACTCACTTAAAAATGGATATTAGCCATTAAGTAGAGGATAATCATGCTATAATCCAGAGACCCAGAGAGGCTAAGTAACAAGGAGGGCTCAAGGGGGAACACATGGAACTCCCTGGGAAGGGGAAATAGAATAGATTTTTCAGGTGGACTGGGTATAGGTGGGACTTGGAAAAGGAAGTATCAGGAATTGGGGGGGGGTGAGAGAGTACTGACAGAGAAAACTGGAATTGTAGGGTATTTGGGGGGCAATGTGGATACTTCCTGGAATCTATGAGGGTGACCCTAATGAAGACTCCTAATAATGGGCATTACAAGGCCTGAACCAGTCATCTTCTGTAACCAGATAAAGCTTCTTTTGGTGGGACTGGTACACGCAGCCAGCCATAAAACCTTTGACCTACAGTTTGTCCTCCCTGAAAGATGTGTTGGTATAATGGAGGCTCAGAAATTGTGGGAGTGGCCAACCAATAGCTAATCTAACTTGAGACCCATACTATGAGAGGAAGCTCATACCTGACACTGCCTAGATAGCCAGGAACCAGAGGCTGGGCAGCCCAGAGAACCAGGATAGAACCAAGCACAACTGGCAGAAAATAATCAATGAAATGATTCCTAACGATATTCTACTATACTCAGATCTGTAATTAGTCCAATCATCATCAGAGAGACTTTCTCTGGAAGCTTATGGAAGCAGATACTGAGACTCACAGCCAAATATTACCTTGGCGTACTCCATGGAAGAGAGAGAGGAAGGATTGTAGGAGCCAGAGTAGTTGAACATTCAGAGAACACAGCCCACAGAGTCAACTAAGCAGGGCTCATGGGAGCTTACAAAGACTAAAGCAGCAATCATGGAGCCTTCATGGGTCTGATCTAGGTCCTCTGCATAGATGTTATGGTTGTGCTGTTTGGTGTTCTTGTGGAACTCCTAACAAAGTAAGTGAGGAGTTTCTCTGACTCTTTTGTCTGCACTTGGGATCCTTTTTCTCCTACTGGGTTGCCTTGTCCAGCCTTGATATGAGTGTTTGTGCCTAAAATTATTGTGACTTGTAATGCAGTGCTTTGTTGATATCCCTGAGGTGAGTGCTCTTTTCTGAATAGAAATAGAGGAGGAGTGGATCTCAGGGAGAGAAGAAAGGGAGAACACAGAAGAGAGGAGGGAGAGGAAATTGTGGTCAGGATGTATTGTATGAGAGAAGAATAAATTTTTAAAGAAATTTAAAACAAGTTATAGGTGGTAAGAAATATTAGCAGTTGACTGCCTCAGAATCTGGGGTCATCTTGGCTTCTCTGTCTTTCTCTAGCTTGGCATCAGAAAGACACCACTGCCAAGCTGTCTCCTGCAAACTAGCCACACACTCTAGACAGACTAGACTAATTTCTGATGGAGACTCATCCTGACAAACCTTTTATCTCACTTTTGTCTCTACCTCTCACCCAACCCTCAGGACTGCAGCATCATTATTTTTCTGGAGATTCTAAGCTAGATTAAACACCCCACCTCGTTGTTGTACTTGGCATGTTCCTGGTTTGTGTTCTTTAGTTGGGACAAGCAACATCCATCTGTCCTCAGAATACATGGATGATACCTCTTGGCCACTGCTCACTCTGCTGACAAAGGAGGGATAAATAATATCATAGAAGCCCAATGCATTGTGATCAGTAAGGACTTGCCTGGAAGGTACCCATCTTTCTAATCCCTCTGTTTCACTGACTAGTTCTTCATTGATATGAGCATCCTGGACTACTCCATCTTCCTCTGGTAGAAGGTCTCAAATATGAGAAGACTCATATTCATGCAGTCTCCTCTGAGGTTTGACAAAGAATAACCAAGGATCAGCTTTACAACTCCCTATTCATGGTGACTTCATGGAAGGTCTTGTTTTCCATCCTTTTCTCAGGCCTTGCTATACAACTTCCTCAAATTCATATGTGTGTTCTGTGGAATAATCCTTCTGTACATTGTGAATATGTATTACTTTCATTGGTTAATAAAAAGCTGACAGGCCAATAGTCAGGCAGGAAGTTAGGCAGGAAAGCCAAACTGAGAATTATGGGCAGAAGGAGAGCAGAGTCAGAGAGTCCCCAGCAGATGAAGAGGGAGCAGGAGATGAACATGCCACATGACAGAGCATGTCAGACACCACATGACAGACCACCACATGACAGAAGGTAAATAAGGTATATGGGTTAACTTAAAATGTAAGAGTTAGCTAGTAACAAGCCTTAGCTATTGGCCAAGCATTAATTTATAAGTAATGTTAAGCCTCTGTGATGGTTATTTGGGATTGGGAAAGAAACATCTGATTACATGTGTGGACCACACACTAGGGTTACTTTGCTATCTTTCAGTTTGGCAGGTGGGCTACTCCTCACAGCATGGTATTTTTGGGGAGAACATCCTGAAAATCCAAACATAAATCATGTTTCTATCTCCAACTACAGATAGAACCATATGTCCTATTGTACCACAAAAACACATGCTGAGGAAGGCGAGTTAAAAGGTAATGTTTTTCACAGTCAATATTTATTCTCAATTGTATTTAATATCAGGTCTAAAATTTTACCCCATGTGGCATTGCATACTAACAGTAATCTTCTGCATTCAACTTGGAATTTTAGAGACTTGGTCATGTCAATGATTTTTTGGCAAGCAGCAAAGTGAAAACTCCAAGCAAGTGGACTCAAGGGGTATGGACAGATAATCCTGCCTGGCAATGCTGAAACAGCTCCATTAGGTTCAATCTAAATAAATTTTAAAAACAATGATATTGTATAATGCCATGTATGTTTTATAATGATTGAATTGATTATGATATGTAAGAAAAATGTCATTAATTAGAAGACAAACAGGTAGACACTCATACACACCCTGAACAATGAATGAAAAAACTTTATTCTTAAGAGAATACAATCAGTAATTGTTACTCTTCATATTTTCATTTATAGTATTAAATAAAATCATGATATTTCCAAGAAAATGTTTACTCCTTGTTTTTGAAGCTCTTCTGGAATTGACCCCAGCAAATAAAAATAAGGTTCCATAAAATGTATTGCTTGCACTCTGATTGTGAATAACAAGTGAGCTAATGAATATAAAAATGCTTTGTAGGGAGTGACTGATTTGCTGTGTATTAATGCTAACCTTCATTTAAGATGAGAATCTTTGTCTCATAGAAATGATGCCAGTTTTGACATGAAAGGAAATATGAAAAATAGTTCTGTTGACTTACTCTGCCATCAATATTTCTGAACTTTCTTTGGAAGGCTCTATGAAGAAAGAGTAAATAAACTTAAATTGGAAGCAGAACATTGGCTTTGGTATCTGTTTCCTCTTTGCTTAGCCATCCTGGCTGTAGTCTGCAATAGGCACCTTTTCCCTTATAGCTAACAAACTGTGGATGTAGTTGTCTCAATAGACTCTGAACATGTTCTTCCTGGCAGGCTGCATCAAGTATTCCTGGCTGTAAATATCCAGACCATAGCTAAAATGTTTGTTGAGTTGACTTATGTTGGCTGGACTTCATCTTTCCTGGTAGACTTTTGACAGCCCTCCAATGAAACTGTTCTTATAAAAATTCGAATTTGCTGAATTTTGTTTTTTTTTTTTCCAGAGG
The DNA here is from genome assembly GCA_001675575.1 of Neotoma lepida. Lineage (NCBI taxonomy): Eukaryota > Metazoa > Chordata > Mammalia > Rodentia > Cricetidae > Neotoma > Neotoma lepida. The sequence goes on along the minus strand of LZPO01044438.1, from coordinate 195,456 downwards.
AGTCACTTGAGTCAGAACTGGTAGAGCCAGCTTCAACAGTGAAGGGAGGTAGGAAATATCTCCCTGAGCTACACAGTGAAAACAGCCAATGAATACTTTGAAATTTGGGTTCAAAAGGATCATGTGGCTTCCAAGGCTTAATTTATAAATGGCCAGGTAGATCACAGAGCTCCCACTCCCAAATACAGGATATTGTGGTTGCCCATGGTTGCACATCATAACTAGATGGTGAGACATTACCTACTTTGTGTGAAGAACATAGTGAAATAAACTTCAAAGTAACCAGGAAATACTTTCCCTGCTGGCTAGGTTTCATAGTGCCAGAAATTACTAGGCAGGCTGCTGGGAAAGAAAAGACATCAATAGTCTTACAAAGGACTGGAACCTGCATGCTATATTACTGACTTGTCTGCGAAGGTGTGCCCATTGGTGAAATAGTAGCATGATGGTTAAGAGGTAACTACACATTTTCTAATTAGATATGAAGCCGGCGGCACAGGAGGGATTTAACATTTACTTAATGTTAGTCAACTTTTCACATCCTTGCGTCAAAATACTTGAGAACAATACAGGTATAATAGCAAATCTGGTACACCAAAAGCACGAAGCACTAGCAGTGAAGATTGTAGAGCAGCAGGGGCTCTCAATATTACTGTCAAGGATGCAAAATGGCACTTTCAATTTGGAAAAAAAATTAAGCAGACTTTTTATTTTCTTTTACAAATCTAAACATAACATAAATTTTAGTAATCATATCCCTTGACATTTGCCCACATTGTTGAAAACTTAGGATCACACAAAAGCATACAGAAAGATATTTATAGTGACTAAATTCACAATTGCCAGTCCTTAGACAAAATTAAGAATGTCTATTAGTAAATGAATGGATGGATAAACTGTGGTATGTCCAGACAGTAGAATATGATTCAATACCAAAAGGAAAAGGGATAAGAAGCCATGGAAGAACATAGAGAAAACTCGAATGCATATCACTAAGACAAAGAAGCCCACCTGAAAAAGCTGAATGTTGAATGCCTCAAACTATGTGGTAGTCTCTATAGAAACACTGGAAAGAAAAGAAAGAAAATCAATGGTTGCTAGGGACTGAGGACCAAGGAAATGAAGAAGTAGAATACAGAATTTTTTTAGGGCAAGGACTGTGTATGAGACTATACTGGGGGAAATATAACATTGTTCATTTACTCAATCCCTTGGAATGTACAATACCTACAGATAGCCCTAACATAAAACATAGACTGGGTGACAAAGATGAATGTAGGTTTATCAAATTTAATGAAGGAAGTACTAGCTCTCTCTTTCCTCCTCTTAATTTTTTCATGACCCAAAAATGGTTGTAAAAACTAAAATTTAGAAAGTAATGTCAAGGAAGGCCTCTATGAGAAGTAGTCATGCATAATATGTCCTCAAGGATGAAAAGAAGCCAGGCAAGGAAAGAAAAAGAGAAGGTACAAAGGTCCCGAGGTAAGAATGTTGACTGCTTGAGGGAATCAAAGGCAGTCAAGAATGAATAGTGTCTAGAAGATGTTATCTGGGAAATGGAGTAAGAAATATCTGTAGAGAAGAGCAGAACACAGCTCCCAGAAGAATTTATAAACATGCTTAAGATTTGAGATATGAATTTTAATGTAATAGGTTTTTAAGCCTTCATGAATATTTCTTTTTTTTTTTTGCTATGGGGAGGGTGTTGCTGGAACAGTACAGTTGATATATATTTTTTTAATACAGGCATTTCAACCTGACAGATTTTGCCTTGTTTTGTTTTTAAGATTTATTTATTTCTAATTTATGTGTGTGACTGTTTTGCCTGAGTGCATATCTGTGCACCATATGCATGTCTGGTGTCTACAGAGGCCACAAGAGAGAAGGTCACATCTCCTCAAACTGGAGTTATAGATATTTTGAGCCTCTATGTAAATGCTGGGAATCAAACCACGGCCCTCTGGATGAGCAACAATATGCTCAACCAATCTCTCCAGCTCTGAGAATAGAATTATTGAAGTCCCTTTTTCTTTCTTTTATTTTACACATAATTATATGTGCTCTGTGATTGCATGTCTGTGTACGTATATATGTGTGTGTGCACACAAGTGCACATGCGCATGTGTGTATGTACATATGCATGTTTATATATGTGTGTGGGCATGTGTGTGGGCACATGTGTGTGTCTGTGTGTACATGTAGAGGCTAGAGACAAATATTTTCATGCATTATCTACTTTTATTCACTGGTAGAGAATTTCTTTTAAACCTGGAGTTCACTGCTTCTGGCTAGACTAGCTAGACAGCTAGACACAGGGATCACTGGCTTTGCCATCCGAGTGAGCACTGGCATTACAAATGGAATCACCCAATTTGTCTCATGCCCAACTCAGCAATTATGTGTTCTGGATCTCTTAACTCTCTTCCTCATACTTTTGTGGCACACCCTTCCTTGGTTAAGCTATCTCCCCAGCCCTGAAGTCCTCTTTCATTCTTCATCAACATAAATCTTTTCTCCCTAAAACTTATTTTACATTGAAACAGGAGAATTTATATTTGTTACATTGCAGTACAATATTTAAAAAGGAAAAGAAATGATTGAGTCTTCAGTTTAGTTTAATTTTCTTTGATGTATTGTGTCAGACAGACAATGTTTTTGGTTGTGTTAGGACATACATAAAGAAATAAAGAATCATTGATTTATGGTATTGGTAACTATTAGGCATTTTTCTTCTCAACATAGATCACATGTAATTGTCTATTTTGAAAGACCTCAAGATTAATAAAGAAGGGGAGAAATCTTAAGGGCCAGTTATACAAACAAAAGGAATATCACAAAGCAGAAGATAACTAAGCTTCATCGATTGATTATCTGCCTACCTGGAACACTGTTAGTGATATTCAAGGTTAAACCTCTTTGTGTTCTAAGAAGGACTGTTTAGCAGTGTTCTTACAGATTATCTGTTTCTGCTGAGTAACTTGCAGCCAGGATGCTAATCAAGGGAGAACAGAAGCTGCCTTTGGTGATGAAAATTGCTTTTCTGTGACTGATTGTACTGATCAATCTTCTGCAAGGGAAATGAGGACAATAATTATACAATGACACATATGTTAAAAAAAGGAATTGATCTCAAAATACACAAGAGCAACTCTTGAGAAAGTGCTGTAGGTCTTGGAATGTCCTAATTGGAAAATACACATTGAGTTGAAGGATACTAATGATTAAGAGAAGTATAGAAATGGACTTTACCATTTGTCTCTGTGTTTCTCAATTATATTCACACTGAATTTTAGCCCAAAGGCCAAAAAGTAAAGTCTCGATTATGTTTTAGTAAAGATTACTTTCTTTAGAAATGCTAATGATGAGAAAGAAAGTCCTAAAAGACTTATACGAAAAGACTATGTTGAGGAAATGGAATCCTGCACAAATGTCAAAATAAAAGTACAGTTGAGAAAGCAGACAGGGACAATAAATCTGAGAAGGAACATTTTTGACTCTAGACAAATAGTTTGTTTATCTTGGAAAATTCTATTTACTTCCATTTAGGTAGTGAAGAAAAAATATCCAAACATAAACAAAGTGTTAAACAGATGGTTTTCATCTGAAATTACTTTTTCCAAACTTTGGATGACTTTTAGCCATGGCATTGTAGGCATTTCATAAATTTTTCTTTCCTTTTCATGAACATACACAAAATGGTTTTATTTTAATGTATAATTTCTGATTGTGCATGCTCAATAATTATTCAATAACATAGTCTCTTAAGAAATCAGATGAGGCTGGGTGGTAGTGGCACACTCCTTTAATCCCAGCATTCAGCACTCAGGAGGCAGAGGCAGGTGGATGTCTAAGTTCAAGGCCAGCCTATTGTACAGAGAGAGAGAGTTCCAGGATAGCCAGGGATATACAGGGAGACCGTGTCTTAAAAAAACCAAAAAAAGAAAGAAAGAAAGAAAGAAAGAAAGAAAGAAAGAAAGAAAGAAAGAAAGAAAGAAAGAAAGAAAGAAAGAAAGAAAGAAGAAAAAGAAAAAAAGCAGATGAAGGAGACAAGGATCTATAATAAACATATATTCTTATATTTATTAAATCTAATTACTGACCAATAAGTAAGGAATCCATTATACAGCTCAAAAGCACATCTCAACACTTAGACATAGTCATTTCATTATATGGATCTGAATTTAGATCAAAATATTCATCACAATGTCAGAAAGGGAGAAAATATCATATAAAGTTGGTTATTTCCAGGTTTTACTCAATAAAAGGCACTTATTTTTAGTCAGGTCGAGAATCAGTAACTTGGTTTGAAAGGTTATCTGAAAGCATATCTCGTGAATTTCTTAGATTTCAGTTAGAATTAATACTAGTGTATTGTGGGCCTGAAGACATTGTAATTCTGATCATTGTAGTAGCACTGCACTAAGGTGTCTGTGTAACGATACTGGTACTAGTTGAGTTGTTTCTAGTCTTGCTTGAGAGAACAAAATATGAAATGACAGTTGCATTTGAAATTCAGGTAACTTTTAAAAATAATTTCAGAAACTTCACTAATGAGAGCATAGACTTTAAAGAACAGTGATATGGATGCTTGCTTTTACATTTTTCATGTACTTGAAGCAGGTTTGAAACAATATGCTATCAACCTATTATAAAGCATTTATAAATGGCATTGTACACAATAATTTTCATCTCTCATGAGCATGATGAACCACTCTTTGTAATGGATATTAAACAAAAGGTGGTATCATTAACCACTAAATGATAATATTTATCGATGTTATTTCCTTAAAGGGGCAAGAAAAATAAGTAAGTATTTCATATGGAAAAATATCATCTGAAATGTAAATTTTATTTCTTAGATTCTTGAAAATATTTCCACAGACAGTTCAATTTTTCTTTCAAAATTCTATTTATTTGCATTTAGGTAGAAGAAAAGAACATATTTGAATATTATAAGAAAACTAACCTCTAGAGTACAAAAGAGTACACTGAGAATATGTGATGGAAAGATTAAAATTGGAATCTGTATTATGTTTTTTATGCATTCTGTACTTTTTAACAATGAAAGTATATCTAAATATGTTTTTACTTAAATATTTCACATATTTATTCCATGCTGTGGTGATTATTCCTCAGGATAGAAACATTATAATTTACAAGCATAAATATTATTTTATATTTCCCCACAGAAGCATTAGACCACACTCCTCAGGTTATATTGATGCAATAAAATTGGAATAGGGGCATAGCAGTCACTCTTAGTGAATGGAGATAGGTTTACAAAACTGATTGTTTTAATGCCAATATACCAGAACAAGTTTTAAATATTCACAAAAATTTTAAAAAAATTAACAACTGTGTGGAATAATCAATCCCAATTTCAGTGTGAACAAAAATATAACTATAAAACTGAGGGCTTGTATAACTCAAAATTTATACATTAAAAATTGAATTCCCAATATTATGTTAATTAGAGGTGGTTTCTTTGGAAGGCAATGGGATGAATAGCCTTACAAGAAGACATAGGTATAGCTGGAGAGATGGCTCATCACTTAAGAGCATTTGCTGCTCTTGCAAAGGACCCAGATTTACTTCCCAGTACCTCCATGGTAGCTCACAACCATATGTGACTCCAGCCCCATGGTATCCAATGCACTCTTCTGGCTCCATGAATGTATACAAACTCAGGCACACACACATAAACAAAATAAGTTTTTTAATGAAGACACATGAGTACTTGCTTTCTTTCTCTTGACTCAAAAGAGGTTATAAAAAGTCAGATGTTTGAAAATATATAGGACAGGACAGTCTGCACCTGAACCTAACTGGATTTTATCCTAATCTATAACTTTCTAGCCTCTAGAACTAACTAGGAGACATAATCTCACAGTAAACTCTCGGTTCCTCTAGTTTTTACAACCTTTCTGCTTCCTCTCCTAAAATTTTTCCCAAACTTCAAGTACTGAAGTTGTATTATAAATGCATCTATCAGTCTGGGCATCCATGATCACTGTTCTGTCTATTCTAACTGATTGTTGTTTTCTGTAATGTTCTCCATCTGTTACAAAAGAAAGTTTCTTTGATGAGGGGTAAGAACTAAACTTATTGTGGGTATAAGGATAAATATTTAGAATGAAGTTAGGGATTTTGCTGGTTTAGTAAAGTGGCAGTTGGAGATTCTCCTACAAGACGCATGACTTCACTAGCCCAGGGTAGTCAGCTAGGTTTCCAGTATCAGGCATGATATTTCTTCTGTTGAGTGGACCTTCAGTCCAATTAGTGAGTTTTGGTTACTGCCAAGATATTGATGTCACCTTTTCACACTTAAGGTTCCTGTGTAATGCTAGAGACATGAAATTCTTAATTTTTGGAAGAATTCTCTTGTGAGAAATTACAAACTCCAATTATTAAGCACAACTATTTATAATACTTAAGACTAAAATCCTTGTTATTATTAAGAAATCTGAGTAGTGTTCCATAATCTAGAACTCTCTTGTATTTTATTATCATAAATAGAAATCAGACTTCATTATAGCATCATTTCACTCTTAATGTAATCTTTATGGCATGGACTTTAAGAATGAAAATAAATATTTGAAGTAATCTTCTCCTCCTTCTCTTCCTCTTCCTAATCTTCCTCATTTCTCTGTTTCTCCTTCCCCTGACCACCCTCCCCTCTTTCTTTGAAAATTTTGGTTTTTTTGAGACAGGTAGCCTATTCTAGCTTTGAACTTGTGCTGGGATTAAATGTATATGCTACAATGCCTAACCAAGGCACTCTGTTTCTCATTGCTAGAGAATTTTTCCAATAGTTACCTGTTACTCTATAAAAATAAGTATTTCAATGCTTTCAATGGCTGCTTAATTGTTTTTCAGTTCTAGGCAATTTAAGGTTCCCTCTGTGTTAGTCATCTCTCTATCATTATAACAATAGACTCCAGACAATCTAGGAAGTGAAAATGTTTGTGGCTCATAGTATCAGAGGTTCCAAGATCAGGGATGACCCACTGTGTTTAGTCCTTTGGAGAAATGCCAGACAGCAGTGGTGAGGAGTGCTTGACAAGGAAAACTGCTTACCTTATAATCAAGAAGTGAAAAGAGAAAAGAGAAAGACTAGACTCTCACCCAATCCAAGTAGCCTAATTTTCTGCAACTAGAGCACACATCTTAAAGGTCCTGCCATTTCATGATGAGCACCAGCCTAGGGACCAACCAACTTCAATACAGTGGTTGTCAACCTTCCTAATGCTGTGACTCTTTAACACAGCCCCTCATGTTGTGGTGACCCCCAACCATAATATTATTTTGTTGCTACTTCATAACTGTAATTTTCTACTGTCATGAATCATAATGTAAATATCTGATATGCAGGATATCTGATATGTGACCCCCAAAGGAGTCCTGACCCATAAGTTGAGAAGCACTGCTTAGACAAACAAGACCAGTGATCATAAAAATGGCAACAAATCTGACTTGACTGAGGACTGCCATTGTGCTTCATTAGAGTTTCATTTTAATTCATTAGTTGAGTAACACCTCCCAGAGGAGCAAAGCTCTTTGGCCATAGGAAAAGTTGCTTAACTCAACATTTTGTCATTGTCACAGCAACTATTGGGTACTGACAGTTCTAGGATTATCTTTAGGTAAGTAATTGGAAAATGTCTACCACCTTTTCTTAATGCAATCCACAATCTGTATAGAGTGTGCTCTTTCTACCAGACATGGGCCCATTTAATGATGCCCCCTAATTTGGACTTTTCACAGACATTAGAAATGCCTTTCAGAATTCTGATTATTCCAGAATGCATTAGTTATATCATTGTGTTCCAAGAGAAGAAAAAATCAAATGAAGGGTGCAAAAATTTTGATGATGAATGTCTCCCCAAGGACCATGTGTTAAAGCAGTGGTTCTCAACCTGGGGGTTGAACAACTCTTTCACAAGGTTCACCTAAGACCATTGGAAAACACAAATGTTTATATTAAGATTCATAACAGTAGCAAATTTTCCGTTAGGAAGTAGCAATGAAAATAATTTTACAGTTGAGAGTCATCACAACATGAGGAAATATATTAAAGGGTTGCAGCATTGGAAAGGTTGAGAACCACTGTTTTAAAAGCATGTGTTCCAGGTGACCAACAGTAAATTAGCAGTAGATATATGTACCATTTTGGTGGCTCTCAAGTTCCATCTCAAAGGGTTAGTAACATATTTCCACTCCACTTTTCTGATAAATGAGATTATAACATATTGTCATTCTGGATGGGATTAGAATCCAAAAAAAAAAAAAGAAATCATGAGCTACAGAAGATCATTCAGAAATGTCTTTCACTATAAATGAGGTTTCTGAGTTTCCTAGAAAATTGTAGGTTTACAGCTAGGAAAGGAGAAAGGTCATTTGCACCTAGGCCTTAAGCATAACTCATTTATATTTTAAATTTTATGTTTGAAAGTAACTGTATGTAAGAAAAATAGTGTATTATGTTAGCAACCTTTACAGCAAAGGTTATTAATTCTGTTTGAGCTTTGTTAGCAAGGGGCTTCAGCTAGCTTCCTGAATGAGGGGCTGCACTAGTTCTGGGAGCCAACCTGGGTGGGGGACATGGAGGAGCAAACAGAACAGTACTGCTTAAATGAGACTAGAGCATTGCTTCACTGGGGGTGGCAATATGAAAGAGGTGAGCCTGTTGGTACTGAGCCGGGCCCTTGTGCATCTTCTTCAGTTTCTCTTTGGCGGAGGATCTCCAAGCAGGTAAGAACGTGTCTGGCTTCTTTCTCCCAGAGCTGGTGGTGAATTATTCCCACCATATTGGGAAGCTGAGGTAGGTGGAGCCAGCAGCCAAGGCTGCCATTTCAGTCCTAGTCATGCTGCAGTTTAAAGCAATAGATTCACAAAAAGATAGATGCAGATGGAATAAACTTCTAAATGGCTTACAATATATGTAAAAATATATGTAGGCTTGGAAAAAAAGAGTAAAAGGAATATATGCAGTTATATAAAGAAATAATTTAAAAAATAAATTCTTTAAAGAGACAATAAAAGTAATATAAAAAATACACCATGTAAAGATAGAAATCACACACAAAGTCTAGATTATATTGTCTTTGGGATTTTTAACTGCAGAAAGACATTTGATTGTAAAGGCTGCTGAGTTATATATATATAGTATCTTGACTTCAAAATTTGTGTCTAAGGATATGTTGCTTTGGAAAAGAGGTTCTGCTTTTGTTTCCACAGAAGATGAGAACTTGTGGATTATTTCCAGGCTAATATGATTTGATCAGCCAAGACCCCCTGAAAGGTCTCCAGTGACACCATGGCCCAGATAATCCAATATCTAGAACGGCTTCAGGGCAACTGGTTCATACAATGCAGTCTCACAGACTATTCCAGTCAAGACTTGCCTATAATTCTTAATTTTCTCAGAATCCCCATAAGATTGCCAGTGCCCTCAACCAGCAGGAAGTAGTATGAGAAGCTATGGCCAAATTTCCAAAATAATATTTATGAATGTTTATTTTTATTTAAAAAGGGGTTGATTATAAATGCAATCTCTTTCTAAAGAAGAAAAAGGGATAGATATGATAGGATAAAAGGGTAGATTATTGAATCTACTTTTAAAGAGCAACAACTTATTTAAAATGTTTTACAATGCTATGAATTTTAGTTTACTGATACAAATTTAAAGTTAATTTTGTTATACTGTATATATTTTTTACCTTTGTTTAAGGTATTATGTTTATGTAACTCATTTAAATTGTAATGGATAATTAAGAAATACAGATTAATAATTAGTCTTCTATAATAGTCAAACTTATAGTCATGTTAGTTAAGTTTCTTAGGTATATATAGATATATTTCAATTAAGTAGGTAATCTTCAAACACTTCAAAGATCTACAGAATGTGGCATTTAAAATGTTTTAAAAACTTAGACTTTCTCTAGAGTGAAACACATCTGTTCCTGGACGTACTGATTTACTTCAAAGAGGAAGATGGGCATTGAAGTCACTCTATATGGAGTTTATCTTTTTCTTGTCAAAAATAGCCATTTGGGCAAGAAACTGCTCTTGCCTGGACTGCTAATAATATGTAATAAAAACTGGACAAGCAGGACCCATAGGAAGGTGACCACTGAACTTTGCAAGGCAAAATGGTTCTTCAGGTTCCTGCTTTGCAGAGGAAACTATCAAATATTCTACAGGACACAGCAAGAAGCACCTAAAAACATCTAGACCTATTGGCTGAAGATGGATGCCCCAACATTATAAAAGAACTTTAGATGACTGTCCAGGCAGGCAGCTGTCTCTGTCATTTCCAGAATTTTAGAAGTTGCTTACAATGTATTTCCTGTTTACTTGGGTAATATTATATCCTTCTGGGGTCTTTGATGTAGTTGAAGACTAGATAGTTATAACTATAGTTTTCCTTAGTCATAAAAGATAAATTAGATATGAAACTTTAGACTCAAAAATATAGGATAGATGATAAAATATTTTCTTTATTTTAGCCAAATACAAATAGACTATGTATTGTAACTGTAATTCTTGCTTAATAATGTTTTTTTATATATAATTTTACTATGTTAAAGTTAAAGCCTTCCTTTTTGATTAGACAGAAAAAGGGAAGTGCTGTGGGATGTCTTTCTATAGGCTGTGAATATGTGTTGCTATGATTGGCTAATAAAGAAGCTGCTCTGGCCTATGGTGAGTCATGTTATAGCAAGGCAGGAAATCCAAGAGAGAGACAGGAAGAAGAAAGGAGAGGCAGAAGAGAAACCATCCCACCATCCAGGGAGCAGCATGTAATGGCACACAGGTAAAGCCATGGATCGTGTGGTGACATATAGATTAATAGAAATGGGCTGAGTTTAGTTATAAGAACTGGCTAGCAAGAAGCTTGAGCCATAGACCATGGCCATACAGTTTTTAATTAATATAAGCCTCTGTGTGATTATTTTATAAGCAGCGGGTTGGAGAGATTCATCCTGACCGCAGGGCCGGGCAGGGCAGAAGAACCTTCTGACTACAGCTTCCTACATGATAAGCAAGCACTCCACCACTGAATAATATCCTAAGCCCCAAGCATTTTGTTTTAATATATTTTGCTCTTATACCAACGTACAGTTCTATAAATTTTAACATCTATTATTGGAAACACAAAGGTCCTTGCACTCACAGATAGGACAAGGCAAAGCAGAAATCTTAAACATTCTGGGTTGTCTTTTCAAAGAAAAAAATATACATAACCTACATTTCCACCCAGAAGGCTGGGTGGAAACAATAGCCTAAGTGATCTTTGTGTTATTTGTAGGGGCAGGCCATATCAAGCTTCTACAAGCAAGACCAGAGGTGACTAACAGTGTAGGTGACCTTTGATTTAGCTGTATGACCAGGGGCTTCTCCAAGCTCCCACAACCAGGCCTGGAGGTTGCTAATAACCCAAATGACCTTTACACTATCTATATGACTGAAACCAAACCAGATTCTCCTCTAGATCCTTGAGATAATACATATAGCCTATCTCTAGAATCCATTTTCTTGGAAGAAGTGGTATGTACTTTGGAAAGAGTTTCAATGTCACTATGCAAACTTGTGTGCAGGGGATTGTGTTACACCAGGAAATTTTTTTTCAAATTGTACTGTACTTAAATATGTTTACAATAAACTGCATAATGACAGACTCTACAAGTATCAACCAACACTGGCTAAGAAATGTTGAACCAAATTTCCTGCTAGCCCTGGTGGTCGCAGAGACACCCCCCTGCCCAATCTATTAAACATGATCCAAGCTTGTTTGTCTAGTAAAAAATGGTAGAATAAAATACGTCTGTATTAGGTGAGATATACATATTACTGAAAAAAATTAAAGCTACTTATTTACTAAATTTTTCCTATTTTATGTGAACTTTTACAAAAGGAACTTTGAAGTTAACATCTTTCTGAAAGTTTTGCAAATAATTTACATAAATGATCATTTGTTTCTAAGCTATCTTGGTTAGAATTTCTTTAAGGAATGTTATAAGTTAATTGTTATACTACCTAGAGGTAGAAAATAATACAAATGCATATCATACAGACACAGACACAAACAGATACAAGTATATCAATGCTTTCATTCTCAAAATCTTAGCTGTTTGCCAGGTAACCTGTTTCTAAGAAGATAGTTAAATCTAAATTCCTTTCAGCAAGTGCAAGTTAAAACTGCCCATTCAGATATATAAAGCTTATTCTAATATTTTTATATAAGAATTTCAAGATCTTTCATTTCCAAGTATCCACCTTTCAATTGATAGTCATCTCTGAAGTTTCTAATTTAGTTAGTTATGTAGGTAGGTAAGTAGGTACATAGGTAGTTTGTTTGAGGCCCAGGCTGACCACAAATTCCCAGTCAGTCTTCCCAGACCTCCTAAGTGCTCAGATTACAGATACCAGTATTCCTTCTCTTACTTAACCATGGATGAAAAGGGTATAAAAAGAGGATCATATTAATTACTTTTCTTTTTGTAAGCTCAACTTCTCAAGAAGGAAAGATTTATGCTCAGCTCATCTTGGGAGGAATGCATGGAAGAACAGCTAAGTTCATATCATGGTGATTCAGGAATCAGAGAAAGGGGAATACCAATGCTCTACTAGCTTTCCCTTCTCCCCTTTTATTCCATCTGACCTTTTAGTCCTTGTGATTGTGTCACCCACACTTAGGGGAGGTATTTTCCTCTCATTTATTCTTTTCTGGAATTGCCCACATAGAATCAGCTTTGCTTTCATAATCTTCTGGGTGATTCCAAATCTAGTTATGTTCATTATAGAGATAATCATCATATGCGTACATAAAGATGCATCCCTCTCAAGATCCAAAAGAATATTCAAATCAAGCCAAAAAAAAGATAATCATTGATATTGCCACCATCACACTCATCAGAGCCAATAGCTATTAGTATGTTAGCCTTTGAATGGGCTGCCTACATACCTGGTATTGATAGCTCTCATACTGACAGGTGGGAAATCATCCTAAATTCTCAAGAAAGAAAGTGAAACAAATAGAAACATAACTATTGTTCCTAGGAGGAAAAGAATCTGGAAGAAACGAGCATCTCAAACCTAAATTTACACAAGACACAATCTAAACAAACATTTTCTCATGCTAATTTATTTGGAAAGGAAAAGACAGAAGAAATTTCACCTTTCTCTGTCTATTTGGCTGCCTGGAGTAGGCAAAAATAAATTCAGACCTTGGAACATACACAGTCCTAAATGGAATTTCTCCATCAATACCCCCTCCACACAATACACACCCAGGGCTAAGGGAACTATGCCAAAGAAGACCAGGAAACATTGTAAGAGCCAAAGGGAATGGAAAACACCAAGGAAACAAGACTTACTAGATGTGGATTGCTCCAAATGACCAGAAGACATCCTATATGCAATTGCAGAAAGCAACTTGATTCTCAAGAAAAATCAGCATGCTGGGGCTTCCCAAAATGGCTTCAACCCCAGAGGAAGTGAAGCAACCCCTTTTAAGCCTGCTTAGGGGAATTCCAGCTGTGGTTAAGTGTACTTTGAAGTGATTGGGTATATTGATATATTCTGTATCCTTACTGATACAGAAATCATTTTATTATTGGTTCATGAAATCTGGTCAGCAACTGTGATTGCAGTGTCAGGGGTCTGTCTGCTGTGTCAGGGGTCTGTCTGGCTGAAAATAGCAAGAACAGTTCCTGCTTGTGGCCAGGAAATAATTGGTGGCCTGCCATGATTGGCTACCGGACTGGATGTGCTTTGTGAGGGTCTGATTGAAGCCAAACATGAGCGAACATAGGATGGTGGGGTAATATGAGGCAGAGGTCTTAGCAAACTGGCCCCTGGGAAGTAAAAAAAAACCATCTGGCCCTGGTCCCTTCACTACATACAACAGGACTGATGTACATATGAACTCACAGAGACTTCCGCCCACCTCAGCTTTCCAACATGGCGGAGGTACACCTACCACCAACTCTGGGAAGCAGTGGTTCTATGCCTCCAACAAGCAACATGTAGCCCAGAACACTTCCCTGCCCCCTTTTTTTTAACTAGCAAAAGCTAAATCTGCCATGCAGTGTGCCGCGGGAATCTGCCATGCTGTGTTGAAGCTCGCACACCACAAACCTGCCATACTGTAGCTCATGGTTTGCCTGAGATATAACCAGGAAGCCATTTTTAGCTCCATTTTAGAATCTCTTATTAAGTTCTCTCAAGTTTTAGGTGGAATGTCGAGCCAACACTTTGGGCAGCCAAAAGTAGCCTGAAAGTTTCTCCAGTCAGGCCCAGCCACCCATAGCTGCTTATAAAATAATCACTCAGAGGTCTATATTACTTACCAATTGTATGGCCTATGGCAGGTCTCTTGCTAACTAGCTCTTATATCTTAAATTAACCCATTTCTATTAATCTATGTTTTGCCACATGTTCCGTGGCTTTACTAGTCTGCTGGCATGTTGCTTCTTGGGCTGCAGGAAGGTGTCTCCCCAGACTCTGCCTTTTTCTTTCCTGTCTCTTTCCTTGGATTTCTCTTCTGCCTCTAAGCTGCCTTGCCATAGGCCAAAGCAGCTTATTTATTAACCAATGGGAACAACATATATTCACAGCATGCAGAAAGACATCCCCTAGGATTTGTGCATGGTTGTTGGATTACAGAAAGAATTATCTATGTTATTGCTACTTTGTGGTGGTTCATGGACCACAGTATCACCTTTCAGCTCAGTAAACACAGAGCTTCAAGCTGTAATCCAGACCTATGGAACATGAATCTACATTTAAACATATCTCAAGGGGGTGGAAAGCTTGCTCAGTGGTTAAGAGTACTTGCTCTTGCAGAGGACCTGAGTTCAGTTACTAGCAAGAATATGGTAGTTCACAACCATCTATAATTCCACTTCCAAGGATTCAGTGCCCTCTTCTGACCTCCATGGACACCAGATATGAATGCATCTGTGCAGAAAAATGTTTATTCACATAAAAATAAAAAGTAAGTATGTTATTTATTTAATTACTTACTTATCCTCCTGGAGCTTCCCCTCCCCCAACGCTTCCCAGTTCCACCACACACACCTCCCCTCATGTTTGGTTCTACCCTAGGTCTCTGAGATGTCCAGCTTCCATGTGGGCTCCTCTTGCGGGTTGGGCTTCAAGTTAAACTAGTTGTTGGTTGGCACTCCCACAAACTCTGAGCTACCATTGCCCCAGCACATCTTGCAGGCAGGACAAGTTGTAGGTGGAAGGTTTTGTGGCTTGGTTGGTGTTGCAGTCCCACCACTGGAAGCCTTGCCTGGTTACAGAAGATGGTCAGTTCAGGATCCATATCCTCCAGTACTAGGAATCCTCACTAGGGTCACCCTCATCAGTGAGGAACATCTAGATTGTTTCCAGTTCCTGGCTATTATAAATAAAACTTCTATGAATATCTTTGAGCAAGTGTCCTTCTGGTAGGATTATCTTTTGGGTATATGCCCAAGAGTGGTATAGCTGGGTCTTGAGGTAGATTGATTCCCAATTTTCTGAGAAACCACCATATTGAAAAATAAAATTTCAAAAACTATCATCTCCAGGTATGCATATTAAAGCCTAAGAAGTATTACTCTACAATTTAGAGGCCACCTATGTATAGATAAAGCTGTTGCTCACATTGAAGCTGTAACTAAGGCTGCTGAAGGGCCTATTTTGACCCCTATCAGAGGGTGCAGGATATAAGAAGAAAATAACTGGATGTCACTGCTGCTGGTTCTGCTATCCCAATAGGAAGTATCTTCCTAGACATCTGAGATGAAGGTATTGCTGGTGAGTAGATGGGCTGTCTGGATTCCTAAGTGATGGCTATCAAGGTGAGTCTGTGTATGCTCCCACTCCAATGGCTAATTAGGTACAGCTAATGCTGGAGGCACTGAGACAGAGAAAGAGGTAAGACTTCATCTCCCTGGAGGTGACTAGTGATTTTTGTACCAATATAGAGACTATCTCCTCTGGCTTGTCACCAACATCAGACTAATCTTGAAGAAAACACTTTTGATTTTGATGTCTGTATCACCTTTTAGGCATCTCTGTAGGCCTTAAATGGTGCTTTCTCTTCTAACAGAACTTCCCATTTTCAAAGTTACTCATAGCTTGACTCATGCACCTAATTATTTCTCTATAGGTGATTCCCATTGCCAGACATCTTGGAGCATCATGGTTCAAACATGACAGTTTGTGAAGGATGAAGGTCAGCCCGCAAACCTTGTATTAATATTCTGTAAATTTGCTGGAAAAGAGAAGACATGAACATGAATTTTCACTTGGGTACTTCTTAGCTGGCAATGAGCACTAAGTGGTGGTCATTGGGAGGCTGCACCATCTTCATGTGGTCATTGAAGTGGACCTTGACCTAAAACTCAGTGAGCACTTTTACACAAACTTAGGCATTCTAGTGAAGGCAGTATAGAGTTACAAAATAGTAATTGCCAGAAGGGAGCACTGAGTTGCAGGAGCAATTGGGGATGCAATTCAAATCTTTTGAAAGAAATAAATAGGCAATGTGACCTATTATCTAGTAGAATATATCAGCAACCTCAGGAGCTAAGAGCACACACCAAGGTTGTCACTGCAGTGGTATGTGGGGAGGGCTTTTGGTAGTCTATGACTGTCTTTGTCTCCTATAGCCATGTAAACATGTTGAATAGGTACATAGTGACATCACCCAATTCTTGAGAGAACAAGTTGATATGACCAAAACATATTATCAATTATATTTGAGAAACAAATGAGTTTTAACATTTTTTCTTCAGTTTTGTCCCTAATGTGTCACCATCTGCCTGCTCTAACCAGAGATTTAGGGTAAAAGCCTCTTCTCCATGAGTACTAATAGATTAGGCACTAATCCCTACATGTCAGTGGAAAAGATAGCCATGAGCAGAGAAAGAAGATTAATAAACATGGCAAACTTAGTAAGAACAAATAAAGAGGTTCAATGACAAATATATCCTGAAGGTGCTAACAGGAACACTGGGGTTTTATAGAAAAGGAAAAAATAAAGAACCTGAAGTATGCTTACCTGGCAGGGCAGGTAATCTTGATGAGGCTAGTGATCTAATTGATCAATATCTCAGTTCTTGTTCCACAGGTAGTCTCTCAAGAATGTTATCTCTATGATCACTTGAAGGGAGGAATCTCATCTTGTTCAATGAAAAGATTGCTTGTGTTGTAGGTTACAGCCCCATGTTATGAGTAATCGCATTTATTTGGGGAATGATCTGTCCTCAAAAGTTTGCTCTTCCTCAGGGGGGTAGCTTCAGTTCCTTGTCATTAAGATGTTTATGCAATTATGGAATCTAAAGTAACTGCAGAAGGGAGGGGCCCAGAAGGAAGAAGTTTAAAAGGTAAAAATAAAATTAGAGAAGGGGAAAATGGAGTGGGTTAAATCCGTGACTAGTGCCTTACTTCACTATCTGTCTATCACCTCATGTATGTCACAGACTGACAGTAGGAAAGGTGTATAATGCCATTTTCTAAAGATAAAAAGGAGAAAAGAAATGGATAAGAAGAGATATGAGTATGCATTTATCAGTATTTTGGGTCATTCACTTTTATCTTCATGTGGCTCTCAGTAGGTCAGTGTTGAATTCAAGAATTTGTATGTGTAAATTGCCTTATACAGGGTTTGTTTATGTAAATATCAGTTTTTATTATTCTCAGATTAGATATCCAAAT
>LZPO01044438.1:122794-153020 GCA_001675575.1 Neotoma lepida | reverse complement strand
CACCACCACCACCACCAACAACAACAACAACAACAGTAACAGAACAAAACCAAGATTCTTGCTAGCTCCCACGATAAGGGACTTGTGGCAGGTCATCACTGCCATAGCTGCTGGGTTGGTCATATTAATCTTTTATTTTCTTGAGTCAACACATGCCTGAATCTGCTCATAGCTGTGGAGGCCTTTTTTCTTTGTTGTTGGTTTTCACATACTCTGATATTTTCTACTAGAGATTACATTGTTTCTATCCTTCAGTTTATATTTAGGACATTCAAGTGTGCAGAAAAATATCAGGCATTCGTTTCTGAAGGCCCATGGATCAGAGAAATTCCAAAGTAAGGACACAGTCTAAAAGAGCCTTTGCTGACAACTATTTATCTGTAGACAAAAGAAGATATACTGGAACATTTTTCAGATCTTCTTCATCTCCCCCTTCAGAGCATCCTCTAGATATTTTTACCAAGAAGGATATGATTACCTATATCCTCTCTCTCATTAATAATCATGAGAGAAAGGGAACCTGTTCAGATTATTTGTTCCATCAATGTAAGATATGACTCTTTAGTACACCATGAACTTAATGAACTCCTAGTCTTGTAATACCCAAAAGTAAAGTAAAAATTGAAGTAAATGTTCTCTTTGACCCCTTTTTGCTGAAATTTATTAGAAAGCATGATAAGCACTCAGTGAATAACTTACCACATGTACACATAATCTAGAGAACATGGAATGTCTTTTATCCTCAGCCTGTTTATGTCAGAATACATAATACACAAGAATATTGTGTATTACTTGTGTTTATGTCTGGAAAGTGAAGACAAAGAACACAATGGGTGTGCTCAGGGTGTGATGGGATGGGATGACTGAAAAAATCAGACAGCAAGGAGGAAAGAATAGAGAAAAAAAGACTTGAAGATGCTGGGCAGAAGGAGCATTGCATTAACCTGGCAGAGCCCTCATGTACAGCCCTCTACCCAAGCAAACTGTTCTTCCTTTGCTTCGAGGTGTTACTGGCACCTGGAAGACTAAGATGCTGAGGTAAAGGGTCTTCTCTATATTCTCCACCAACTGACTGCAGGGCTAGTTTAAATTACCCCTGAGCCCCATCTATAACCCTATAGCCAATACTCGCAAAATTTTCTTCACCACTTCCCTATCATCCCAGAGTCCTCTATAGCCCAATATTCCCTGCAAGACCTGTAAGAGCATGAGACTCTTAATCTCAGGGTCATGGGTTCGAGCCCCACATTGGGCACCATATGTAAGACGACTTTCTAAACGGTCTTATTAATAAACACATGGAACAAGAAATAGGGGTGAAAAATCTGACAGAGATCAGAGGAATTAGGAACAAGTCACCAGCTAGCCTCTCCTCACCAACGGTGCTGCTGCTTCCAAAGAGAGCGAAGCCAAGAGAAGAGAGCAACTTCCTCTCTAAGCAGGCTTTTTATGCTTGTCCATTCTGCTAACTCATTTCTTCTCTCCACCAAGCTACATCACTTCCTGTCTGTCTGCACAGACCTCCAGAACTCTATGGCTGATGCTGGGATTAAAGGCATGTGCCATCACCACCTTACAGCTTGTTCCCTAGTGTGACCTTGGACTCACAGAAAACCAGAGGGATTAAGGGCGTGTGCTAACTTGCATAACTTTTGTTTTTACTACTAGCTGCCCATTTTCCTCTGATCCTCAGACAAATTTTATTGGGGGACACAGATAAAATATCACCACAAAGACCAGCAGAGAGCTTTGCACACACAATAGAGACAAAGAGTAGCCTGGGGTGGAAAAGGTGTATGGGGGGCATTTGCCATCTACCCCAAAGTACAGCTAAGGGAGACCCTCATCTTACAATAGTAGGTCCCTGTCTCAAAGTTCACCTATGGTGACAGCTCTTTGATTCAAAGCTCTTGAGAGCTCTAAAAAAGTGCAAGGACAGACAAATCGCCATAGTTGTGTAGGTTTCTGACAAACAGCCAAATCCCCTCACAGTTGCTAGTATCCAAAGAATTTTTGCTACACAGAGACAGAATTTTCCCTTGGAAACCAGTCATACAACCTCCGTTTGAATTTCAGGCACTCTCCACCTTGAATTCAGAGCAAGCTTAGTATCACTTTATTTGCTCAACATCAGAAGACAGCTCTGCTTTTTGCTTGCATGTTAAAATGGTTCAAGAAACCTAAAGTTAAGCAAGCCTTTCCCTACCCAAGACAGCCTGCTTCCAAGTGCCTCCACTTAGCTAGTCACAGCTCCAGGGCCCGAGAGCTAGGTGTGGGGTAAGGAAGCTATCCAGCAGAGGACTGGCCTTCCCCCTGGGGTTTTCCTAGATGCGTAGAGAGGAGAATCTGCCCTCTCCTGCCCTTCATCCCTAGGGAAGACTACCAGTTACTTGAGGTGTGATTTGCCCTGTGTCTTGGCTTAAGAGTGGCAGCCTATGCCTCTGCCCTACTCCTCAAGGAAGAAATCTTCCAGCAGTAACAGATCAAAGCACCGCATCCATCAGAGTCCAGGCTCCTACCTTCTTTACTCCCAGTAGATGTGAGGGCTGTCTGGGGTTCCCACAATGCTATCTCTGTGTTTGAAGAGTCCCCTCCTTGAATACTGGACAGGTCATGACCCCACTTCCAAGTCCTTCTCCATAATTTTCAGTTAGGTGTATCACCTTGAGTATTTTTAAATCCTGAAGGAACTCCCAAGTAATGTAATAGGCATGACGGCATGTGTCTAGGGGATTGCAGAGTTCATTCCCTGGCGCAAACAAAATTAAATGGCTGGCAGAAGACAGAAGACCAAGCTGCAGAGAAAGGGAAAGCAATAACTTTATCACTTCAGGATGGGAGAAGCCCAAGGCTAGAAGTCTGTTAAATGGACACTGGCTTGGCTGTTTTAAAGGCTCCCAAGTCCTGCCTTTCTCTCATTGGTCCTCTCTAGATACCCATCCCTGTGTCTTCCAGCCATTTCCCCTGGAAGAATCTTTGGGTAACAAGAAACTATCATCTCTGGGAGCCTTTCTTAGCTTTCCCTGCCTGTCTATGTTCCTCTAACCATGATTCATGCAGGCCAAATCCCAACTCCAGAGTCAGCTTCTCAGTGATCTCAAACAGCATATGACAATTTACCCATATTACCTATACCCAAAAGGCATTTGCTTTTCTATAAAATTGAACAGTGTGGTTTACATTGGACAGGAAAGACATTGTTGAGTCCAGTGACAACTGGTTGGACTTAAGTCTTCTATCCCATTTTAATATGCATAGAGATGACCAAATGAGTCATATCTGCTGGATCTAATGGAAACTGACAGGAGACAGAAAGCATTTTCTTTTAGAAAGCCGTGGGAGACAGAATACTTGATTTTAAAGGGTCACCTTCTCGTATCTTTAAATTTTATAAGGTCATGTATGTATGTATGTATGTATATATGTAAATCAGTATTCAGGATTAAGCAAGATCAAGTTGACAGAGGTTATCTGTCTTTACCAATGTCTAATTTGATATCTTCCCTGGCTGGACACAGGACATAGGTTGACCAGTTTCCTGAAACCATATATCCTTAGCTAGTTTATGTGTGCCTGCAGATCAGAGCAGAAAAACTGAAAAACTTTAAAAGCAGTACCTTTCTATAAAGAGATCAAATTAAAGGATAATGTAATGATTCAATGATGAATTTGAAGATGTCCACGGGAGAAAGAAACAGATCACCATGCTAATTAGGCCAATTAAGAATATAAAAGAATCCAGCTCAGGTGGGTGAAAGCCACCCAAAGACCAGCCTGTGTCCTCAAGACCTGGACTGGTGGGAAGACATCCACAGGTTTCCTGGCACCTTATAGCACAAAGCGGGTAGTTCCCATTATAATGAACAAGTATATGTGGCAAAATGGGAGGGAAAGGGAAGTGGAATTGTTCACATGCTGTGAAAATAACTGAAATAGAAGAAGTGAAGGCAGTGAAGAATAGGCTGAGGTGGGAGGCCTTCTTGCTACCCTGGGTCATGGTGACATCCAGGCCTAGGCTGCTGCCAAGAGCCATATCTGGGTCCATGGCTGTACAGTGGCCAGGGTCTGAGTTTATGTGTGTAGTTCCTGTTGCAACCAAGGGCTATGTGATTGCCTTGGGTTTGATGGGCTACCTGGGACCAGGTTGGTGTCCAGGGGCCATGCTGCATTTGGAGTTATACAGATCAAAGTGGCACGTACTGCTATACAGTGCCATGGTGATGTGCAGGCCAGGCCTGTAGCTGGGGGCCATGTCTGGGTCCATTACCTTACTGCAGCCAGGGTCTGTGTTGATGCCTGGGGTCAGGTCAGCCACTTGAGTCCACTTTGGTGGCCAAAGGACATGATGCAGCTAGGGTCATGAAGATTTCAATTGAGGTTTCAGTAACAAAGAAAAATAATTCTACAGACCAGCAGGTTGGCCCTGGGGCACAGAGAGACTAACAACAACAACAATAATAATAATAATAATAATATAATCTTCAAGGGTAAAATCAAATTTACAAACCATTCTATCACTCTGAACAAGTGGCTGATTTGCTACCAAAAAGTTCTTCTAACCCTGTAGGAAAAGGGCTCTCTGCAACACACAGAATTATCTGGCAGACCTTCTCAATGTTCCCTCCATGTGTTAGTGCTCAAGACAGGGGAAAAAGATCATTCATTAATTTATACATTCATTCAAATGTTAAAACGTTTCTTCCCATTTTCTCCCACCTATTTGAAGATCCATGACTGGTTGTCTTCCTTTGTGAGGATCCTTTAAGAGGCTGTCGGGGTCCCTGCAACCACCAAGGCCAGCAGAGTATCAGTCCAAATTAGGTAAGCAGGAAGTCTGATTCAACATGACTCAGTAGCCAGTGTTGGTTCAAACTTCAAGAATCTGACATTGTGTAGTTTATTTCAGGTATATTTAAATATAGCACATTGTGGAAAAAAAATTTCCTGGTTATAATTAACTCAATGCTGTGTGTACAACAAAGCTTATGACATAATTATTTTGAGACTCTTGTAAAGTACTCTTGGCATCTTCCGTGAAGATACGTTTTACTGATTAACTGGGAAATCAGACTTAAGGTAAACAATGCTCCTGATAAGGGTCTTATGGAGGATAGTGTTAAAGATTGGCTGAGATAAACATAAGAGTCGGGAATAGCTGGTGTGTCCTGGCTACACAGATATCACAGAGGTAAGCAGGCTATTAACCACATGATTCTCAGTCTTCTGGGCAGAAAACAGACTATACATCTCTCCCTTTGAAGAGACAAGCCTGCATGTTTAGCATTCCTGATTTCCCTAGTGAGCACAAGGACATGCATGCTTCCTACAGGGATCAGTTTCCTCTTCTGTCCAATGGGATGGACCTGGTGAGCAAAATCCATGCCAAGCGCCTTATCTTGTCCTTTAGCCTTTGTGGTGAGTTAGTCCTCTCTAGTAAGTCCAGCCAGAACTCAGCTGTCTAGAGATTTGGAGCACCAATCCAAAGAAATACCTGAGAAACTGCCAGATGGTACACTTTCTCACTTAATCTTGGAGATCCTCTACCCTTGTCCAACCGACCTGCTGTTCCAGAGGTCCAATGGGTTGGCATTGTTGGAATCTCTCTGGGGCCTCTGTATGTTGTAAAAAGCAGATCTTCAAGGAATCAAGCATCCATTTGGAGAGTTTGAGAACTCGACTTTTTTTTTCTTAATACATTTTTTTTCATACAATACATTCTGATCATGGTTTCTCCTCCCTCATCCACTCCAAGATACTCCAGACCTATCCAACTCCATGAATTCTGTCTCTTTCTTAAAAAATAAAACAAAAAGCCCAGGTAAATTAAAAAAAAATAATTTAAAAGAAAAAAGAAAAAGCACACATACATAGTTCCAAACCTATAAAAGCACAAAATCAGAAACCACAATTAAAAAATAAGCAAAAAAACAGTAAGATAAAAAAAATGCCAAACAAAGCATTATGAGACAAAAAAATAGCACTCCCTCCATACTCAAAGGAGGTACAAGGATGCACTCTGTACCTGGAAGGAGAAGGCTGATTTTAAAATAAACTTGGAGCGGACATTGAGATTGCAGTGCATCAAAGGTAATTGTCATGAATGAAGCAGCAGTTTTCTTGGCATTCTAATACATGAGTCCTACTCTAAATATCAGCTGTCCTGGACTTGGGCCTAGGACTATCATATGTATCATATACTATCATATTTATCATGTATATGCTTTCTCTGATGAGCTTATTTAGACTCATGACTTCAGTACTATCTGTATGACAATGTGTCCCATAAACCATTTTCAAAATCTGGCTATCCACCTTGACTCCTTGTGAATGGAGGACTTGTTCCTTTTGTTTTCAGGCCTCCTGTACTACAATTCTGGTTTTGGCATTTCTCTTTTATTTGTCCAAATCTACACACAACATAATGCATTTTATCATCACATTTTTATATTTATATTTATATAAATATTTTGTATTTATATACAACTTGTGTATATTGATTGTCCTCATGCCCTCTCCATTGCACTTATGTTTGTCCTCCTTTCCGTGCTTGTAATCCCAATTTTGTTCTTTTATCACATACATCCTACTATCCTCTTCCCCCTTTCCTTAAGAATGTCTTTTCTCCTCACATGGTTTTCTTTCTAGTTCCATGACCTATATACAACCCTCAAGCGTATATAAAAATTAAAATCTGGAATTTACATGTGAGAGAAAGTATGAACTTGCATTTCTGAGTCTAAGTTACTTTGCAGATTATACTAATTTCTAGTTATATTCATTTTCCTTCAAATAACTGTAATTTCCATATTCCTCATAGCTAAATAAAATACTAGTGTTTGCATGTGTGCATGTGTCTATGTGTCTGTGTGTGTGTGTCTGTGTCTGTGTAACGTCGTTTCATTATGCATTTATGTATTCATGGTCATTTAGATTGGCTCCATTTCCTGACTATTGTGAATATTGTAACCATAAATATAATTGTGGAAGTATCACTGAGATAGGAATTTAGAGTACCCAGGAATGGTAAAACAAGAACATTATATTTCTGCATTTAAGTGTATTATTACATAATATTAAATAATATGGTTTCCACATCAATTCAGCTCAGGTCTTTATTAGACATATGCCAAAGTTCATAATACCATCACCATCAATCCAGGTGATTAAAGACAAACTCCAGTAGCTAGAGGATTCTTACATATCCCATTTGTTACTAATCATCTGTTAGTGAATGTTGTGAATTAATCCAAATTCTATGTGGAGTATGCCCACCTACCTCTCCAGTTCTACAGCCTCTGCTGCATTTCAAGCCAAACTGGTCTCTCATACTTACAGGATCCATGTTTCTGAGATGATTAATCTTTGGCAGCAATATGAATGAATTGAGAGAAAACTGCAAATTTGGTAAAGCAGGGGCTGGAGAGATAGTTCAGTGGTTATGAACACTGGCTTTTCTTCCATAGGACTTATGTTTGATTCTCAGCACCTATATGGCAACTCAGAGCTAGCCATAATTCCAGTTCTTGATGCCCTCCTCTGGCCCCTGAGGGTACCAGACATATAAGTGGTGCACAGACATACATGTAGGCACAACACTCATACACATAAAATAAAAAATTTAAAATTAATAAAGCATACTTTCAAATTTTTGTGAGGATTTTCCAGCAGATAGGTAGAAAATACTTGCTAAGAATATGAGCAACACCATTACAAAAAAACAAGGTAAGGGAAAGCTCACATGTGTGCACTGGACTCTTCTAGAAGGGGTGTCTTGCTTCTGCCATTGGCCTTTGAACTTTTGGCTCCCGATTCACCTTTTTTTAAATTTTTACTTACTTCAGAGGGGCTTCCAGATTTTCTGGCTTAGGCTTGTTTGCTTTATAGATCCCTCTTCTTTTCTAGCGCCCAGCTTCTTGGGTTAAGAAGCTAATGGTGCTTCTCTTTATCTGTTCACCCTGTAGATTGCTATCACCAGTATCTTACTTCTCAGTCAATGAGCAAACCTAATGAGTCTATCTGATTTAAAGATGCAACTATTAATTGATCTTCCATTTTCAACTGACTTCATTCTTCACATTAACCAAAGGAGATAGTTCATGGGTTTAACACTGAGTGACTTTTGTTCTTTTGTGTTCAACATCACAAATAAGACCTTTATCTTTGGCCTCATTTGTCTGACCCTCTATGCGGGTGATTCAGTTTTTTGGCATTAAGTCACTTTAATGGAAGGAATATTACATTTGAGGAAATATAGAAATGAAAATATGAAGACAATATGTATCCTCACCTCCATGAGATGTCACTTGGTAGCTACAGGGAAACAAAACTAATGCTCAGTACCATTATCACTGTGGCCCAGGGCAACATGGTCAGAGGTTGTTGATTATACTGTCTTCTATATCCATTTTTCTTTCTTTCTGGAATCAAGAAACATTAGTATTACAATACTTATTAAAGTGAAAGTCTTCAGGTAAATTTGCCATTCCTTTTCTTCAGTGTTTGATTAGAACAGAAAGGACCAAAAAGGAGGTAAACACTGAGTTAACATATAAGACAAAGGACTCCTTTATCTTAATTTCTAACCCTTCTAATTTTATTCTTTATACTGACTGATACCACACACATAAATCAGGATCTTAGACTACCACATCATGACACTCAATATTTCAACCTCCATACTGACATGGATTATAATAAAAAGCAAATTTGATATTTTCTAAGATCACTTAGATTTCCTTTCCCTATGACCCTCTATACACCCTGAGCTGCAAAAGGATGGGACATTTCTGTGGTCACATACTCCTGCACATCCATTTTAGACTGGTTAGATGATCTGACTTCATTCTTTAGAGGTGGGTGTTTTGCACAGATGAGTCAACTTGACACTTTCATTATTGCAAAAATAGTCAAACAGAATCGAAAGACTAGTAAATGTTCTATAAAAACAATGTGAGCTCCTGGTCTGGCCATCCTGGAAAAGCCTTACAGCCAAGTGGAGAGTCTCAAGTTCTTTCTCCTTGTGCTGTCTGATAGTGCAAGCCTATCAAAGTTGTTGGAATCCACCGAGGTTTCCTTGTGGCTTTACCTAGCAGGACTGCATAAGAGGATGATTGGACCTTGGGCCTGAGTACCAGGTGTTTGGAAGGGTCTACACTTGGCTGTATCTAGACAAGGGGAGTTTTTTGCCCCTCCTTTTGACATTGTTATAAAAAGCCCTTTTGAATAAAGTTCTGGGCTTGTGGGTTTTGACCTAGGCCCTCCCGAGGCTATCCTATGTTTCTAACTGTCTCTCTCCTCTACATTTCTATCTACATATTCCTCATTTTTCCCTGCTCAAGAGTACCCTGGGGGAAAAAGTGGGGGCAGGCCCCTCAGACAAAGTGAAGCTCGGTCATGCTGCTCTGATAATCCCATCTGGTGCAGATTGGACAGGTAGTCACCAATCTCTTTGAAGACCTTGATCTGCTAATATAGACACTGGTACTAGAGGAAATTGCATGGGTGGTGTGGGGGCTATCCTTGATTGTCAACTTTATTATATATGGAATGAACTACATTCTAGAAATTAAGGACACACCTGTGACAGATTTTTTGCTTGGCTTGAAGTGGTTGAATACACTTCTAGTCAGGAATTTGAGGCAGGAAGATATGTCTTTGATCTGGATCTTAAGGCTGGAAGACACAGGCCTTTGATCTGGATCTTGAGCTGGGAATACCCACACCATACCTTTGATCCAGATCTTGAGGCAGGAAGGCACACCCTTAATCTGGGCCACACTTTCTGCTGGACGCTTATATAAGGACATGGAAGAAAGAAGCTCTCTATCTTTACCTGCTTGCCCTCACCTTACTAGCACATCCATTCCCTCACTGTCACAGGATCCTACTTCTTCAAGATGCCAGCAGATACAGAAGACCAGCTGAGACATCCAGCTTTGTGGAACTGAGCAACTACTAGATTCTTGGGCTTTCTGTTCACAGCTAGCTGTTGTTGGATTAGCTGGACTGCAGCTTGTAAGCCATTACAATATATCCAATATATATGTATGGGATTTATATATTTAATAATTATGGGATATATATATATATATATATATATATATATATATATATATATTCCATAAGTTCTGTGACTCTAGAGAACCGTAATACAGATGGGCACTGCCATTTTGGGGGACTAGTTGATGCAGGTTCAAGAAGTTCTAGTTGAAAATCATCTTCAGATATATTCAGGTATATTCCATGACCTGGAGGTTGCCATATCAAACATTTCCATATGGAGTGTGATCTCATGGAGGAAGTTGACATTGGTTCTTAAGAAACAGGAACATCTGTGCACAGTGGTTTCATTTCTGCAACTGCCTCAAAAATCAACAATATCAAACATGCTTGAAGCATTTCAGAGTCACATCTTTAAAATTGCAGTAGCTGGATCCAGTGCTAAAATAGTCTGACAGTCCTGGTTATAGTACTGTTGTACCTATAAAAGCACAGCAGCCATAACATCATAGGAAAATCATTAAGGCCTGCTAAGGCAGCAAAAGCATGTGTGCTTGAGTATTGGTAGAGGATGCTATGGTGGAGGAGGAGAAACACTTGCCGAGAGGTGGATGGTATGTAGGAGTGGGTAGGAGATGACTCTCGAGGGTATTCTCTTGGCCACAGTAAGTATGAGGTAAGTTTAAGCTTGAACAAAGATGGCCAATAACATATGGTGGGGAGATTCATTAAAAGACAGGAGTCATGTTGTCAGTGTTGGACTGTGTACTGATTTCCATAATAACCTGGGTGATTCTGAACTATATGATATTTTAAATAAAGGTAATAGGCATAGACTTTTGAGTAAATCATCTGGATTTTAAGTAGATTATTACACTATTGTCCAAATGTTATTATTAACAAAATAATATCTAAAATGTAATACTTTTGGTAGTGTCATTACTTATATTTAATACAGTAACGCTTTATGTGAATGTCAACTGCTTTCCTCAGTAACTTCAATTTGTATTATATCCTTATAAGGAAGAAGTCAGAGGCCAAGGGACAGTGTTACTACTGAGTTCCAATAGCAACTCAGGCAATTGTGTACTGCATAATATTTTTAAATGTTGTCCAGGAATGTAAGTTCAAGATTTTGAAGGAATCACGTGGCTAGGTTTCTGTCAGAAAATAAAATGTTTAGGTGCATTCCTAAGCAAAGTATTATTAAACACATGGATAGAGTCACAAACACCCCACACACCATCTTTATATTTTCATTATCACACAGCTCTTGCTCCATGGCTCCTGGAACCACCACTGGCCTTGTGCCACAGAATGTCCTGTCCTAACTGGGTCCTTTTCTTGCATGGCTCAGATAGTAAAACTTTGTGGCTTGCTCCGTATGAGAGAAGAGGCATGGGAGTTGACTAAGTTTTGTCACTGGGAGAGACCTTAAGTGATAGCTAAGTGGTAGGGATGAAAAGGGTTGAAGTGATAATGTAAGAGGTGGGGAGCCAAAAAGCAGCAGAAAAAGAAATGGTTGGGAAGGAGGGACCAAGTGAGGAGAGAGACAGGCATGCACAGAACCTGGAAGGAAAGGAGAAAGGCAGCTGTGGAGTCCACAGAAGAAAGACAAAACAAAAGACAAATGGAGCAGAGGACAGAGTTTACTGGAACTGTCAGTATAAGAGATTAGTATCACTCATGTAAAAGGCAACAGTAGGTGTGGATTTCTCCCTAAAGGGAGAGGTGAATGATCCAGGTTAGGTTTCAGTTGCTAATAAGTCAAAGTGAGCATGGAAAACAGACTAATTCTGCTCCTCTCATGACTGACAACAGGGAAGACATGAAACAAGACAGAGACACCAGTAACAAAAATCAACAAAATATGCTTCTGGGCAGAGCATTCTATCACTCACACAGTTGGCCAGCCAGTCACCCAGGCTAAAACTGAAACCAGATCTCTCATGAGAGGTTGAATCAGGAAACCAGACACTCTGCTGTTCCCATACCAACTTAGTGCAGAAGGACAAAGGAAGGGTCCTCATCAGGTGTTTCCTTCCCCAACCTTAATAAGGCTCCTCAAACGGACATATTCTCCTCAACTCTAAGGAGGTTCTCCAAGAGTTCTGACCTCTTAGACCTGTCCTTCTTAGATACTTATGAAGTCTTCTCTAGAGTCTTGTCCTTCTTAACCAGAACTGAACTCAATATACAGACTTATTTCTTAGGAGTATTAGGAGGACTTGGTCCACTTTGG
This sequence comes from Neotoma lepida, assembly GCA_001675575.1. Taxonomy (NCBI): domain Eukaryota; kingdom Metazoa; phylum Chordata; class Mammalia; order Rodentia; family Cricetidae; genus Neotoma; species Neotoma lepida. Next base: position 140,779 of record LZPO01044438.1, on the reverse strand, counting down.
TGTCTGGAAACACAGTGGTCATTCCAGACCTCTTCAGGCTCAGTGAAAGGCATAGTTCCCTGGAATTTCTTTAGAAGGCAGATCCCCTGCATCCTCTACACTGTCTGAGAAGGTCTGGAGTGAGACTGAGTCTTATGTGCATGGGGTTAACTCACTGAGGCCTCCAAAAATCAAATAATCCTCTCAAGAAAGATAAAGATCACCACACTCATTACATCATTCAGATTATGAGCCCTTTCATTTTGGCTCCAGACCAAGGGGAAGCTAATGCCTCAAACTCAAAATTGTGCTGAATCTCAGGGGTACAGCATTTTTAAAGGCAAAAACCATAATTACAACAATGTTAGATGAGTCAAAGTAAACCTGTAACATTTGTTTAGGCAAAACAGTCATTTCGGACACAACATGACAATTTTGATTTATACCTTTTCAGTTATTTTAGCTTATGTTATTTTTTGGTTAATAAAGGCTCAGTCAGGGTCATGGAAATCCTAAATGTGTTGCCAAGGCAGACATGGCTGTTGTGGAGTAGAAGACTGAGAAGTGTCTAAGCAGACACAAAATGGAGTCAGGATAAGATGGTGCTATATTTACCACTCAGAAAGCATCAACAAATCAAAGCTTATATAAACGCAATTCAGGAAGTACTCAAATGTAATCCATCCCAGACAACAGAACTTGACAGCATCAATCACGTGTTGTGTTTCATGTTTCTGACATTAGCATCATGAAGGATACATGAATTAGGGGATTGTTGAATTGTCTTCCACAGTTAAGAAAGGCTACTGAGGCCAGGCTTGTGGTAGGGGTGTCAGTGAGTGGAGGCCCTGGGAAGCTATTGCATGCATCTGTGAAGGTGAAGCCTGGATTGTGGAGCCATGGGATGTCTGCCAGGGAGAACTGCATATAGGATGTGGAAAAAGCTGAAGACAGAGAAGTGTGTTGCAGTCAACAAAGCTGGAGGGAATGGTAGATATGAACAGCTATCTAAGCCCTTTGAGATTATAATTGGAGTTACAAGACTTGCCCTGCTGAATTTCAGGCTTACTTTCTTTCAGTATTTCCTCATTATGCACCCTTTCCTCCCTTTTGGAATAGTAATGTGTATTCTGTGTCATTGTATATTGGAAGTGAATAATTTGTTTTGTTTGTTTGTTTGTTTCTTGATTTTGCAGGGACTTACAGTTAAAAGATTTTCCTGAGTCTCAGAAGAAACTTTGGACCTTTAAACAGTCTTGAGACTGTGAAAGATTATGTAGATTCTTAAAGTTGTATTAACTGCATTTTGTGTTATGATATGGCTGCAAGCCTGTGGGGGCCAGGGAGTGGATTATGGTGGTTTGAATGAGAATAGCGCTATAGTCTCCTATATTTCAATGCTTGGTCCCCAGTTGGTGAAACTGTTTGTTCAGGATTAGGAAGCATGGCCTTGTTGGAGGCGTGTTACTGGGGGTGGGCTTTGAGGTTTCAAAATCCCACCCATTCCCAGTTTCACTCTCTCTGCCTTGGGCTTTTAGATAAGATGTAAGCTTTTAGCTAATGTTCCCTGCTTGCCTGCTACCATGCCCCTACCATGATGGTCATGGACTAACCCTCTGAAATTGCATTGAAGGAACTGTGGCCTGGGTGCTCTATCTTGCTCATCAGTGTAGAATCTCAAGTATACTCAAGAAAACAATCACTGATTCTGGGGAAGTGGTGTCAGAGCCAGCAATACCATGGGGGACCAGAGGCTGCCAGAGAAACAACCTTGTTGGTACCCAGGCACAAGCATCAGCTATCTGTCAAGTGTGTCTTGAAGCACAAGAAGGAGCAAGTGAAGTACCCTCCTTTCCTGGAAGGCCATTGCCACCTATTTTCTAAGGAAGAGGTTGGTGAGCTCAAGAGAGAGTATGTGCCATATAAAGGGCACATACTCTCTAATGTCTCATGGTATCCAGGGGAACTTTTTCCCAAGAATTTCTCAAGGAGTGTACAGTGTTGCCGCCAATAAGAGTCAGAAAAAGCTGCCCAGGAATGCAGGACTCTTTAACTCAGTTCCATTAACCCAGCAAAGAAGCAAAGAGAGTGAGTACCAGCTAAATCCTTGGTCTCAGAAGGAAGACAATTCAGACCTCTTCATAAATTCTCTGCAAGTGCCAAAACATGACCAGAATCTGAACAACAAGTGGCCTCACTGGGAAAAACAAAAGGAAGAAAACAAGAAGCATAGCAAGCATGGCAGTCTCTCTCATAAAAGACTCAACCATGGAGTTCCCAAAAATCCCAGGTCACTTCAAGGCAATTGTCTTTCTCCAAACACACCTATAAATCAGGATTTTCTTGATTCTATTTATTACAGATACCTAAAAAGAGGAGCTGATGGTGTCTGTGAATGGATGAGCCTTTTGGAGACTTGGTCATGATGGGACAATTTTACATGGGCTATGCATGCCAACCAAATGAAGAATCCTCATTCAAGAATATTAGTCACCTTCCTTCTGACCTTATGCCACTCAGAACACTGAGTTTTGTGAAGGACATTGGACTCTCTAAACAAGAAACACCATTTGAGTTGAAACTTCCAAAACCATCTGATACTTTTAAGTCCACTTTGAAGATTACATATGGGCCAGCATACCAGAAACCCACACATTCTAAACTCATAGGGAATAAGAGCCTGTGACTGGACCCAAGGAATTACTTGAAACACAAGGTAAAAGCTTTTGCAAACCAGATGCCCTTGAAGATCTCAAGGGGACAATCAACTTTAAGAATTTCATTGTACACAAGGGCTACAGTATGCCAGGCATGATTAACAAGTTTACTATAACTAAAGGATGGGATGATAAATATGCTAAGAGTCCAGTACCAGGAATGTTAAAAAGTCACATAATGCAGAAGAAACATGGGAAAGAAGATGAAGATGATGAGAATGGTAGAAAGGAGTTTGATTAAAAGATTTTCCTATTGCCACCTACTTGACTGTGACACGCTCTCATTTTGCATTTGAGTTGTATTGGGTGGCCACCCTTTGGCACCACAACTACAATTGTAACACCTAACAAATCACAAACACTTCTGAATGAAGTTATACTGTGCCTTCACTATTATTTTTGATATCTTACAGTGTGAGGCCAATGTTAAATATTTTTTTTCACTGACACACTGTTATATCAGCCACTTATAAAACTACCTAAAACCATTAATTAAAAACAGGATTACTCTGAATAAAAAGACTCAGTGGTATCATTTGCAACATGGGTGAATCCCAAAATACTGTAAATGTACTGAATGAAAGGAAACATGCATAGCTCCCTATAAATGTAAATATTAATGAAATAATTAAAGACATTATTTTATCAACCTGTCTTGAATTCTATAGCTAAAATGATGGGCAGCTATTTTCAGTTCAAGTAAAACAACTGTCTCGAGTATCCAGAGGGTCCAGTCCAGCACCATGGGGGTTCCACAGCTATTGGTCCACAGTTCATACGTTTCCACTAGTTTGGCTGGCCATCTCAGTACATTTTCCCGTCATGATCTCCTTGTCCCTTGCTCATAAAATCTCTCCTCTGTCTCATCAACTGGACTCCTGGTGCACGGCCTGGCACCCTGCCATGGATCTCTGCATCTGCTTCCATCAGTCTCTGGATGAAGGCTCATGGGGGCTCCTTAGCTATTTGTCCACAGTTCTGCATCTCCACTAGGTTGGCTGGCCATCTTTATATGCCTTCCCATCATGATCTCATTGTCCCTTGCTGATAGAAGCCCCCCTCTTTTCTATTGATTGGACTCCTGGAGCTCAGCCTGGTGCCCCGCTGTGGATCTCCACATCTGCCTCCATCAGTCTCTGGATCAGGGCTCTGTGTTGACAGATAGGGTATTCATCTATGCGAATACTCACTGGAGTATGCCAGTACAGGCTCCCTCTCGATTACTTCCCATAATTTAAGGTGGGGTCATCCTTGCATATTCCTGGGAACCTCCCTAGCATTCTGTTTCTCCCTATTCCCATGATACCTTCATTTATCATGGTATCTCTTTCCTTGCTCTCCCACTCTATCCCTCTTCCAGCTCGAACCTCCTCTTCCCCTATTCTCTCATCCTCCATCTCTTGCCCTCCATTTCTCCCCCTCACCCCCAGTCTGCCCATGTAGATCTCATCCATTTCTCCTTCACTGGGCAATCCATGCGTCCTTCCTAGGGTCCTCCCTGGAGCTGTGAGTTGCAGTCTGGTTATCCTTTGCTTTACATCTAGTATCCACTTATGAGTGAGTACATACCATGTTTGTCCTTCTGGGTCTGGGTTATCTCACTCATGATGATATTGCAAGTCTTTCACTTGCTTGGTTAGAGTTTCCCAAGATATTTTACATTATTTGTGGCTATTGTGAAAGGTGTTGTTTCCCTTATTTCTTTCTCAGAGTGGTTGTCATTTGTGTACAAGAAGGCTACTGATTTTTTTGAGTTAATCTTGTATCCAGTCACTTTATTAAAGGTGTTTATCAGCTGTAGGTATTTCCTGATAGAATTTTTTGGGGTCACTTATATATACTATCATATCATCTGCAAGTAACAATATATTTGTAACATTATATCAGTTATAGTATATTCTAGGATTTTAACACGTTTTTCTGGAATATGTTAATAATAAATCCAGGCAAATATTAGGTATTCATGCCACCTAATTCATCATGATAAGTTCTCTCTGTCAAGCTCAGAGCTCAAGGATGTGGCTAGTCTTGCTAGACAGCATGCTCTGGAATCCTAAATAACAGGAGGACCACTATGCACACCTGACATTTACATATTTACATGGTTTCTGGGGATTTGTAGTCTAGTCCTCATATTTATACTGCAAGCACTTTGACCATTTAGTCATCTACTTAGTTCTTGTTTACACACTTAATAATCACTTATGTAACTATTTTGATAATAATTAATCATCCCTAGGGGAGCAATGATGAGATAGTGATGATCTACACCCAGTGATGATCTACACCCAGGGAATGATCTACACCCAGTGATGATCTATACCCAGGGATGATCTATACCCAGTGTAAACACCCTTTTTTCAATCAACAAGAGGAGAAAGATCAGCTGGGCCACAGGACAGAAAGTATATTTCCATTGTCAACTGGCCAGTCCTGCTGCCTAGACTCCCACTGAGCTATGCTTGATGCTGCCTGCTGCCTACCTCCCAGTCATCTGCATCATGAACTCTCTGCTCAGCCTGGCTCAGGTAGTTACTGGTGGCAAGGCTGAAGGTGTTCTCCTCCCATTTTCTCAGAAAACAGCCCTAGTCATATATCTTTAGCTGTTTCTACAGGTCTGTCTTCCATGAGGCAGGGCCTAGTGCAGGCAGGGCTGGGGTGTAGTCAACACTGTGTCTGTGACACACACAGCAGCATCTTGCTCCATCAGTGCTCAGAACTCACTCACTGACAACTGCTGGAGAGGCCAGGCACCACAGGCAGTGTGAAAAGATCTGAACAGAGAAATCTAATTGGGCTGCTGCCCCTCAGCCTTGTCTGTTTCCAGGATGCTCTGTCACACAGAACATAAAGCATTGTACACTTTTTCTATTGGCTAACAGCAACTGGATACTAGAGAAGCATTCTGACCCTAAGAATTTTTAAAAAGGAAAGAAAAGCAAGTGTGTGGGAAAATAAGGGACACAAGCTTTGAAGGTAAGTGGGTCTCATGGGGACTCACCTCCCTCACTCTACCTTTAATCCCAGCTTGGGAGGCAGACAGAGGCAGGTCTCTGTGAGTTCTAGGGCATGAAGAAACCCAGCCTTAAAACAAAAACAAAACAAAAAACATCAATAACAACAACATATGGGTTTATACATAATTAACGTAATATCTAAGCTCAGTTAAATGATCAAGAATATGATGCAGGTTAACATAAAGCACAGGAAATTATTCTGGTAGAACACAAAATTATTCTTTCCTAGGTAGATTATTTAAAAGTAAAGAAAACATGTTTACCAATTTCTTTTTATAAACAAGTAAATCGTCTAAGAGAATAAAACATTTCTGTTTTCAAAAGACCACCTGCTTCCCACAAGAGGCAACATGACTATCCATTAACTCTATTTCCAGGGGATCCAATGCCCTCCCTGATCTCCTTGGACAAGTGCAAGTATATATATACATACATTCATGAAGACACACACATATACATAAATTAAAAAAAAACTTAATAAAGCAAAGACTAACTACTAGTTTTGCATACTAATACAAAGTTAATTTTAATAAAGCTTTATTCATTGAGTCGACTCAATCTTAGCTAGCTTTGCCTTCATAAAGTGAAGATTTCTTTTCTAGCTGTTCATGTTTTCACAGGCCTGTCATCTCAAAACTCAGGAGGTAGAGACAAGAGAATCATTGGACTCAGTTTAGCCTGGGATACTTAAAAGAATCATTTCTTTCTGTGTCCTGTAGAATGTCTGGCAGTTTCCTCTGCAAAGCAGGAACCTGAAGGACCATCTCATCTTGCAAAGTTCAGTGGTCACCTTTACATGGGTTCTGCATGTCCAGTCGATATAACATTTTCTCAAGCAGTCCAGGCAAGAACAGTTTCTTGTCAAAATAGCTATTTTTGCCAAGAAGAAGATAAATTCCATATGCAATGTCTTCAATGCCCATCTATCTTTTTGAAGTAAATCGGTGCTGCCAGGAGCAGACATGTCTCACTGTCCAGAAACTCTAAGTTTTTAAAACATTTTAAATGCCATATTCTGCAGGTCTTTGAAGTGTTTGAAGATTACATACCTAATTGAAATATATCTATATATACCTACAAAACTTAACATGACTATAAGTTTGATTATCATAGAAGACTAATCATTAATGTGTATTTCTTAATTATCCATTACAATTTAAATTAATTATATAAACATAATACCTTAAACAAGAGTAGAAATATACATACAGTATAACAAAATTAACTTTAATTTGTGTCAATAAACTAAAATCTATACCAATATAAAATATTTTAAACAAGTTGCTCTTTAAAAGTAGATTCAACAATCCACCCTTTTATCCTATCATATCTATATCCTACATTTCTATATCCTATCCCCCTTTTTTTTATAAAGAGATTGACTATGACCAATAACAATTTGTAATCAACAATCTAAACAATGACAAACATCCATAGTCCATTTTTTGGGAATATGGGCATAGTTTCTCATACTACTTCCTGCTGGATGAGAGCGCTGGCAATCTTATGGAAATCCTGAGATAATTCGAGATAATGGTCAAGTCCCGGGAAGACTGGCTATAACCTGTGTTTTCTTATAAATAAAGCACCCTAACAAAAAGGAAAAGTTTATCTTAATATTTTCCTCATTTCCTGCAAAGTCTGCTCACTTCTAAGGAATAAGCATAATTTAATTCTGTTCTTTTTGTGTGGTTAAAGCTCTTTGTTTCTGATTTACACACCATTAAGATGACATTTTCATATTCCTGTCCATACAGATTTTCAAATATTTATGAAAGGATCATCATGATTCATATTATTTTGGTCCACCCAGCCATAAAATATACTTTATTCTTTTTTACATGTGATGCTATCCAAAGAGATTAAGAAAACCTCAAAGACTGCAGGAATGCATTCCTATCTATTGGGAAACAGATGCAGGAAGACCATGATCTCAAGGCAGCTTGGTATACATAACAGGGTGAGAATCTATTTTTAAAAAAGAAAAATAAAAAAGTGAGAAGAAATGGCTCAAGGTTGTGTCCTTTATTTGTAAATATGTACAGGGTAATTTTTTCTTTTTTTGGTTTTTCGAGACAGGGTTTCTCTGTGTAGCTTTGCGCCTTTCCTGGAACTCACTTGGTAGCCCAGGCTGGCCTCGAACTCACAGAGATCCGCCTGCCTCTGCCTCCCAAGTGCTGGGATTAAAGGCGTGCGCCACCACCACCCGGCGGGTAATTTCTGGTAGACATATAAATGCTGACCTCAGAAATATTTTTTAAGATTTTATTTTTATTATTTTTAGTTACGTGTATATATGACTGAATGCCATGTACTCACAGTACACACAGAGGCCAGAGACACTGGATTCCTTGGAGCCTGAGAAACAGCTGTCTGTAAGCTGCCTGACATATGTGCTGGGAAGTGAACTGGGGTCCTTTACAAGAGCTGTACACACTCCTAGTCACTAAGCTACCTCTCCAACACAGGGTGGCTAGTCTCACAGATGCAAGAAGTCAGAGGAAGGCAGAGTATAAATGCTTGCAAATGTATTGTTTTCTAAATGTATTTTTTTCTGCTTCCACCCGCCTTCAAACCAGCAACTATTTAAGGGATTTCTAGGACTTCAACACTGGATTGGGGCTGCTAAGGCATACAGCTGCTTGGTTAGTAGGCTGCCTAGTTGTGTGCCACTCCAGCATGGAGAGAGGTAGCAATTGTTGGGTTACCTATCCCTTGTCACATAGCAATCCAACAACTCCATTTTGATAAAATCTATATATGTTTTGTTGGTTCATTTCTTTTAGAGAACCATGGCTAATTCAATCACAGTTAAAGCATTTTTACCCAGTTTATTGAAGATAATCATTAGCTCATTAGTATACATATAAGCTAAAACATTGCATGCTTTCTTAGATTGCTTTTATGTTGCTGTGATAAACTCCACGACTAAAAGCAACCTGAGGAGGAAAGAGTTTATTTCATCATATGCTTCCAGGTCATCATTGAGAGAAGTCAGGGCAGGAACTCAAGTAGGAACTGAAGCAGAAACCACAGAGGAATATTGTTTACCTGCTCATTCTCTAGCTCACTTACAAACTCAGATAGCTTTCTTATATAGTCCATGACCACTTGATCAGGGATGATATTGCCCAAAGTGGACTGGGCCCTTCTACACCAATCATTAATGAATATAATGCCTTACAGACATGCCCACAGGTCAGTCTGATTGGGACAATACTTCATTTGAGTTTCCCTCTTCCAAAGTGGCTCTAGTTTGCCAATACGGCTATTTTTCTCAAATCAAAAGAGTTCTAAGGGGCTGGTAAGATGGCTCAATCGGCGAAGTGCCTACCACACAACTCTTAGCAAGCACTTTACTGATTGAGCCATCTTCCCACTCCCAGGCTTTCCTAATTGAATTAAGTACTGTTTTTTATACATTTAACATGAGTAAACCTCATTTTTCAAATACCAGGCCTCACTCACTGACTTGCCTATTAGCCATTTTCTGATTCTTGCTTTTTGTCACAAAACAAGGGAAAACATGGAGCTAAGTTAGCATGGTTGAGTTTTTCCCCAATTATATACTTGGCAAGGTTGATAAATTAGTAACTTTAGTGGCATACAAAATTGTAATATTTTCATTGTACATATCTTTCATCATTACTAGAAACAATTGAGCTTAACTTTTATTAGTAGCAGAAACCATTAGATGTGTGGGACTTCTCCTTTGTGCATCCTATCATTGTAAGCCTATAAAAAGACTTAGGTGCTTTTGTTTCTCATTTATATCTATAGTATCCAAATCCTGAAATATGTGCCTCTGTACTGTCTGTGTAAATCATGATGTTCCTTAAAATCCATAGTAAGAGCCTAGCTATGAAAATATGGAATTTATAAGAAATAAAGAAACAATTTTATTGTGCTACCTGCATGGCAAAATAATCAAATTGTTCTTAAGATGAAAGGAATGTAAATAATACTCACCAGGAACTCTGAAGTTAAAGTTCATAGATTTTTACATGACAAGAAGGAATTCTGGATTCTTTGAACGTACTTGGTATCTTCCAAATGTTTTGTTATTGAGTGACCAGAATTCATGGAGCCAAAATTGGAGTTTCCCCTTGCTCCTTTTCATTCTTCATTAATTACACAAATTATTTATGTTATATTCAAATACATTTTACATCTGTCACTGTTGGGCTTGCATCTGAAATTTCTTTCAAAAGCTCATGTCTTGACAACATGGTCTTAATGTAGCAGTGCTCAGATGTGGAGACTTTTGGGACTGATTGAATATGAGGACTCTAACCTCATCAATGGATTAGCTTATTTATGGATCTAGAGTTGACTAGATTAATGAGAGGGGATAGAAACTAAAAGTGGAAGGACATGACTAGAAGAAGCATATTACATATTAACATATTACATGTTCTATCATGTAATATAGAGCATCCTGTCATGATGTTCTGCCTTTCTAATTGCCTATAAAAAGTAGAGCTAAGTGACAAGGGATTAAAACTTTTGACGTCAGCCCAAACACATCTTTTCTTCTTTCAGTTAATTTTCTTAGATATTTTCTCACAGCAATAGAAACTACTAACATTTATTTCAATCATTTAAATGATCTAGTTGGAAATAATAGACCTCTGTCACTTTACCTTTTAACGGGCCTAATGAACTTGGGTCCTGCCCTCATTTTATCTGTTGTCTTAGGCTTAGCCATCTTGCACATTCTTCCCTTGGTCTCTACGTGAATCTGAAATGATGATAAGATGGTGATGCTGAAGGGTGCTGAAAGGGTTGAGAATTAGAGCAGGTCAACCAGGGACGAATACAAACCAATCAGTCAGAAGAAATAGCTGAGTATATTTGGGAAAATACTACTCTTTTTTTAACTAAGGAGAGAAGGGATGAGGTTGGCCAGGTGGGTAAGGCCCTGAAGGGAAGGATATAGTACCTCAATGAGAAATTTAGGCCTCTATGAGGGCCTAAGAGTTAGACAGATCCCTGAAAGTTAGACAGACAAGGAAATGGGCCACAAATAGATTTAGAAAGATAGCTAGCTTCCAGCTTTTTCCTCGCTCTGCTAATCTATGACTAATGGCTGGAAGGGTTTTTTTTCCCACCAGTAACCACCACCCACCTTTCCAGTAGACAACTATGACAAGTTGAATTCCAGACCAGGAAATGTTTACCCAAAGGTTGTGGCCTTCTCACAACTTTCTTTGTTTAAAATGACCAACCATAAATTGGGAAAAGACCCCCCATTCCAGCCTACCAAAGACTATTAAAACCCTAGCCTTAGAGGAAAGACTGCACTTTGGCTTCCTGACTCACTCCTCTGCTTTTCAGGGAGTCTTTCTCTCATGCTACCTTGCTGTGTGGTATGTATACTTCACCTTTGATAAAAGTATTTTCCACCTGATGATTCTGACTACTGTGTCTGAGATTTTCCCTGCTGCTATCTATTATACTGGAGGTTATTTTTCTTGCCTTTTATTTCTTTAGCAGGAGTAGAAAACAAACCTGACCAAGATCCTGAGACAGTAACATCCTCACCTAGGATAGGGAACCACTTCAGGATGGCAACCAAGAGTGAGGCCTATAGGTTTACACTTAGGTCCATGACTTTTGTGTGCCTATGCTGAGATTCATACAGCCGTGTGGTGGGTGAATAGTTCTAGAATTACATGGAAACAGGAAACCACATTTATAGGTCACATGGGAGCTCATGCAAGAGGTAACTTGGGCCTTAAGATAGTACAAATGGGGAGGACAGGTTGAACTTGAGTGAAATTTCAGGAGACAGGTAGAACTGATATTTCATGGAATGGGTAGAGCTCTTTGACTTGGTGGTTCAATGGGCCTGAGTAGTGCATGAAGGATTCTTAGGTATGGAAAATATATAGCCAGAAAATAGTGTTCTGCATCTGGGAATTGCAATTCAGGCGTAACAGGTCCACACCTGAATTCAACAGGATTAGTGGAAGTCCTTCTTCAGGAGCCAAGTAGTTAGAATGTGAGGAATAGCAGAGGTTGAAGTAAAATCCTGGTTTCATCTCCCTGTGTGTGTCCAGCATTCTATGAATAAAGGAATTTAGAAGCTTGGAGTAATGGAAAAAACTCATTGGGCCTGTTAATCATCAGCTCATTGGTGGCAATTAAATTACTGAGGCTATGTATGTCTCTCTAGATGTGCAACATAGAGGAGAGAAAAAAGTGAACACTGTACCCATAGTCATTTATATTTTATCCTGCAATTAAAATTTTAAAAGACTAGCTCTGGGATATAACTCAGTGATAAAGCAGGTTTGCTATGCATGAAGATCTGGGTTTAATACTCAGTACCACAAAACCATTTTTCTATAAAGTAAATAGAATATATGATAGTTACTGTAACCATAAAATAGTTTTTTTGGTTTTTTGAGACAGGTTTTCTCTGTGTAGCTTTGGCACCTTTCCTGGAACTCACTTGGTACCCCTGGCTGGCCTCAAACTCACAGAGATCCGCCTGCCTCTGCCTCCCGAGTGCTGGGATTAAAGGCATGCACCACCACTGCCCAGCTCATAAAATAGATTTTTAAAGAACAATTTAAAAAAACAGGAAATACTAGTCATGGTAGCTAGTACATATAGTACCCACACTTGGGAGGTAGAGGAAGAAGATTAAAGAGTTCAAGGTCATCTTCAGCTATATAGCAAGTTGGAGGATAGCCTGTGTTGTATGAGACTTTGTCTAGGAGTGGGAGGACTTGGAGAGTCATAGCATGTTAGAAGATGGAAAGGGAAGAGGTTACTGCTTCCAGGAGATAAAACTACTTGGGGCGGGGGAGAGAAACATTTAGGAACACAGGAAATCCAAAAGATATACATTTTCTGCTTGCCTAAATTGGTTAAGGTTGATATTCACCCGAAATATTGGGAATCCTTTCAAACCAGAGGCCTCTAAGTGGTAGACACTGAAACTATCTCTCCTCATACAGATATTCCAGATCACTTTTCTTATACTGAAGCCACTAGAAACCCACTGTAAGAAAGAGTACCCTCCCCATCTGAGTTTACTGACTGAGGCTGCTGACTTCTAGTTGCCCAGACCTCCTGGCTCTAGGGACTGCCTGACTTCATTGTGACTTGAGTGAGAACAGAGGAATGGCATAAGAGAGTGATTTATTCTGTGTATCTTTCTAATCATTTTAAGAATACCTTAAGAAGATTACACAGACACTCTGATTCTTTACCAAAACTTGGAAAGAGATTTTTCTTTGGCCCAGAACAAATTATGGAAGTAGAATGGAGGCCCTAACTTGATTGTTGTTTCTACAATACCAGTGATGTTCAGAGGTTAATGCTTTTCAAAAAATGAGTATTCTTTGTCTATGTTTTCTCTAATGAACACTACAAAAATCAATGACTGACAAGATACACACAGAACAGACTCCTGAGCACACAGAATAAAAAATCTAAAGCAAATAAGATATGAAAGAATTCTGTTAACTCTAAAGAATTATGTATATGTTTATATAGCATCAATTTTAGGGGAAACAATGATCATGTGACTTGTGTCATAGATCTTTGGGCAACATTTACAGCTTTTCTAAGCTTCTGTTTGTTCCTCTCTATATAGACAAAATGGGACATCCCACAGGCATGGATTGGTGGTTATGTGCCAATAGGTGTTTTAATTACTTTTCTGTAGGTGTAACAAAATACTTAACAACTTAGCAGAGGAAAGGTTTCTTTTGACTCACAGTTTAAGACATTTAAGTAAATCGTGGAGGAGGTGTAGCAGAGTGAAACAGCTAAAATCATTACGACCAGGAAACAGAAATAGAATAGAATGTCAATGTTAATGAGAGCTCTCTGTTCCGTCTTTTTTGTGTGTGCGTGTGCTAACATCAGGCATCAGGTCCTCCAACCTACGCAATGATGTTAATCACATTCAGGTCAGGTTTTCTCGGCTTATTTAATCCTCTCCTGAGATGACCCTACAGACACACCCGGAAGTATGTTTTAATAGTCTCTCAGATGCTTTTTAATCTAATAAATTGACAAGATTAAAATCATAATAAGTCAGTGTTTACTGGTCAGAACTGATACTTATTAAAGACTTATAAGTCTAACTCCTGTTATTATTCTCTAGAAGGTACATTCCCATCTTTAGTTTTATGATAGACCATGAAAATCTGACCTAAATTGCAACCCTGATTCACAATTTATAAAGGATCTTCAAGACATATTGGTCACATTTAATTAAGTCAATGCCTTAATTGACTTAATTAAAGGATGCCAACATTCTTCCTAAGATTCTCAAGTAGATAGAGGCACAACTCTTCTAAGGGAAAGATGCATTCAAATGGCCATTTGTGATAAAGATGCTAATGAAGGAGTCAGAAGTGATGTTCGTGGGATGGCTAGTTTGTCTTTAAAGCCCTTGTCTTGAAATTCTATGTTACCCATATCTTGACCATCATTATTTTCTATGAAGTCATAAACTAAGATAAACTGCATAGGATATGAGACACAGCATGGCAAAAAGCTCCATACTCGAGGGAATATATTATCTCTTCCTTCGAAAGAAGCACTCTGGCTTCCAGTGACACAGAGATGCTCAGGATAGCAGCCTCCCACCCTTCTGTCATCTTAACTGCAGTAGTTACATTTAAGAAGTAGGTGTGTGTGCAGACAATATGGAAAGAAACTATTTTATAAACAACTATGAATTCCCAAGAATAACTTAGCACCATATGCAGTCTAAACAGTTTCATAAAGAAAACGTTTATAATTTAGAATTATTATAGTAAAAATAGAGTATCAAAATAGCTTACATGTGTTTGATGGTTAATTTTGTGTTTCAAGATGACTCTGCCAAAAGATGCCCAGATAACCTGTAAAATATTATTTATGGATATAAGTGTGTTTCTAAAAGAAATCAATATCTGAATCAACAGACACAATGAAGAAGAACTGTAGTTAGCAATGTGGCCAGGCATCATACAGTCTTTTTTAGACCCAAGTTGAATCAAAAGATATAGAAAGATTAAATATATTCTCTTATATTGAACTGAGACATTTGTCTTCTTCTGCTTTAAACATTGACTCTTTTGGCTCCTTGCCCTCTTGACTCACAATAAATTATTACAACCAACTTTCCTAGTTCTTCAGTTTTAAGACAGTAAGCGGATGATGGGACATTGGGGTCTCTAAGGTCACATGAGCTAATCTTCATAATAAATGAATCTATAACTATCAGTTGGATTTCTCCAAAGAACATTGAGTTATTGTCTATATTTATGTATGTAGACCATCTCTGAAGGGTCTTGCCTTAGTTAGGGTTTCTATTACTGGGAAGGAACACCTTGGCAACTCGTAATAATAAAAACATTCAATTGGGACTGTCTTTCAGATTCAGAGGTTTAGTCCATTATTGTCATTGTGGGAAGCATGGCAGCATGCAGGCAGACATGGTGATAGAGAAGGAGCTGAGAGTTCTACAACTGGATCAGGAGGCAGCAGGAAGAAAGCATGACACTGGTCTGGTTTGAGCATTTGAAACCTCAAAGCCCACCCCCCAGTGACACATTTCCTCCAGTAAGGCCATATTTACTCAGAGAAGGCCACGCCTCCTAATATTGTCACCCCATATGAACCTATGGGGGCCATTTTCATTCAAACCACCACAAGTTTCATAATTTAAACAGTTAAAAGTCTGAAGAACACTCTTAGAATTGGTAACTTAAAAGGAGCTTTTATTTTGTCAAAAGAAGATCTCAGTCAATGAGTAAATGTTGACATTACATACTGCTTCAAGACTGAAGATCTGCACTGAAGCAAACTGTCCACTCATGTCTTGCAGCTCTAAAAAATAACTATCATTGGCCAGATGGTACTAGTATTAAAAAATCTAAGGAAATATTTTATTCCAAAACTCATGTTTTTGATAGCTTAAGTTTAAGACTACCTTGATCTTGAAGCTTTATCCTTCTAAGATTGTTGTCCTACTTACAAGAACTTTTTGATTTTGAAAAAAAAATACTTTCACAGTGTCCATTCAAAGTTTATACCCTATTTCTTGCAATCTCTTTATTCTGTGCTTCAGCTGCAGAAAAGGCCCTGGACAGTAAGTCTTAAATTCAAGACAGTACTAGGTGATTTTGAAACAAATCAGTTCTTCCTAATTTTAGCCTCGATTTCTTTTAGAGCATGTACTGGAAAAGCAACATCATGACAGAGGGAAGGACTACACAGGCTCTGCTCCTGTTGTCCTGCAGCCCCCAGACACAGGAAATCCTTTAATGTTTTAGCCTAACATTTCACAGAGCCAGGCATATAAAACCTGAATGGGTTGCTTTCTGGGATCCCTTAGCCGAAGTATTTGTGGGACACATGTAAACAATGTCTAATATGATTTGGAGGGCTGACTTACAATCCTACGTCCTGGCATTCCTAGGATTCTGGTCTCCCTCCATGCCAATCCTTAAGAAAAAAAGGCTACTTGTGTGCAACTGTGTGTAGATATTTTGTATAAGTGCATTCATGCAAGTTGGTAAACTACACAGTGAACTTTTTACACATTATTTTGTGTCATTTGTTCAAGAGTTCAGTTTTTGTAGTAGGTAAGAATTGTCACCATTTCAAGAATTCACTAAATTTATTTATTGAAAGACAGATAATTACTTCTTCTAGAGCTTAGTTACTCTCTTATTTCTTCTAAATAGAGAGTTCTCAATGATAAGCTATTATATAATATCTACAGAGGTAGGAAGTGTCTTCCTCTTTAATAAGAAGACATATTTTGTCATCTGAACTCTAGCTGGTTATTTAGAATGCATTAAGACATAAAAATTATTCTGGGAGGCTTGCTAGACAGAAAAATCTCAAATTATCTATATCCAGTCACTCACTAACCTCCTTGATGGACTTGGTAAAGGTTAGTTTTGATAGTATTTTTAATTAATTAATTTATTGTATGTTCATATGTATTTTGTATGCATGTATTTATGTGCAACATGTGTTCTCTTGGTGACTGAGAAGGATCCAGAAGATGATGTCGCATCTTCTAGGACTGGAGTGACAGATAGTAATGAGCTACCATGTAGGTGTTGAAAATTGAACCTGGGCCCTCTGGAAGAACAGCCAGTGCTCTTAAACAGTGAGCAACCTCCCCTTGATAGTGTTTTGTTATTTATTTTTATTACTCTACTCAACTGTAAGGAAACTTATCTAATCATTTACTTACTTACTTATTTATATGAGGAATTGAACCTAGGATTGCATGCATTCTGGTCAAGAGGTCTAACACTGAGTTACACGGCCCAGCAGTGAAAATAACTCCATTTCAACAACATAATTTTAGTAAATTTTAATGCATGTGGTGGAATTGAAAAAAAAAATCTCATTTAGTTCAGACTAAAACCACATCATAAATTCTGGAGTCAAAGTAAGTGTAGTCTTCACCATTTATCAAGGAAATTTCTCTTTGTAACAGAGACTAGTGCCAAAAAACCACAAATAATCAAAATGCAGAGTTGTGGAGCATAGTCCCAATGGATACAGATGCAAAGCACTCCTAACTGTAAAGCTTGGGGAATATTGCAGAAGAGTGGGCAGAAATATTGTAAAAGCCAGCGGAACAGGGAGTTTGCTGTGAGACACTTTGAATTCTTCCTTTCCAATTTGTATCTACTTGATCTCCTTCAATTGTGTTAGTACTCTAGCTAGAAATTCAATCAGTATATTGAATAGGTATGGAGAGAGTGGACAGCCTTGTCTTGTTGCTGATTTTAGTGGAATTGATTTGAGTTTCTCTCCATTTAATTTGATGCTGGCAATTGGCTTGCTGTATATTGCCTTTATTATGTTTAGGTATGTCCCTTGTATCCCTGATATCTCCAAGACATTTATCATGAAGGGGTGTTGGATTTTGTCAGAGGTTTTTTCAGCATCTAATAAGATGATTATTTGGGATTTTTTCTTTCCATTTGTTTATATGGTGAATTACATTGACAGAAACCATTCCTGCATCTCTAGGATGAAACCTGCTTGATCAAGGTAGATGATCTTTTTGATGTATTCTTGGATTCAGTTTGCCAGTATTTTATTGAGTATTTTTCCATTGATGTTCATGAGGGAAATTGGTCTGCAATTCTTTTTCTTTGTTGAGTCTTTGTATGGTTTGGGTATCAGAGTGACTGTGGCCAAATTTTCCATTTCCAGGATTCCCTCTGTTTCTACTTTCTTTATTTCTTCTAGTTCCATTTTCAGGTCTTGAGCTGTTTCCCTCACCTGTT